>CM053763.1:18332638-18356125 GCA_028658305.1 Pachyuromys duprasi
AGTCATTCTACCCCACAAAAAGGTCACAACCCACAGGTTGAAAGCCACTGGGATAGGCACTATTTTTCAGGGGGTCAGAGGAAGGCATGGAATAGCATGGCAGAGGGGAAAGACCTAGGCTTAGCATCTGTCCTGTGCAAGCTCATTTGTTTATCATAGTTAGCCCTGTGCTGGGGAATGAGTTTAGACCCTTTGCTTGATAGTGCAGGCTGCAGAATGGAGAGGAGGGGAGGGAGGAGGAATTCTGGAAGCCTTCTTAAGCGTCCTACTGAGACTTCTGGGTCTCATGCTCCAAGCATATTCATTTCCCAACACAAGACAGAGTTCTACTGAGTTACCTTGTGCGACAGCATTCATTTGCAACTGTCATGAGCAGGCCCAGCAGCACTCCAGATCCAGAGATATTTAACAGTGGACAGTGTTCATGGTTGTGCACTATACATGATGCACCCCAAATACCTTCCACACACTGAGTTCCAAACCAGAGTATCATCTTGTGGACAGATCACACCAACTAGAACTGGGGGGTCCTTTCAGTTGCCTACCAAAATGCAGTACAAACTGCTGGAGGCATGTGGACCCATTGTCCACTGAACACCCAAACCAAAGAGCCACTGTCGTTGCCCTCTTGTCTCTTCTCTCATGGTTGGCACTCGTGAGGGAAGCAGGAGGCCATGTCGCATTGCGTGGAACAGGAGGCCCTACAGTTCTGCAGACAGCCTTCAGGCTTAGTGAACTGTGCAAGAAGGTCAGTCCCAGCTCTGATTCCATTAGCGGTTCTCAACTTTAGGGGAGGTCAAGGGACCCTTTCACAGGGGTCACCTAAGACCATCTGTATATCAGATGTTTACATTACAATTCATAACAGTAGCAAAATTACAGTTACAAAGTAGCAACGAAAATAATTTTATGGATAGGGGTCACTACAACATGAGGAACTGTATGAAGGGGTATCGGCCTGAAGAAGGTTGAGAACCATTGAACTGCACGGTCTTTCATGACACTAATAATATGATCTGTTCAGGTGATTGTGACATTGTGTTTAGGTGGGCTGTGACATCAACAGCCATCTCCTGACTGGAGTTGCAGCGAGGGGCTGGGAGACAAACACATATGTGGAGGTGGGGGCTGGCTAGCTCAAGGCTCCATTTGGGGCTTGTAGAAACCATTACAATGACATTTTTAATCGCTTCTTTCCTTCTAGTTATAAGGACCTTTTTTAACGTGTTTTTATTTCCCATTTTGTATTTGCATTTGGGACACATCTCCAGGAAGTCATTAGCAAGCCCTATTTTAGTGACCAAATTGCTCAGGAGAGAGAAAACGCCCTTCTTACATCACAGCCTCCTCTTCTGTTGTGCCCTGCCTTGCCTTCCTTTTTCTTTGTGACCTCTGGTCCCTAGCACCTCTTCTTCCTCCTTTCTCAATCCATTGTCTCCATTCTGAGTTCTCTTACATTTTCCCCAGATGTCCTGGTTAAGGTTTTTGTCAATTTGATATACTCTAAAGTCATCTTAGAAGCGTGAACCTCAATTGAGGAAAAAAAAAAAAAGAAGCTTCCATTAGACTGGCCTATGGCCACGCCCCATAGGGAATTTTCTTGATTGATGATGGTGTGGGAGGGCCCCACTCTGGTGGCACCAACCCTGGGCAGGTGGTCCTGGCTTGTATAAGAAAGCAGAGCAGTGGCTGGAGAGAGGTGGTTCAGAGGTTAAGAGCACTGACTGTTCTTCCGAAGGTCCCAAGTTCAATTCTCAGCAGCCACCCTCATAACCGTCTATAATGAGATCTGGTGCCCTCTCTGGCATTCAGCCATACATGCAGGCAGAATGCTCTATAAATAAATAAATCTTAAAAAGAAAGAAGACCGAGCAGGCCAGTAAGCAACATTTCCCCTTGATCTCTGCTTCAGTTCCTGCCTCCTGGTTCCTGCTGGAGGTCCTGCCCTACTTCCCCTTCGTGATGAACTGTACGATGAAATAAATGCTTTTTCTCCAGGTTCATTTTGGTCTTGATCTTTATCACAGCAACAGAAAGCAAACTAGAACACCAGCTGTGATAGCCAGTCTTGGCTGTCACCTTGACTGGATCAGTTCACTTTCTCCTTTGCAGTCAGTCTAGGATCCCAACTCATAGAATTATGTTACCCACAGTATGGGTGGGTCGTCCCACCTCAATTAGACTAAGCCAAATCACCCCCCCCCACACACACACACCACACACAGGCTGAGCTACACAAGAGAAAGCCTTACAGGTGTGCCTGGAGGCTTATCTGTTAGGTGATTGCGGGTCCTGCCAAGCTGACACTATTAACCATCACAATAGCCTCACTGAGGCAGAATTTATACACTCACTATTTTCTGTGTACACCCGTACTGACCACTTTTATGTTTTGACACAGGCTAGAGACGTATGAGAGGAGGGAGTCCCAGTTGAGAAAATGCCCCTATAAGATCAGGGTGTAGGCCAGCCTGTAGGGCATTTTCTTAATTAGTGATTAATGGCAGTGGGCCCAGCCCATTGTAGGTGGGATTCAGGGTCCTATAATAAAGCATGCTGAGCGGGACGGTAAGCAGCACTCCCTTCGTGGTCTGTGCATCAGCTCCTGCCTCCGGGTTCCTGCTGTTTGATTACTTGTCCTGACTTCCATCGATGACAGACTATGATTTGGAAATGCAAGCTAAATAAACCCTTTCTTTCCAATTTGCTTTTGGTCATGGTGTCTCATCGTAGCAATAGAAACCCTAACTAAGACACACCTGCTGAAAAGAAGGGGAAGAGAACTGCAGGCAATCCAAGGAAATCTCTCTTATTTCTAAGCACAGCTATTATTAAGAAGCAAAAGGAAATAATACATAAAACTGTCATTTTTGAAGATCTCATTTCTGTGCTGAGGAAATAAAGGAGCCAAAAAATTTTATTTCCTGGTATTGTCTGGTTTTCTTGACACTCAGAATGCCTTTATCTCTATCCTTTCCTAAACATGCAGATTCCTCATGGCTCAGACCATTCCCTTCATCTTCTCTGCACCAACTTCCTCCTCATGTCATTATGAAGACCATCATAAACCATTGCTAAGCATACAGATTCCAAATCAGTATCCCCGAAGGATGCTCATATGCCCACATACCTACTGTACATCTTTTACCTTGGTGTTTACCAGCCCCTCTCATCAATATTTAAAATGGAACTAAGTAACTTATCATGATAACCACTGTCAAGCAGGTATGCTGGCGCACACACCTTAGAGTACCAGAAGGCTGAGAGTGGGAGAGTTTGCATTTAGGCCAGTCTGGACTAACAGTGACTCTGCATCAGGAACGCACCACCACCATCAAAGAGTGTGTGTGTGTCAATTTTCATAATTTGAACAGCATCCCCCTTCTTCCAGACACTCACATTTGAAAGCTTGGGGCCTTCTACTTTTCTCCAGTGTGCCTCCCGAATGCTATTAAAAGTATATGTAGAATAGGCTTGGCTAATTTATTTTTATGATACATGTCATGTGACTATTTCAAAGAAAAATCTGCCAAAATAAATTTGAATAGATGTATACAGAAACCTTGATTAACAATGTGATGTTATTAGTCACTCAATGATACTTTCTGACAAGAACGTGATATAAAATCTGACTTCTACCTTAGGTAATTTAATTTTATCAGTCTAAAATTGCATACAGTTATAACATTTTTACCTACAATAAAGGGATATTAAAATTTCAAAGCAATATGCCAGTCATTTTGAAAAGAAATTTTGTTATGAAAATTTAAACATTCATAGAAACAATAAAATGAACACCCATAGGACCTCCTTGCAAGAAAGGGAGGGGAGAAGGGGGGGGATGGAGTGGAGTGGGAAGAATGTTCAGATGTCAGTTTATTCTGCCCCTCCTTGTCTCACTATGTCATTATAATAGTGTTACGTAAGAACGAAAGTGTGGGCGTATTCACACAGCTTGTGAACGGTGGCACACAATGCTGTTTCAATGTTGTTTTGTCATCACCAAAGCCGATAGTCACAACAGCACTGTGTGATTCTTCCCAGCGAAAATTTCCTCTGTCTCAAATATGTGTTTCCCCCAGTTAGTTCGTCTCGTTGTATTTTGGTTGAATTGGAAACCACATAAATTGCAGCCACTGTTTTTGGTTTGAGCTCTGAAGTCCTTTTAAGTCTTTCTGTTTTTCCATGTCACTGACTTATAGAACAAACCGGGTCCCTAAGTCCAAATGCCCCTCAGTTCCACAGTTTGCTCTCTGCCTCCTTCCTAGCTGGTGTAGGTTAACAATTTGTTCCTCTGTTCTCAAGTGTACTGTGTGCTTGTGCAAATCATTTTGAGTCTTTTTATTTTTTTTATATATCATGTTTGTTTTTCATATGTATCAAAATTCACCCTGAACAATGAGTCCTGGGTTACAAAAGAGGATTTATTGTCCTCTGTGACTTTGTCTGTCAGTTGACCACAACAACACTCAAGCACCACAAGGCCGTGTCTTGTTCTCTTTTTACCTCCCTGTTCACTTAGAAAAGTGTATTTCTTTCACAGTGCTTTCTTTTTCTCTTGCACTTGTTTCTCTTGCTTCTTAACATTTCAATCAAAGTCAATTGCAATGAACTAACTAGTCATAGTCTAGCATTTTCCCTAAGAGTAGACTGATGACACAATGCTGGAGCTAAGGACACCTCGATGCATGACGGTAAGAAAATTAGTTTATAAAATATTCAGGAAATTGTCCTTGTTGTCTTAGATAGCTGTATTCTTTGATTCTGTAGACTTTCCTGGAAGAATATTGTCTTACTAAGAAATGTGTGCATTTAGGGATGAGGACAATGAACAGTCAATAAAATGCTTGTGATACGAATATGAAAATTCATTTTCTAAAAAGCCAGCTTTGGTAGTGCATCCCTGTGAAAGCCGTCACTGGGAGACAGTCAGGAGGACACCTTTCTTGCTTGGTTAGCCAAATTGCCAAGTTCTAAGGTCAGTGAGACACCTTGGTTCTTAGTTACTTTTCTACTACTATGAAGAAACATCAGGGCCAAGACAGCTTATAAAAGAAAGCACTTAATTGAGGGCTTGCTTACAGTTTCACAAGGTGACCCATGACCTCATATGTTGGGGAACATGGCATCATTCATAAAACTGGAGCAGTAGCTAAGAGCTTACATCCTGATCCCCAAGTTGGAGGCAGGGGCAGAACTCAGGCTCATGTGAGTTTTTGAAACCTCAAAGTCCACACCCCAGTGATATATTTCCTCCAACAAGACCACACCTCCTAATCCTTCTCAAAAAACGTTTCCACTAACTAGGGTCCACCATTCAAATGAGCCTATTGGGCCCATTCTCACGCAAACCACCACACCTTACATTTTAAAATAAACTGAAGAGCGATTGAGGAAGACAGCTGACAATGATCTGGTCTCCACATGCACAACCAAACACATGTGCACACACTTGAACACATACATGTACAGTTCAAGTTTGCTGTCTATTGATGTGATAAACCACATGACCAAAAGCAATTTGGGAGAGGGGAAGATTTACTTGGCTTACACATCCTAATCACAGTCCAGCATTGAAGGAAAACAGGCCCAGAACCTGGAGGTAGGAACTAAAACTAGAGACCATGGAGGAATGTTCCCTACTGGTTAGCTCCCCATAGTATAATCAGTTTTTCCTTCCTTCTTTCCTTCCTTCCTTCCTTCCTTCCTTCCTTTTTTTCTTCCCTTCTTTCTTTCCTTAGGTCTTTTTGTTGTTTTGTTTTGTTTATATGTGCCTGCATGCTGGAAGAGGGCACCACCAGATCTCACTATAAATGGTTATGAGCCACCATATGGTTGCTGGGAGTTGAACTCAGGACCTTAGGAGAAAAACAGTGCTCTTAACCTCTGAGGCATTTCTCGAGCCCCCTGTTCTTTTGTTTTTCAAACAAGGTTTCTATGTATAGTCCTAGTTGTCCTGGAACTTGCTCTGTAGAATAGGCTGGCCTCAAACTCCGAGATCTACCTGCCTCTTCCTCCCAACTGCTGGGATTAAAGACCAGCTCAATTTTCTTTCTTATACAATCCAGAATTACCTGTCCAGGAGATAAATGGCTCAGTAGTTAAGAGCATTGATTGTTCTTCCAGAGGACTGGAATTTAAATCTATTACCTAACAACTGTCTATAACTCCAGTCCAGGGAATCTGAACTGTCCTCTATCTGGCCAGATGTTGCTTTGGTCCATTTAAAATGTGCATATATTAACAAGGTTCAGTCGGGCCAACTTTTGCTTTGGAAAAGTTGCTAAGAGATAATGTACTATGTTATAAGTGATGTATTTTACCTTTTGAATATGTTGCTGGAGCTGTCTTTCACTGGTTCTTAGTCTCATTTATATGAGAATTTAGAAATGGGGCAGCAGGAAGTTTGAGGACTATTTAGTTTGAAAAAAGGACAAAGCAGGCGTGGAGGTTCTGACACTTGCTGCCACTCCCAAAGCTAATTGCATGACAGTAATTGGTGTGTGTGTGTGTTGGAAGAAAGCGGAAGAGAGATGGAAGGAGAGAGCATCACATGCGGAAGAGAGATGGAAGGAGAGAGCATCACATGCCTCACAGAAAGGCTGTTCCCATTTTCAAAGTGGGAGGTGAGCTCAGAAACTTCAGTGAGGCACTGAATGAAACATTTCTATGCTCAGCCGGGCGTGGTGGTGCACACCTGGCTGCTCAGAAAAGGAATGTGGTCAGCTTGTGCTGCAGCTAGTGCTATAATCCCAGCACTCAGGGACGCAGAGGGAGGTTTTCACCTGAATGTATGTATGTATACATACATGCTTCTATCCCAGAATCTGCTCTACACCTGATGTTCAGTTCCTGAGGGGTGGATGGCAATCCTAGGGGCTCCTTGGCTTCTCACCCCAGTATCTGGCTTCCTGCTCACATGACAGTCTTTCTGTTATGAATTCTTCCTGTGTGAATATCTGTCTCCCAGAAAACTTACCCTTTTTATAAATACACCAGTCATGGTGGATTAGGGCCCATCCTCCTGAACTCTTTCTTTTGTTTTTATTTCTATTTCCCTCAAATGAATTGTCTTGGTTTCATTTTCTGATGACACAAAACATACTACTCCATTCTCTTTCATTTATCCCCTCCTTCTTTCCTTTCTCTTATATCCAACCCTGGTCCATCCAGTTCTATTCAATCTGCACATTGTTCCAAAGTCAAACTTCTTACTTTTGTTTTGTTTTGTTTTGTTTTGTTTTGTTTTGTTTTGTGTAGACTTGGCTGTAGTGGACTTGCTTTGTTGACCAGGCTGGCCTTGACCAAACAGTAATCCACCTGCCTCTGCCTCCCTGAGTGCGGGGATTAAAAGCGTGCACTACCAAGCCCTGCTGAAGGTCAAATTTCTAATAGTATAACTTTGAACAGGTAAGTTCTGCCCAGAAATTCCCTTCATCCTCAGTGTTTTGAGTCTAGGCTCCTTCCTTTGGGGTTAGGCTCTTTTTCAGTCCAACTTCAGGCAGTTTCTTGAAGACTCCTTTTGACTGGCTTTCTTCTCAAGCACCTTTTTCATTCTCTTTTCCCCGTTCCCTATTTTCCCCCTCTGATTACCTGAGCACCAGCCTAACATCCTGCTTTAAATGTTGTAGGACCCACTCCTTTTCAAAGAGCTTCTAGCTCACACCCCAGTTGTCACAGCCTCTTCGGAGATCATGAATCATCAATTCACTGGGCACTGCTAGTGATACACCCCAGGACCCTGTAAGAGCTAAGCAGGTCCCTGTTGCTGACCTACATCCCTAGCCTTCCTCCTCTCTTCCTTTTCCTCCTCCTCTTTTTCCTCCCCACACCCCAAACCTTCCAGTCCTTACGGCAAGCAGGTGTCTCATTTCATCTAACCCAAAATGCCATTGGATGTAGGGTACATCTCTAGTTTATCACAGTTACCAGGGAAACCAATGTTTCCTTTGGGGATTTTAGTCTCATTAATAAAAGAATTTTTAAATGGAGTCGGAAGGAAGCCTGAGGACAATTTTATTAAATTTTGAGAGAAAAGCAACATGACAGGCAAACTGAAAATCCCTCAGCTAACAAGCAGAGGAAGATGGAAAAAAATAATCATACCTTTTGAATTAGGCATGGCAGTCAGAGAAACAATGAGAAAGCCCAGAATGATGAGAAGGACAAACATGATTAGCACCATGCCTCAGGGCTGAGTTCAGAGGGTACCTGAGCCCTGACTCTGTGTCCCAGGATAAAAGAGTACACCAGGGACACATGGTTACAAATAGAAACAAACACACTCTGTTTGGTTTTGTTTCATTTATTTTAAAGAAAGGAAATGTACTCCCAAGAATGGGAATGGCTAGTGAGCTGAGGAAAGAACCCCAAAAGCATTGGACCAGGAAGTATATAGCCCTTTATAGGCCCATTATGTGGTACCAGCTTCACCTGTTTGCATTGCTTTTCTTGGGCATGTGCTGTACCCTAGATAAAGGGCTTCCAGTCTTCTCTTCCAGGATCTTGCTTCCTCGTACTACCTGACATGACACCCATCCTTCCCAGATCCTCAGGGATATTGCTTCCCCACACTAGTAGGTAGTCCCTGGTCTTTCCCACCAATCTGCCTCTTGATTTCACACATGGATTCTCTGATATCGCACACCTCCAGCATCTAATTGAATTGCTTGAAGGAGCACAATTGCAAACCCTACAAATGTAGAGGAATTTCAATACAGCAACATTGATTACTCTGCCTAGAATGCAGAAATACCTTTAATCCCAGGAGACAAAGGCAAGCAGATCTCTGAGTATAAGGCCAGCCTAGTATAGAGCAAGTTTCAGGTAAAGAAAAGCTTAGGTCCGGGCATGGTGGTACATACCTTTAATCTCAGCTTGAAACTCTCTGAGTTCTAGTCAATACTATTCCATCAATTCGGTTGAGTCAGTGAGTTGAGAGGCAATGCAGTAGAGTTGAGCTTGTGGCAGTTCAGTTCATGGAATGCAGAGGCGGTTTTTACCAGGAGAGTTTTTACAGAGAGAGATTGAAGAGATAACAAGCCAGACATGGATAAAGACAGAATGAGCCAGAGAATGGGGATCCAGAGGGTTAGAACAGATTGCTATAGTTAATTTGAGGCCAAGCAGAGTAATTCAGCCAGAGATGAGAGAAGCCAGTTTGAATCAGTCAGCCTGGAAAGGAGTTTGAGCCAGAACAGCTGAATTGAAAGAGAGTTCAGAAAGAACTAGAAAGGGTAAGCTTATTCAGCAGTAAATCTCAGAGCCTGAAAACATTCTAGGCCTAGATAAGATGGTATGGAGACTAGAAGCTTCTAGGACTAGGCCTAGGTTAGCAGACAGAGGCAGTAAGTCTCAGAGATGGCAATAACATGAGGAAAATAAAAGTTACAAAGGATGCTGGAAAAAATACTCCTGACTGATGAGGTTTATAACCACACTCAAGAGCTACAGGGCATAAGTAAGTAGTCCCAGAACAGCTAATCAGAAGAGGTCTACAAAAATGCCACAAAATCAACAAAATGACAGGAATCAAGATACAGCTCTAATAAATAACTCAATAGTCTCAGTGCCCCAATGATCAGTCACAAATTCACAGGTGGGTGTGAAAAACAGAAGCTGTTTTCTTACTGCCTCCAATAAACACATCTTGCCATTAACAATAGATACCATCTCAGGTTAAAAGAATAGAAAAAGGTATTCCAAGCAAATAGAAGTGGGAAAGAAGTAGACATTGCTATTCTAATAGCTGATTTAAAAAACTGGATGGAACCAAAACTCACAAGAAAATATTTTTAAAAAGTCACTTTATACTGATTAAATGAACAGTCCACCAAGAAGCTATTATAATTGTAAACTTGTCTATACCAACACCGGCATACCCACTTTATAGAACAAACACTACATCTAAAATCTCAGCACAGTGATAGCGAAAGACATAAACACCTCACTCTCACTAATCTCTCACTAATAGACAAGTTGTCCAGACAAAAACTAAACAGAAAAACAGTGAGGTTAAATGGCATCATAAATCAAATGGACCTAACAACTATCTACAGAACATTTTACCCCAATGCTAAAGAATTCACTAGAATTGAATGAAAAATAAAAAATAAAAGCATACCAAACTCTTGAGGACACAATACAGTCCTAAGAAGGAAGCTAACAGTACTAAGTGCCTACATTAAAAAAAGTTTGAGATATCTCAAATTAGTAACTTAAATATATACTTTAATATGTTTGAAAAGCAATAAGGAACTAAAGCAATAGAGAGAAAGAAATAATCAAAACTAGGGAGAGAAATGAAATAAGAAAAATAATAAGGAATTAATGAAACAAAAAGTTGGTTCTTTGAGAATATAAACATGATAGAAGATGAGTGTGATAGAGCACGCCTTTAATCTCAGCACTCAGGGAGGCAGAGGCAGGTGGGTCTCTGTGAGTTTGAGGCCAGCCTGGTCTACAAAGGAAGACCAGGACAGCCAGAGCTACACAGAGAAGCCCTGCCTCGTAAAACCACAAACAAACAAACACGATTGAAAAACTTATTCAAGCTAGCCAATAGAAAGAAAAAAAAAAAAAACAGATACCAATGGTTTTCAGAAAACCATAAGGACATAACTTTAAAAAACACTGAGATGTCTCAGTGGTTAGGAGCACTGTCTGCTCTTCCAAAGGACCCAGGTTCAATTCCCAGCACCCACATGGAAGCTCACAACTGTCTTTAACCCCAATTCTAAGGGATCTGACATCTTCACACTAATGCACATAAAATAAAATTAAATAAATTGTTTTTAAAAAAACTTCTATTTCACCTAATTGGAAAATCTAATAAATAAATGAATTTCTATGCTATGAAAACTAAACCAAAAAATTAAATTATTTAAATGGATTTATAACCAACAATGTGGTTGAAGCACCAATAAAAAGCCTTCTAACTTAAAAAAAAATACCCAGGACTAGAGGAATTCACTGGAGTATTCTACCAAAACTTCAAAAGAAGAATTAATACTGAAACTATCCAAGTTATTCCACGAAGTAGAAAAGGAAAGGAGGCTTCCAAACTTTTTTTTATAAAATGAATCCAGTATTACCCTGATACCAAACCAGGACTGAAAGTAAAATTTGCTGTCTAAGGAAATGGCTCAGTGGTTAAGAGTACTTATTGTGCTTGCAGAAGACCTGAATTTTATCCCCAGCATTGACATGGTAGTTCACAACTATTTGTAACTCCAATTTCCAGGGATCCAACACCCTTATGACCGTTGTAGGCATCAAGCATGGACATGGTACAGGCATGCATGAAAGCAAAACACTCATACAATAAGTAAATCTTTTTTAAAGAAAATTAGACTCATGTCCCTGATGTGCATAGATACATTCTCAATAAAGTAACACAGAATTAAAAGTTACGTTAAAAATCATTCATCACAACTTTTTCCTTCATTTAAAAGATACAGGGATGGGTGAACACATGTAAAACAGTAAATGTTATCCATCATATAAAAGACCCAAAAATCACATTATCACTACAATAGATGTAGAAACAATTTGGATAAATTCAATATCCCTTCATAGCAAAAGTGATGAAAAGGCTATGGAAAGAAGGAACATACCTCACTATAATGAAGGCTATATATGACAAGCCTATAACCAGCATCATGCTAAATGGAGAAAAATTCAAAGCATTTCCATTAAGATCAGGAACAAGGCCCCTCTCCCGGCCCGTATCCAATACAGTGCGTGGAGCCTTTGCTGGAGCAGTAAGATACAAGAAGGAAAGACAAGGATACAAATAAGAAAAGAAATCAAAGTATTTCTATTTGCAGATGATATAGTGCTATACATAAGAGATGCAAAATTTTCCACACACACACACACACACACTTAGAGCTTATAACACTTTAAGCAACATGGCAGGATTACAAATTTACACAAATAATGAGCTTTTTTACATGCCAATGACCAACATTCTGAAAAAACATCAGAGAACTAATCCTAGTCATAATAGACATGCGTGCACGCCCCCGCGCGCACACACACACAAGAATAAACTTACCAAGGAAACAAAATGCATATAGTACTGCAGATGTTAAGATGCTGAAGAAAGAAGTTGAGAAAGACACGAGATGATGGGAAGATATTCCCATGCTCACAGAATGGAAGAAGGAATCTTGTAGAAATAGGAATCACACTAAAAGCAAACTACAGGTTCAATGCAATTCCAATAAAGATCCCAGGGCCACTCTTAACAAATACAGAGGGGAGAAATGATCTCCAAATGTAATTAGCACCACAACAAACAAACAATAAACACAAGGTTAGCAACCTGACTAAAAGAGTACTGTTAGAGGTATCACTCGACTTGATTTCAAATTACGCTACAGAGCCATGGGAGGGGTCTGGAGAGACCCAGCAGTTGAGAGTACTAGCTGTTCCTCCAAAGGGTCCAGTTCGACTCCTAGTACCCATGTGGCATGTTTTGCAGCAGTGGTTCTCAACCTTCCTAATGCTGCAATCTTCTAATACAGTTCCTTGTGTTGTGGTAACCCCCAGCCATAAAATTAGTGTTGCTGCTACTTCATAACTGTAAGTTTGCTACTATTATGAATCACAGTGTAAATATCTGATTTGCAGGATGGTCTTGGGAACCCCCTGTAAAAATGTAGTTAGATCCATTGATGGGTCGCGACCCACAGGTTGAGAACCTCTGCTCCACTGGAAGTTTTTGTTTTTTGGTTTTTGTTGTTTTTTTTTTTCATACCTGGTACTGAAAATCTCATCTAAAGCCCACAGCTAGAGAAAAGTAGATATATATACCATTCCTGGATATACCCACAGGCCTTAGGAGACAACACTGAGCAATCAGAAATTTAAAAATCTGGGGAAAAAAAAAATCAAAGTTCTAGCCAGTTCCTTGAGGCACAAAGCAGATATCTTTGACCTGGTGACTACAGGAGCATCTCAGTTGTAGCCACTGTAAAGTAAGTGTCTTTCTGTTGCAATTTAAATAATCCTGAATCAAGAGAGGGAAGGCAATTTCTAGGCAGAGAGCTGCATTCAACAAATGTTCCTTGTGTGCCTGCTACACTTGGGTTTTATGTTAAATTCTGGACTACGAAAATAAAGGAAAGAGTTGCCTTAGTCCAGCTCTTCCTACGTCAGAGGAGAAAATGCCCCACCAGCCCTGACCAGCTTAGACAGCACTTAGCTGAAACCTTTGCGTACTCTAATTGTCTCAGAGAAGGATTTTATGTTAGTGGCTTCATCAGAAGAAATGTCTTATTCCATGTAATGGATACAGCTTGGGCTTTCATTAACCATGAACTTGTGATAAGCTTTGTCCTTTTCATAACTATAATCTGTCCTCATAAAAAATTAAGACATGACACCAATTTAGAATATAGATTTAATATTATCTTTGGAACCCAGCTTGCTCTTTTAAATGGTTAATAGCGAGATCTATATAGAAAGCAGAGAATAGTTTAAATTAAATCCTTCCAGGCTTATGCACTGCACACTACTCATATTCAAGATTTGATCACTTAGCAAAAATCTAGAACAAAAAATACTCACATTAGGCCAAAGGATAAAGAAAAGACTACATCATACTCAAATAAATGTCATATTCTCTTAACACAGAACATAGATGACCAACTGGTTTTTTGGACATTAACATAGTGAGCAAATGAAATTGCATATTGGCCTTCCCATAAGTCACCTGATCCAGAAAGTTTTCTGAAGCTTAGACATTGTCAGAAGGAATTTCAGTTCCTAGAGTTCATAGAAACCTATATTATTTAATACATAGTTGAAAGTATAAGCTGATCATTTTTAGGGATCATTGGTGTTTATGGTGTCAAATGCTAGAAAAAAGTTTCAATAGAAATGTGTGATGTATTTTTTGAAACTTACAAATAGATATTCAATGAGAGCCAATTTTCACACTCTTTGTTGATAATTGTCCAGGCCCTTGAGAGGCAAAAGCAGGCTTCAGTCTAAATTAGAAATAGTACATCACAATTAAGAGGAGCCGCTGGTCTCTGGAGACTAAGGCAGGATGATCAAGAGTTCAAGGCCAGCCTGGAAAACATAGTGAGACTTTGTCCAAAGAAACAGTAGTTTTCCCCAACCCAAAAAATTGAAAAGGACTGTCGATATCTTCAAAACTGTGTTGCTTTAAGAAAACTTCCCTTTACAGAACCAAGCCAGGTTGTGTGCATTCATATATAACTCATAGGAAGATATGAATCAGCTGTGGTCTGACAAAGCTTTAAACTGAGGTAATTTTATAGACTTTGAGTTCCAAATGAACTTGAAATGGTGCACACATTATTGGCTATGTAGTACATTTCTTTGTTAAAATAAATGGACATACGAAAATAAGTAGTGCTCTACCGATAATCCCAGCAACTCAAGAGGCAGAGGCAGGTAGATCTCTATGAGTTCAAGGACAACCTGGTGTACAGAGTAAATTTTAGAACAGCCAGGGCTACACAAGTGAAACCCTGTCTCAAAAAACAAAAACAAGTGCTACTTCTAATGCTTTATCTAGTATATGCAAGGCTATGTGTTGAGCCTTACTTTGCAAAGAAAAAAAATTTTTAATGCCTTAGGAGGCAGTTCTGGCTTCATCCAGTACATATGGCATTTTTAGAAAGATATACCTTTGTGTGCATGTGTGTGATGTCCATATGTGTGTGGGGATATATGTATACAGGTAGGTGGACCACAGGACAATATTAGGGGGGTCATTCCTCAGATACCCTCTACTTTTTAAAAAAATGTTGTCATTTTGAGTATAAGAGTGTTTTGCTTGCATGTATATATGTACAATGTGAGCATGTAGTGCCCAAGGAGGCCAGAGGAGAGTATTGAATAGCCTGGAATGGGAGTCAGAAACAATTTTATGAGCTGTGACATGGGTGCTGGCAGATTGAACCCAGGTCCTCAGCGAGAGCACAAGTGCTTTTAACCCTTCAGTATCTCTCCACCCTGACTTTTGTTTTTGTTTTGAAACAGGTTTTTAGGTAGGCTTTCAGCACTGAATTTAGGTCCTCGGCCTTGCATGCATTTTGTAGCAGTTCCCTTTAAGATTTAAATGTTTCACTTTTGGAGGGAAGCTCATTAAGACAGGATTTTTTCTAAGAGATCAGTTCTCAACCTGTGGGTCCAACATTCTTGCAGTCGACCCCTGACCATCCTGCATATCAAAGAGCATCAAAGTTACATTTATGAAATAGCAACAAAAGTAATTTTATTGTTGGGGATTACCACAACATGAGGAACTGTATTAAAGGGTCAAAACATTAGAAAGGCTGAGAGCCACTGCTCTAAGGGAAGATAAAACATTTCCGTCCTGCAAAGATGCTCTTAAGCTCAGGAAGTAAACAACTCAAATAGCTTCAGGAAGTCCCTGAAACTGATGAGATTCACTAGATCCCTTCTTTCCAAGCATATATAAGCAATTAAGACTGCTGAGAGACATTCTCAGGTAAGCTGAGCTGCCTAAAAGAAGCAGAGACTGCCCGTGCTACCTAGTCAAGAGGCTCAGATCAACTGAGCTAGCTGAAAAGGAAACTCCCCAACCTAAATGTTGTGTAGTGAGTTCATTTTCCAGTTTTTGTGAACTGTCCCCATGCAGAGGTGAGAGCTTTGATGGTACAGCTGTCTTTGAGTCATTTCTGCTCCTATAAGTTACTTACTCATATTCCTGTAAGTAACCACAATAAAAGTCTGGTTCACCAAGTTGGATTTCTGTGGTATCTGTACTTTGGTCTGCCTTCAGTTCTTTCTCTATAATGAGTGGGAATTTGTTCACATCTCCCCAGGAATAGGGTCAATCAAACAACACTATGGCAAGCACTTACTTAAGTATCTCTGCAGTCCAAGACACAAAGTTGTATGTTCACACATGTGCATGTGCATACACATGTGTATGTGTTTGTCAAAGTAGGGAGGCCAGAAATCAATGCCAAGTTTCTCTCTATTGCTCCCCACATTTTGAGAGAGGATCTACCTTGAAAAACCAATTATTAGAGTGGCTGGTCAGTAGGCTCTAGCATCCTAGCACTGAAGTTCAGATGAGTACAACCGCACTCACCTTTCTATAAGTGCTATAGGGTCCTAGTTCATGTCCTCAGGCTTGCGTGTAACAAGCTTTTTGCCAAAAGAGCCATCTTCCCAGGCTGGGGTCTCATGGATTCCAGGCTGCCATGGAACTCGCTTTGTATCTAGGAACGACTTTGAATATCTGCCCCTGTGGAGGCATCTGCCTCCATGTGTCAAGGTTATGGGCGCCACACCTGTACCCTGATCTGCTGGTGACTGAACCCAAGTCCTTGCTCGAGACAGTCATGTACTTCCAACCAAGCTGCAAACCTCAGCCATACCTTCCTCATTGTTCCTAAGACAGTTCCTGCTGTGACCACGAAACACCTTCGTATTTAGCGCTCAATTTCTCATTAATACCGTTCTATCTAAGACAGAAAGCAAAAGCTAACAAGGTGTGGAATTCCTTATGCAATTGTGCCCATTTACTGCCTTAAAAATACCTGTCTCTATGACATAAAATTTCCAAGACTCATGAAATTATTGGCCCTGAATGTCTTAGAGTCTAAATTCTAAAAAAGGTTTGATGCTGAAATAGGTTAAAAATGTGCTGACTAGCTGGGCAGGCGTGTGCGTGCTGCTAATCTTAGCACTCAAGAAATGAAGGCAGGACCATCTGCAGTTCAAGGTCCTCATTGGCTACACAGAAAGTCAAGTCCAGCCGTGGATAAAGGAGACACTATATGAGAAAAGAAAAGAAGAAAACGAGGAAAGGAAAAAAAGAAAGAGGAGAGATTTACTCCACTACATTAACTATCTGTGAAGTTTCTTATCACAGACTACCAAAAATTTTCCAGGACCCCTATGATAGGAAAGTACTGACTCTCTCGAGTTGTCCTCTGACCTCCATGCTATGGCACAAATGTACTCACAGTATACACACACACACACACACACACACACACACACACACACAATTTTTTAGAACATTTTTAAAGATGTTAAAAAGTCATTTCAACTAGTGATTGGAAAAATAAGAATTGGGACATTTTGTGTTCTTTCAAAAGTATATTTGAGATTTACTTAGCTTGAGGCATCATTTTATGCGATATTATGAAGCCATTTGAGTGACTGATCATTCTTACAGTTTATCTGATAGGATAAATGTGTGATTCTTCCCAAAGTGTTGATGAGCAAGAAAAAAAAAATCTAACCAACCGCCAAACCAGCAAAAAAAATTCATAAAACTACTGTTCTTGCTAAGCTTGGAAGGATGAAAACTGCTTATAGGCATATTTTAAGCATCGTAGAACATGAGAGTTTCATTCATTGCTGACGAGATGAAAGGCCTGTAACTGAGCCCTGTTAGGCTGTTTCCTGTATGTGTGTGTGTTTGTATAATTGTGTATGTGAGTACATATTGGCATGCATATGCTTCTGTACATGTTGGGGAGGAGCAAGTATGTTTCTAGTGGACATTGCATGCTCCTCAATCACCTTACACCATTATTATTATTATTATTATTATTATTATTATTATTAAGACAGCCTCTACTAAACCTGAGGCTTATTGACTCAGCCAGACTGACTGGCCACCGAGCCCCGGAGATCCTCCTGGCTCTGCCTTCCCAGCTCTTGTATCTGGGGGTACAAGTTCACAGTGCTGTGTCAGCTTTTTACATGGTTCTAGGGATTCGAACTCAGGTCCTTGTGCTTCCATTAGCATAATGAGTCCAGAACTCATAAGCCAGAATGTGATTCTTTTCTGTGGATGAAGAAGGCCATGGTATACAACTTTAGTGCTTTATTTCTTCATTCTCCAAAGTGTAGACTTGTGGGTTGTTTCCACTTTTTTGTTGTTGGTATTGGTTCTTCGGGACAAGGTAAGCTAACGTAAGCCTTTCTCAGTTAAGCTGCTTCTGTCAGGATATTTTATCACGGTGATAGAAATGAGACTAAGAAAAGCCATCTATATTATTTGCATAGTTCCACAAGCGGAATCATAGTTCATGATGATGATGATGATGATGATGATGATGATAATGATAATGATGGTGGTTGTGGTGGTGATGGTGCTAGTTTCTAGATCCAAATCATGTTTTTAACGCTCCCAGGAGTGAGTGATTGCTTTAACAGATGGCTGTATGGAGAGGGGAAGTGCTGGGACAAGAGGGTTTTAAGGAGACATTAATTTTATCTGCACTGCTTCTTTTTGCTTTTGAATGTAGGGTGCCATATACCCCCAGACGCGTGCACATGCGCTCACACACATAATTTACTTTTAAAATATATGCCTCGTTTTAAAATAAAGTAGGAAAACCGATATGGAGAAATGCTTGTTAATTTGGAATAGAAGGAATATGTTATTCTTTTAGGTTGATTTTTTAATTGTAAAATATACTTTGGCTGGTGGTATAGCTCAGAGGTAGCAGAGCCCTCACCTTGCGTGTTCAGGGTTTTGGGTTGTGTTTGTTTGCTTTGAGGACAAATCATTTTGTCCCCATATCAAAATCAATTTAGTACAGTATCAGGTAGGAAAATGATAGATGACAGCAGTGGAAATGAATCTGGGACCAGAGTACATGTCAGCTAGTTGAGGGCTTGGACATGAGGAGCAGGAAGATGAGGGAGCAAAGACTCTTAAGTTCTTTAATGTTGCATTACAGCCCCTAACATCACCTACAGTGTCCTCTCTACTCCTACTCTCTCTCTCCTCCCCTCCTTTTAAATCCTACTCATTTATTTTATGGAGACATTTCTTCGAGGGTCACTGTTTTTATGAAAAGACATGGAGGACACAGGCTAAAGGTCTTTGAAACAGAGAGGATGAAGGGATGACAGTGCAGGCTGGCAGAGCTCGGAACAGCAAGCATGAAGGAAGCAGGGCTAGAGGCAGCCCAGATCAAAGGGACAGCCCTCCCAAAGGCCCTTGAGGACCCTTCTCCAATCCAGCACCATTCGGGAGCTTTCGCCACTTCAGTGACAGGAAGACACACACATAGGGGCCTGTAGAAAGATGGGGAGATTCTGGAAGAAATGAGATGGAAGAGAAAAAGCTAATTGACGTCACTGTCACCTCCCTGGAGTACAGCAGCTGCTGGCTGTCAGCTCACTGGCTGCTGAGGCTGGCTGGCGAGCATCTCCCAGATCACTGACTGTAAGAAAGAACATTCAGAATCCTCAGAACAAAAAACCTCACCCGGGGTTTTTAGCTTTTATTTTCCTTACTCTTGTTCTGGAAAAGAATGAGCCTTAGATACTAAGTTGTGGACTATATTGAATGTCTCACTTTTCCCTGATATCCTTTTTTAAGGGTCTCACTATTTAGACCAGGGTAGCCTCCAGTTCATAGCAATCAGCTTGCATCTGCTTTCTGGGTGCTGGGACTAAAGGCCTGCACCATGAATGGATATAACCTACAACCCCTGCCCAGATATAGCCCATCACAACTCAGTATCCAAGTGGGTTCCCTAGTTAGGGGAACAGGGACTGTCGCAGACATGAACTCAATGGCTGGCTCTTTGATCCCCTCTCACCCAGGGTGGAGCAGCTTTGCTAGGCCATAGAAGAGGACATTGTAGCCAGCCCTGAAGATATCTGATAAGCTAGGATTAGATGCAAGGGGAGGAGGACCTCCCCTATCAGTGGACTTAGAGAGGAGCAGGAAGGAGATGATGGGGGGAGGGTGGGGTTGGGAGGGAATGAGGGAGGGAGCTACAGCTGGGATAAAAGTAAATAAACTGTAATTAATACAATAATAATAATAAATAAATAAAAAGGAAAAAAGAGCCATTTAGCAAGTAAAAAGTTAATACTGATGAATAATACAAAGATTCACCTATGAAATGAAGGATCCCTCTAACAGCATTATAAATTTCAATTCTCAGAAAAGTTTGTTCAAGTTTATTTAGTCTTTATGATCATGTGTAATAGTGAATGTAATAAAGCAGATATCAATGCTGTTTAAATATCAATTTGTTCCTTAATAAAAAAAATAAGAGATCATATGTGATATTTATCACCTGATGATCTCTTATTCCATCCCCCCAAAAAAGTCCTGCACCACCATGCCCTGCTTCTTCTGATACATTTAAGTTGTTAATTGCACAGATACACAAACAAAAAATAAGAGCTAAGAAAAAAACTTTATTTACAAAGGTCCTCACTTCCACAGAGGGTTACAATATGAGAAAGGCGGCTTGAATGTGGGTCTGAATTCTGCTCTCCACACTGCCCTCAGGTCATCCCTCTGAAGCCCAAGATGGAACACTTCATTTTTCTGTTCTGAGATTTGTTTTTGTTGTTGTTGTTTGGGGGGGGTCTTGATTTTGGTTTGGGTTTTTTGTTTGTTTGTTTGTTTTTGCTTTTTTGAGATAGAGTCACACTCTATCTGGAGCTCACTCTATAGACCAGGATGGCCTCAAACTGACAGAGTTCTCCCTCTGCCTCTCTACTTATCACCCAGCCTGGAGTTCTTTAATTGCCAAACAATCCTTCCACCCCTTCCCCACCCTAAAGAAGAGCTGCCAGCAAATTTTTTAGAATTTGAATTCTGTAAAACCCTGCTCTACAGCCTGGTTGTTGGAACAAGACCACGTGGTACTCTGCTACTTGACTGCTGGCTTGACAGCAGGCAAACAACCGAAATGTGTTTGCTTATTGGTGTAACTGCAAAACAACCTGCTTCCGTCTGCTGAGACTATATGAGACATTATGTACAGTTTTGGTAGAGTGACACTAAACAAATCCTAGAAAACATGAGTGCTGCTGTCCTAAAGACTTGGAATTTGCTTTTCTAGTCTTATAAAAGCAGGGGGCCAAAGACTAGAAAACCTTTTTTTTCATTTTTTATTTTTATTATTAGTTACATTTTATTAACTCTGTATCCCAGCTGTACCGCGCTTCCTCCTTCCCTCCCAATCCCACCCTCTCTCCCTCATCTATTCCCTGCCCCTTTCCAAGTCCACTGATAGAGGAGGACCTCCTCCTCGTTTATCTGACCCTGGTTTATCAGGTCTCTTCAGGACTGGCTGTAAAGTCCTCCTCTGTGGCCTAGCAGGGCTGCTCTTCCCCTGCAGGGTGAGGAGGTCAAAGAGCCCATCATTGCGTTCATATCAGAAATAGTCCCTGTTCTCCTTACTAAGGTACCCACTTGGATACTGAGCTACCATGGGCTACATCCAAGCAGAGGTTCTAGGTTTTATCCATACATGGTCCTTGGTTGGAGAAACAGTCTCATATAAGACCCCTGTGCCCAGATATATTTGGAGCTCCTGTCCTCTCCAGATCATATTAACTCCCCCGTCTTTCATATGATTCCCTGCACTCTGCCAAAGGTTTGGTTATGAGTCTCAGTATCTGCTTTGATACACTGCTAGGTAGAGTCTTTCAGAGGCCCTCTGTGGTAGGACCCTGTCCTGATACTTGTTTTCTCCTACATCCAATGCCCATTCCATTTGTCTTTCTAAGAGAGGATTGATCATCTTACCCCAGGTCTTCTTTCTTGTTTATCTTCTTTAGGTGTATGTTTGTCCTATCTTGTAGGTCTATATAAGTGAGTATATACCAGGTGTGTCTTTCTGCTTTTGGGATACCTCACTCAGGATGATCATTTCTAGGTCCCACCATTTGCCTGAAAATTTCATGATTTCCTCATTTTTAATTGCTGAATAGTTTTCCATTGTGTAAAAGTACCACAATTTTTGTATCCATTCCTCAACTGAGGGACATCTGGGTTGTTTCCAGGTTCTGGCTATTACGAATAAAGCTGCTCCGAACATGGTTGAACAAATGTCCTTGTTATGTACTTGAACATCTTTTGGATAAATGCCTAACAGTGGCATAGCTGGATCTTGAGGAATCACTATTCCTAATTGTCTAAGAAAGCACCAAATTGATTTCCAGAGTGGTTTTACAAGTTTGCATTCCCACCAGCAATGGAGGAGGGTTCCCCTTTCTCCACAACCTCTCCAGCATGTGTTGTCACTTGAGTTTTTGATCTTGGCAATTCTAATGGGTGTAAGGTGAAATCTCAGGGTCGTTTTGATTTGTATCTCTCTGATAGCTAAGGACATTGAGCATCTCTTTAAGTGCTTCTCTGTCATTCTGTATTCCTCTACAGAGAATTCTCTGTTTAGCTCCTTACCCCATTTTTAATTGGATTGCTTGATTTATTGCTTTTCAACTTCTTTAGTTCTTTATATATTCTGGATATCAGCCCTCTGTCAGATGTAAGGTTGGTGAAAATCCTTTCCCAGTCTGAAGGCTGTCATTTTGTTCTGACAAGTATCTTTTACTTTACATGAGGTCCCATTTATTGATTGTTATCTTACAGCCTGTGCTATTGGTATTCAGTTCAAGAAGTTGTCTCCTGTGCCAATGAGTTCTAGGGTCTTCCCCACTTTTTCTTCTAACCAATTTAATGTGTTTGGTGTTATGTTGAGGTCTTTGATCCACGTGGACTTTAGTTTTGTGCAGGATGATAAATATGGATCTATTTTCATTTTTCTTCATGTAGACATCCAGTTGGACGAGCACCATTTGTTGAAGATGTTGTCTTTTATTCCAGTGAATGGTTCTGGCTTCTTTGTCAAAAATGAAGTATTCATAGGTGTGTGGTTCATTTCTGGGTCTTCTATTCGGTTCCATTAATCCTCCTTTCTGTTTCTATGCCAATACCATGCAGTTTTTATTACTATTGCTCTGTAGTACAGCTTGAGGTCAGGGATGGAAACACCTTCAGATGATCTGTTGTTGTACAGGATCGTTTTGGAGATTCTAAGTTTTTTGTTTCTCCATATGAAGTTAAGAATCTTTCTTTCAAGGTCTGTAAAAAATTGTTTTGGTATTTTGATGGGAATTGCATTGAATCTGTATATTGCTTTTGGCAGAATAGCCATTTTCTCTATGCTAATCCTACCAATCCATGAGCACGGGAGATCTTTCCATCTTCTGATATCTTCTTCAATTTCTTTCTTCAGAGACTTGAAGTTTTTTTCAAACAGGTCTTTCACTTGCTTGGTTAGAGTCACTCCAAGGTACTTTATGTTATTAGTGGCTATTGTGAAGGGTGTTGTTTCCCTGATTTCTTTCTCAGCCCTTTTGTCTTTGTTATACAGAAGGGCTTTTTTTGAGTTGATTTTGTATCCAGCTACTTTGCTGAAGGTGTTTATCAGCTGAAGTAGTTCTCTGGTTGAATTTTTGGAATCAATCATGTATGCTATCATATCATCCGCAATAGTGACACTTTGACCTCTTCCTTTTTGATTTGTATCCCCTTGATCTCCTTTAGTTGTCTTATTGCTCTAGCTAGGAATTCAAGTACTATGTTGAAGAGATATGGAGACAGTGGGCAGCCTTGCCTTGTCCCTGATTTCAGTGGGATTGATTTAAGTTTCTCTCCATTGAGTTTGATGTTGGCGATAGGCTTGCTGTATA
>CM053763.1:18356625-18378848 GCA_028658305.1 Pachyuromys duprasi
TATGCCTTCTCTTGAAACAGGGTCTCTCACAGCACCTAAAGCTTGTATTTGGACTGGGTTAGCTAGCCTGTCTCTTCTCCTCAACTAACTGTGTTACTGAATTTGGTTTATAAGTATTGTATTGAGATTTTTGTTTGTGCTTGAGACATGGTTTCACTGTGCAACCGTGGCTGTCCTGGAACAAGCAAACATCAAGTTACCTGTTGTTTCCAAGAAACACACCTTATTGGCAAAGGCTCCTGGAAACTGAGAGATAAATGACGGAATTTAAGTTATCAAGCCAAGGGAAGCACAAATCAAGGTTGCAGCTAGTTGGTTTCAAGACTAATCAGAATATATTAAAAGGCCACTAAATATTAATCAAGGAAAAAATCCATTCAGAAGATAAAATAATTACAAATATATGCACCAAAATTTTGAGTTCCTGATTTCCTAAAATACTTCAAAGCATGAAACACCAGATTGGTCCTGATACAGTAATGTGGAGTGAATTCAATACCTCATTCCCATCTTTACTCAGGTGTTTCCAAACTAAAAATCAACAAAGAAACTTGAGAGCTAAATCACAACACAGATCAATTGGCTTTAACAAGCAGCTTCTAAATGTTCTAACACAGAACCTTCTCTAAAGCCAAGCTCTTTATTATCTATAAAGCAAGCCTTAACAAATATAAGCAAATTGAAATAACTTCTTGTGTATTGTCAGATCACACTGAAGTAAAACTAAAGATTAACAACAAAAGAAACCACAGAACAGAAAAAAGAAAAAGCTGGAAACTGAAGAACCTGCCTTTGAGTGAACTATGGGAATGATGCCAACAAAGAAATGTTTAAAATTTCTGGAATCAAATAAAAGTGATAACACAGCTTATCAGGAGCTCTATGACACAGCTAAGGCATTTCTAAGAGGAATATTTTAACTGTGAGTGCTTACGATAAAAAAAACAGAGATCTCGGGCTGGAGAAGTAGCTTAGCGGTTAAAAACATCTGCTGCTCTTGCAAAGGATTGAGTGCTGTTCCTAGCACCCACATGGTGGCTCACAACCATCTGTAAGTACAGTTCCTGGAATCCACCAGCCTTTTCTGGACATAACAATAAATAAATAAATCTTAGAAGAGGTAGAGACCTAGCCAGGGTGGTGGCACTTGACAAGCAGAGGCAGGCTGATCTCTGTGGGCTCAAGGCCAGCCTAGTTTTCAGAAGAAGTTATAGGACATGTGTGTGTGTGTGTGTGTGTGTGTGTGTGTGAGAGAGAGAGAGAGAGAGAGAGATCTCAAATAGATAACCAATTATGTCTTAGAAAACTAAAAACAAGCCAAACACCAAACCAATGGGTGTCAATAAATAATAAAGATCAGGGCCTGTGACTATCTCAGATGGCAAAGGTACTTGCTGCTAAGTCAGACTTCAATCCCTGGGACCTACTCAATGCACTGGCCACATGCTCACACACATATGCACACACTAAGTAAATAAATAGGAAAATTGAAGATTAAGAAAGGTCAGGATAAAAGTTAATGAAATGGACCCTATGTAAACAGAGTATAGAATTGGTCAAACAAAAAGTTGATTGTTTGGAAGGAGAAAATGGGAATGACAAACCCCTAGCAAGACTAACAGAGAAAGAAAGAGAAAAGAGAATGCTCAAATGAATAAAATTAGAGATGAAAATGGCTATTCCAAAAGATTCCAGTGAAATCCATACACCTTGAAAACATAACCCTTCAAAACCTGGCAAACCTAGTAGGAGTTATTAAATGCCTAAACATATAGGATACCAAAATTAAATTGAGCCTTAATTAAACAGCTCCATAACAAATATTAAGACAAAAACTGTTCAACGATTAAAGGTCTAGCCACAGAAAAAAAAGAGAGAGAGAGAAGGAGGGAGGGACGGAGGGAAGGAAGAAAGGAAAGAAAGAAAAGAAAAAGACCTAGGATTCTAATTCTATCATACGTCTAAGGGAGAGCAACACTTGTCCTTCTCAAACTGCTCTACAAACTAGAACATAACCAAGTTCACTCAATGAAAAATTGTTATACAGGTGTGGGCAGGATAAAGAAAATCACGATGGAACCCTGAACTGAGATCCTGAGTCCAGAGAAGGATCTGGAACCAGGAAATAGAGTCTTGCAGAGTAGACAACCCGAGAGATACAGTGACTTTCTCCTGAGGATATATAATTTTTTATTTTATTTGCTTATTTAGTTAGAATAAATCCTTCGGCTTTATTCCCAGTCTTCACTCTCCTGCTAGCCTTCTGCTCACCAAGTCTGAGAGGACTAAGGTGTTAGGAAGCCTGGTAGAACAATCCTTTGGAGCAGCTTCCCAGCTCAGAGCCTTGGGGAGGGAAACCACACCCAGAGGGCCAGCAGAAGATGTGACGCCTACACTGACGATGTACCCAAAGTATGAAACCAACAGGTATAGATATACAATGAACTACTATTCAGACTTAAAAAGAATGGGATTTGGATGTGTGCTACAAGACAGAACATTAATGGCATTATGCTAAGTGCAGGAAGCCAGCCACAGAATGACATATCCGTAGTGATAAACTATGATGGCAGTTGCTGAATGCTGGGGAAAAAAAGAATGGGGTTTTGCAGGATATTTGGTCACACTGTAATCCAAGATTGTGTTGTTTACTGGAAAAACCTGTTTATAGTTATGGGATAGTTCAGCTGTAACACACACCTTTAATCGAAGACAGGATTAAATGAAGTCAGCCATAGGTCTAGAGGTGGAGCAAGCAAGCACTTGACAGGGAGTTAACACAAGAAACAACCATAGAGAGTAAGAGGAAGTCAGGAGGACAAATAGAGATCACAGGAAGTAGAGGGAGGAACATTCCGTTTGAGGTTTGAAACAGCATGGAGGGGAGAACTTGCTCTTCCTTTGGGACATAAGCTTTGTAGGAAGTTCAGCTGGGTGCTTTTTCTGCCTCTCTGAGCTAGCACATTTTCACCCCAGCATCTGGCTCTTGAGTCTTTATTGATCAAATTGAACATTTGAGATTTTGTTAAAAACAATAGGGTGCTAGTGTTTAATGAGTTGAGAGTTTCAGTCAGGAGGATGAAAAAGTTCTAGAGATGCGCAGTCATTGAGGATTATACAACAGTGTGAATGTACTTGATGTCACTCAGCTGTACATCTTAAAATGGTTGCAGTGTGAAGTTTATGTTGTACATATTTTAATTACAGTTTTAAAAAACAAAACAAACAAACAAACAAAAAACAGATTGTCTTCAGGGAGTTCTAAAACCAGTCTGGAAGAGAAATGGAAGTTCATGATGACTACATGGTGCAGGTATGCAGAATTCCTTCTTAGCCAAAAGCTGTGGAGGTTCTGTGTCCAGTTTAGATGGCTAGACCCTCCATCCCAAAGCATCAGTGTGTTGATGAGCCCAGGAGACACACCAGCAGTGTCTCAGACTCATCTGCTCAACTGCCTGCTTGACAACTAGACAAACTGAAAGTGTCAAAAATAAGATTCTTAGGCTGCGGGTATAGCTCAGTTGGTATGGGGCTTTCACTGCATGTATTGTTGTGCGGCATTCACCAGTAAAGACTGCTCATGGGTTTAAGCCAGGAGAAAGTCTTTGCCGGACAGCCGGTGATTACAGTGAGTGTTTGGGAACCCGTTGTAGCACTGAGTCTTTCCCAGGATGAGCTTTTAAGACAAAAACCATATTCTGGGTTGACATACTTCAGTTGACAAGAACAGTAAGCCAAAAGTGGAACTAAAGCCAAAAAGCAAGGTAAATACATTTAGAAACTTTCCCTTAACTTTGATGAAGTAGGCCTTTGTTTTAGTTTTAATAGGTCGTACTGTCTATGTGCTGAGTTTTGTAGCCCAAATGGCACTTCCATCATGGAGTCAGTTGTGCTAAAGTCTGCTTTAAAGGAAGCCTAATAATGTCTGAGGCCCTGTTACGTGCATGTAGCTATAGATTGGATTGTCCACATGGAATCATGCATAACGGTATGTGCCTGTAATCCCAGCACTCCAGAAAATTGTGCCAGAACCATGAGAAGTTCAAGGTCATTCTTGGTGGACAGTAAGTTTAAGGCCAAGTTGTGATACATGAGACTGTTCTTCTAAAAGTGAGGAATGGATGATTGTTGGGGAATGAATTTTGTATGCTTTTGTATAGGCATGTGAGTTTAGGTGCATGTAGACATGTATATGCATGCATGTAGACAGTGGGTGTCTTCCTCCATTACTCTCTACACTCTTTTTTTAGTCTTTTGCTGAACACAAAGCTCATTAATTGGCTAAAATGGCTGGCTGGTGAACTCCAGGAATCTACCTGTCTCTACTCCTACCTCCATTTCACTGACTCCTCCATCCTGTGCTGGGTTAACAGATGCAGCCATGATGCCAAGGCTTCTAATTGTACACCATGGATCCAAACACATGCTTTCATTCCAGATGTTGCATTGACTAAGCCATCTTCTGAGATTCTGCCCCTGCCACAAACACACCAATGGACTTCTTACACTCTAGCATCCTCTGTTCCCACATTCTTACAGCTTTTGAGGTGGTTTCCCCAACTCTGCATAGGGGCCCTTTTTCTACCAGTTACTCTGAGCAAAATTTTGGCTTATTTTTTTTTTTAATTCTCCTTTCTTATGCCTACACCCTTTTACCGGTGAGTCCACCTCTTGTGAACACAGCCAGACTAGACCGATGGCTTCTCACTTGCTCCACCACCATGGTTTCCTATGAGTCAGGATTTTCCAGAGAAGCAGAACCAATTGGAGATACAAAGAACGACCTTATACATATGCCTTGCACATTGTAAGGAATTAGCTCATCATGTACTTATGGAAGCTAGGAAGTCCCAAGAGCTTAGGTCAACAGACTGGAGACCCAGAAGATGTAATCGTTCAGTTCCAAGCTGATTTTGAAGGCCAGAGAAACAAAAAAGCCAATGGAGACATTCCAGTCTTCACCTAAGTCCAAAGTCAAGAGAATTCCAAGGTCTCATTTCAAGAACAGGCGGACAAAGGAATTGACCCTTAGGCTTTTTGTTTGATTCAGGCCTTCAAGAGTTGGCATAAGGTTCAGTTGTATTGGGAAGGGCAATTTGCTTTACTGAAGCTACCAATTCAAATTTAATCCTATCTGAAAAATCACCCTAATGCTCACTCCTAGAATAGTGTTTGGGCACTCTGTGACCCAGTCAAGTTAAAACAGAAAATTGTGCCATGTGCTTCTCTTTGTCTCTAATCTTTCCTCAACAGAACTGTGGAGGGTGGAAAATCTGTGTCATGTCTCCTTTCTGCTAGGAATTCTTCTTTGTTTCACATCTCAGTGGAAAGCAAACTGCGACCATGAAGGCCTGCATGACCTCTTTGTTGTCCCTAGCCCGTCCCTGTTATCTACCCTTTGCACCTCACCTGCACTGATGGCTTCTGGGAAGACAAGCACGCTCCAGCATCAGGTCTTCACAGCTGGACCTTCCAGGTCCCAGTGGTCCCCATCAGAGTGCCTGGGATACTGCCTCCTCCCTCAGAACATACAGCATCCCTTATCCTTGTTTTAGTTCTTCAAATAATCAGTGCTGGGGGTTGTGCGTCTACCATGCTTACGGCCCAGCTTTTACATGCCAGCACAAGTTTAAAAACTATTCTTAGAACAGTTTCAGATTCCCACACACAGAGAAATTGCAGAACTGCTGCTGCCCCATATATTCTGTTCTAGGTTTCCCTTCTATCAAGATCTTACATTAACGTGGCAGAGTCGTCCTGACTGATAAGCCAGCCTCCACACTTCATTGATAACCAAAGGGGACACTCCAGTCACATTACCTTAGTGTTTTGTTTTCATTTTCAGAGATTTATTTCTGTTTATTCCATACGTATGAATGTTTTGCCCTCAGGCACCATGTGTACATCATGTGTGTATATGGCACTCACAGAGGTTAGGAGAGGCATTGGATCCCCTGGAACTGGAGTTATGGGGCCTTGTGAGCCACCATGTTGGTGCTGTGAACCAAACTCAGGTCCTGTGCAAAAACACCAAGTGCCAGGCCATCTCTTAGCCCCTTGTTTATGTTTAACTCCGTTTGTCACCTCCTACCCCTCCCCCCTTTCCACTACTACCATCACTGCCCTCACCCCTCAAGATCTCCTTTAAGATCTGGGCCCCTTCTTCTGTGGTGGTTTATTTTATTTTCCTTTGTTTTATGACCTTTCAACCGCTATGAGTTATTGCTCCCATATTTGGGGGAGGGAGTTGTGTGTGCAAGTGGATTTGTACTTGTTGAGGCCAGAGGCAACCTCAGACTTGTCAGGAATATCATTTACCTGCTTTGAAACCAGGGCTCTCATTGGCGGGGAATTCACGGACGATTTAAGCTTGGCTGGCCAGGGAGCCCCAAGGCTTGGCATGGGTCAGCAGGCACAACATTTCTATGTGGGTTCTGGGGAGTTAACTTAGATCTCAAACTAAAGGGCAATCACTCCCCCCCCCCACCCCAGCCATCTCCCTGGCTCGTAGCTAAGGCATTTCAAGGGGTGTCAGGCTGTTGGACTTCATTTGGTATTTCCTGATGATAAGCCTAGGGCATGGAGGAGAAAGGCCCCAGGGGTGAAGTGCCCCGGCACCAGCATTTTAAGATTATACAGCATTAGTAGTCTTCCTGATCTTGAGCACTGGGTGAAGATCTGCGTGGGAAAAGCTGCTCTTTCTCCCTCCTTTTCCTAGCGTCCTTTGCTGTGGGGCAGGCACTCCGCACAGCCTATACTTAGGAGTGCAGACACACTCTTGAGAACGGAGTTTCCACCTCGGTTATTTGAAATTGCTCTGCCTGGGAGGTTTGTCATTCTGGCCTCAGCATTTGTGTATCTACCCCATCGGTCATCTACTCACATTAGATGGATAACTTTGGGTTATCATCCAGTGTTACCTTGTACCTTAAATTCTTCCATTTGGGGCACCCAGAGCTTTTCTAGTATAGGCTTCCTAGTATAGATGCACGAATCATTTTTCTTTTTTGATTCATAGTCTTTGCTTTGTTTGTCAAGCGCTTCCACCTTCTCAGCAAAAGCCCCCTTTCTATTTCCGAGTCTCCAGTAGGGTGCCAAGCACTGAGGACGAGGTAGTAGCAACACTCCTTCGGGTGCCCCACTGACAGCAGGCGGGAAGGGGCTGGCGGAAGGCGGGGCTCAGCGTCTGCGTGATCGACACCTCCGGTTCAGCGGCCGCGCGGGTCCCCTCTGGAGCAGCCACACCCACGCTCAGAAACGGTTTCTAGCGTCCTACCCTCGGAAATGCTCTGGATTGCAAATGTCACTGGCGTGGAGGGATTTCCCCGGGGAAAGTCCGGCGGATCCCGCCCTACCCGTCTCTCCATCCCAAACCCGGGAGGAGGGGGCAGGGAGGAACTTCCCAGGTGGTCCACGCCGTCGCCCGCAGCGGGGGTGGAGGGGCGGAGCACATGAGAAGGGAAGAAGGCTCGTGCCCAGTTTTCAGCATCCCGCAGCGTGGCGACTCCGCTCGTGGCGGGAAGCGGCGCGCCCAGCGGAGGGCGTCCCCGGGGCGGAGCCTGGTCCCCAGCTGTGCACCCTCAGCTCGGCGGGGAGGGGCCCGCGGCGCCCAGATGCGGCCGGGGTGGCGCAGCGCTCGGACCCCGGCTGAGAAGCGCACCCCGGGCCTGCGAGAAGCGCGGGGAGCAGGGCGGCGGGGACCCGCGCACCCGGTTTCCTCCGGGCGTCCTGGATCAGCGCTTCTCCGGATCACGGTTCGGTTTGGCTCTAACTTTTCTGGCAACCGGGACTCGGGAGCGGGGCTGGCTGGGTTAGGGGACCGTGCTAGCTCAGGGTTTGGGATGCTGCGCAGCGGCAGGTGGGTTTGGGATGTGGTTTTCTCTGCGCCTCTACGTACCTTTAAGAGGCGTCTTTGGGTTTCTCACCTAGAGCGGAAAGTTTTTTAAATGTTTGAGAATATAATGCTTTATCAGAAGCACTTCAGAGATGATCGGTGCAGTCTGACTTTATAAAGCTAGCCGAGGCTATTTTTGTTTTAAGTGGAGAGGTTGAGTTTTGTTTTATTTTGTTTCATTTAATGGAAGCGGCTCTTCAGTTTGGTCGCCACTTTCTCAGACACATCGGAATGGGTACTTCTCCCATACTCGAACTTGACAGTATGACTCAGGAGCCAGGAAATGCAAGAACTTTGATACCGCCTTGAAACAGCTCCCACGGAACATTTTGGGGAGTTGGTTTTAGGAGAGCTATCAGGCGGCTTTGCTTAGAGAACCACACTACGGAATTCTGTTGGCTTCTTGGCTTTCACGAACACCAGCTGATATCTGCGTTTTACTTCCTGTGGCCCTCTCACACTTGAGCCATTTCTCAGCAGAGGGAGGAGCTGTTGTTTCTACACAGGTATCCAAAAAATGAGTCACAGGGCTGCTCTAATTGCAGAACTTTGTTAATAAGCTTTTGAAAAGTGAGTTTGGATCCCTGTGCTTAGACTGGTGCTGTCAAACCGGGACAGGCGGCCTAGTAAGTAACCATTCAAGTTTTCGGTTTCCTAGAGCGCTTGATGGGACAACATGCCAGCTAGGGTCACTAGGCTGATCTGAGATAACCCTTAAAATCATGTGCTTTCCCACAGAAGCTCAAGAGAAAATTAATTTCATTATTCAGTAACCATTTTGTTGTTATTTTCACTGATTGGTAGAAGTAGAAAATTTAGTGAAGTGATTGTAAGCTAATCTGAAATTTAAAATATATCAGAAAAAAATTTTTTTACCAAATTGGGGCTCTGAAAATTAAATTTAAAAAAAAAAACACGAAAACTTTGAAGAAGGTAGATGGTTGCTGGAGCCAGAGTTAAATCTCCCTCTGGCTAGATAGTGAGTGGCTTTCTCCTAGATAGAAGCTCATCCGAAGCAGGAATAATTGCGTGCCCTGGTGAGCCGCTCACCATAGACAGCAGTTACAAGGTTCTAGTCTGTTTCTGCCTCTTCATCAACTTCCAAGTATACAGCCAGGGACTAGTGCTATCCTGGCTGCCAGGAAGATAGCTCAGCAGTTTCTCCAGGAAATCCCACATCCTGAGCTGGGAGCTAGGAGCTATGAGAAATCTACACCCAAAGGAGGTGCCCCAGTGTGAAGGATCAGAATGCCCTGGATTACTGCTGGGACAGCAAGGGGAGGTTTGAATTCCAGTCATCAGCTTGTTTTTATAGGCAGCCCATTTTTCATTAAGTACATGATTTTAAAGTATATTAGTGAAGTCCGGTGGTGGTGGTACACCCCTTTAATCCCAGCACTCAGGAGGCAGAGGTGAGTGGATCTCTGAGTTCAAGGCCAGCCTGTCTACAGAGTGAGTTCCAGGACAGCCAAAACTACACACAGAGAAACCCTGACTCGGAGAACAAAAAACAAATAAACAAAAAGTATATTAATGAGGCATGGCTTTTAAAGTGTTTTAAATAAGCCATGTTTCATTTTACTTAGTAGCTGTGAAAGGGCATCCCCAGTCTGTTATCATCCATGGGCAGCTGTGGGTACTCTTAGTGATGTGTCTTTTATAAAAACAAAGTGACAAATGAGTGGTTTATAACTTCAGATCATGAGATTGAAGCAACTTTCTGCCTATGGGTTTATACAATAGTTGTTCCTCCTGTGGGGACTGACATAACGACGTTCATTATCAGAGTTCTCAAACATTAAATAGAAAGTTCCTGAAATAGCAATATACTTTGATTTATTTTATTTGAGACATGGTCTTACTGTATAGCCCTGACTATGTAGACCAGACTGACCTAGAACTCACAAGGATCTGTCTGCCTCTACCTCCTGAGTACTCATTTCAAAGAAGTGTCCCAGTGGCAGTAAGACTTTGAGAGAGGGAATGTATCCACCCCAAATTAATTATACCATATTGTTATAATTGTTCCACGACTAATTCCTGTTATTCTCTTACTGTGGGTAATTTATGAATTTAAACTTTATCTTAATTATGTGTGTATGGGGAGCAGCATAAAAAGGTGTCAGGCACTTTCCAGAGTCTCCTGAGCAGGATCTCTGAGGATTAAGGAAGGCCAGATTTGCCGGGCCTCTGGCGTAGCCAACTTGTAAAGGACAACTGCTCAACTTAAAATGACTTTAATCTCTACATTTCATCTGTCCCTCTGCAGCCTCTATGTCACGTTTTCTATTAAAAAGAAAAGATAAAGTGTGTTATTCATCATTGCATTCCTGGGCTTTGGCACAGGTTGGACTCATGATGAGTGTAAAGGAGTGTTTATTAAGCAATGGACCTAACTGTAGATGAGGGTTGTCCGGGAGCTGGAGGGGTAGGTGACCCAGCAGAAGGACAGCAGTTCGGAGGAGAGCTAAAACAATGTTCTGTGGTCAGGAAACTCCAGCATGCTTCCCGGGGGTGAGGGAGGGCAGAAAGATGAGGGTGGGAAGATAGAAGGACAGGATCACAAAGATCTGCGTGCTGTGTGGGCTCCAAGCCTGCTTTCTGCAGAGGCCTCTGAGAAAACAGACAGCATTAGGTACATATTTAAAACCAAGCAGGAGCTAAGGCGATGGTTCCATCAGCGAAGTGCTCGCTACAGGAGCAAAAAAGCTTTGATCCCCAGCACCTATGTTGATCCAAGAGTAAGCATGGGGTAATTGGGAGTAGAAAGACCCAGGGGCTTGCAGACCCTCTGGGCTAGCTGTATCAATGAGTTGCAGATTCCGTGAAAGAGCTCAGGCACCAGTGTCAACCCTGAGCTCCGAGCCGTGCCAACACACGTGTGCCTGCTCAGACATGAAGATGTGCACACACATGCACGAATAAACACACACCCTTAGAACAGGCTGAGAACTACATGTTCTTAGGAAGGTGACTGTAATATTGAGATGAGAGCATGAACAGGGCTAGAATGAGGTGCTAGTGAGGAGGCATGGCAATGAAGGCAGCAGCTGACAGCTGACATACTGTAACACACCAAACCCAGCCGCCCACTGGGACGTGGCTTATGAGGTAGGGGGAGACGTCTTAGAGGATGCCTGCATTTCTGGCTAATGACTGGGAAAGGAGCATGACGGTGAGCTCACACACTACTCGGCATGTAATCAGCACTTGGTAAAAATTTTGACCAAATAATAACCAAGATTTTGTGATGATTAGTTTTGTGAGCTTAACACGAACTAGAGTCAACTGAGAAGAGGGAACCTCAATTGAGGAATTTCCTCCATCAGGTTGACCACAGGACATATCTGTGGGACATTTTTTTGATTAATTACTGATATGAAAAAGCCTTTCACTCCTAGGCAAGTGGTCTTGGGGTATATTTTAAAAGCGAGCTAGTAAGGAGCATTCCTTCATGGTCTCTGCTTCAGTTTCAGCTCCCAGGTTCCTGCCTTACACTCCCACCCATCTATCGGTGATGAGTCACAACTAAAACATGTGAGCCAAATAAACCCTTCCCTCTGCTAACTTGGTTTGGTTCAGTGTTTCAGCATAGTGACAGAAAACAACCAAAACTGGTGTATTGAGTGCATATGTGAACAGGCATTATCCTGGGCTCAATAAATAGATTAAGATTAAGTCTTTTATTCTGAATTGAAATCTTATGATCAGGGTTTTTAGAGACAGGATTTCTCTGTAGCCTTGGCTGTCCTGGACTCACTTTGTAGACCAGCTGGCCTCAAACTCACAGTGATCCTCCTGCCTCTGCCTCCCTGAGTGCTGGAATTAAAAGCATGCACCACCATGCCTGGCTTTGTGATAAGTTTTTAACTTCTTTTTTTTTTTCTGAGACAAGTTTTTTGTTTGTTTGTTTGTTTTGTTTTGTTTTTTGTTTTTAAAATAAGCTCCCTGGTTGTCCTAGAACTCACTTTATAGAATAGGCTGGCCTCAAACACACAAAGATCCACCTGCCCCTGCCTCCCTGAGTGCTGGGATTAAGGGCATGTACCACCATGCCTGGTAGTTTTAAACTATTTTAAGGAGGATTAATGATTGACAACATGGGAAATAGATCCCAAGTACCTGGCTCCATAGTTGGAATTACTGAACTTTACTACTTGATTATACACTTTCTGAAGGAATACATGAATGAATAACATTTAAGACTTTGTACTAAACTCAAGTTGTAATCTTTTTTTTTTTATCACAACAATTCTTTTCTGAGCAGGAATGACTCTAATCATAACGTGGGCACTTCATGGCTCCTGTTTTGCTGTGTAGTATCTTTCTCCTACTTTTCATCCAAGAAATATGTGACCCATCTAGGAATACAGCTCGAGTTATCATGAGTTATCATGCTGGAGTGTGGTGGTTTGAGTGAGGATGCCTTCCATAGGATCACATATTGGTAGAACTGTTTGGGAAGGATCAAAAGGTGTGGCTTTATTGGAAGAGGAATGCTGCTAGGCTTGGCTTTGAAGTTTCCAAATCCCATGCCATTTATTCTCAATCAGCCTCTCTCTCTCTCTCTCTCTCTCTCTCTCTCTCTCTCTCTCTCTGTCTCTCTCTCTCTCAGTGTGTGTGTCACAGTTGTGGACCAAATGTAAGCTCTCAGCTACTGCTCCCGCACAATGCTTGCCTGCCTGCTGCCATGTTCATCACTATGATGATAATGAACTAAACATCTTTATGGAGATTTGGGGCATCTGAAGATTCTCAGAGCTTTTTCTTAAGTGCTAAATGTTCAACTGTCCCCATTTCTTTGATGTGTTTGGTCAGTAGAAAGGCTGGCCAGGAGCCCAGGTACTAATCAACAAGCTCTGGATAAATAGTGAAAGGCACACTAACAAATGACGTCAGGGATATTAACACTCCAAATCTTACAGTCACGGCTTGTGATTTGCCTTCTGATGCCTATTTCATCTTGGTTTGACTCTACTACAGCTACTCTCCTGCCTCTAACTGTCAGAATCTTAGGCAGTGAACAAGATTCTGCCATAACCTTATCCTCTTGACAGCAGCTTGATTCAGTCAAATGATTCAGTTGTTTTCCGCTGAGATCTTGCTTTGTACTGCGGGCATTTGAGTAGATTCCATTGGCTCTAACAAAGGTATTCTCACCAGCCCAACTCTCTCCACCAAGCCCAACTCTATACCAGTCTCTTTGATAATTTCACCCACTGTGACTTGGGTTAATACTCTGGTTTTTGTTCAGCATATTATTGACCATCTTGACTTTGGACCCTTTAAGATATAAACATTGGATTAATAAATACTGTACTCAAACTTAACCAAACTCACCAAGATTAAAGCTCTAAAATGTTTATATCTATCAACTTGGTGTCTTTCCCTGTTTTCTTCCTGTATGAATTAAACACTTCCATGCTTCTTCAGTTCATCAGGAAATTGACAGTATAAGGGCAACATGAAGTCTCTTGGGGAGTACAACCCACACTTTCCCTTGGTTTGAATTCCTATAGCTCCCTGTGGTTCCTCTAAATAGAGAGTGAAAGGCTTCAGTTACTGTCTCATGTGGGGTTGTCTTCTCTTCCTCAATTCTGCTAGAAGTTCCATGAGAGTGGGCAAATGCTACAGTTGGATTTGGCTGGTTTCCTCAAGAGGCTCCTGCCCATTCTAGCCATTCTATGACTTTTGCTGATAACTAAGCCGCGTGTCTAAGTAAGCATCTGTGGCCCGTTCTCTGAGCATATGGTCTCAGACAGTGGTGTATGTCATTCAAATATTTTTTTTTCTTTAAAGCTTATTACCTGGTAACTTTTAGTGTGTATTGGTTTGGGGACTGGAACTCTCTAGTTGAGACAGTGTGATGTCTTTAGTTGTAACTGAGGGTGTTTTCCTTTCAGTGGGTATTAAGATATTCCAGATACAAGGCTCCTGATAAAGTATTTGTGTGTTTGTATCTACTGGGCTGTTCTACTCCCTTCTCTGTTTAAAGCAGAGCAATATTCTTTGCAGAACTTAGTGGCTAATAGTGTGAATTTCAGCTTTTTGGAACAGGCTTCAGGTTCATCATCTGAATTCAAGTGAGCCTGCCTCTCCTTCTAGCTTTTCTCCTTATGTTCTGCTCATACCCACTGGCCTAGTAACCCACAATCTGATTCTGAAGTAGAACAGTTCATGAGATGAACTCCACAATATCACTACTCTGCCCACCTTGTGCTCTCTTCATTGACTACATTATAAACCATGTGAAGCAAGGTCTTGGTGTCAATAATTCATGGCTTTTTATTACTTAAAGTTCTTTTGTATGCCAGAACAGCCTGGCAGAAAAGAAATAACAATACTACTGCCGTTTCCACTGCCTCTCTCTCCGCAACACCTAGCCAACTTTTGAAAAGCCTCAAGCAGTCCAGTGAACCTCAATGTGTGGCCTGTAGCTTATAAACGTCAGAATGACCTAGGATATTTCAAAATAAAGCCAAAGATGGAGGACAAGGGAAGGGGAGGAAGAGGAGGATGGGTAGAGGAAGAAGGAGGGAAGAGAGAAAAGAAAAGAGGGAGAGAAGAAAGCAGGAAGGGAGGGAGAAAGGGAGAGAGAAAAGGAAGGAGTGAGTGAGAGAGGAAAAGAAACAGGTAAGGAAGGAGAGAGAGAAAGAGGAAAGGAAGTTCTACCCTGGCTTTCGTTCATCGCAGGTGGAGAGATTTCAAGTCCCTTGAAAAGCTGGGCTTGGACAAAGGTCAACTTATAGGAATCAGTGAGTCTTCTAGGGTAGGAAGAAGTTCCAGGAAGTCTTACGCAGAGAAAATGTTGAGGTGCTGTCTTTAATCCTTAATGATCATCTAATAGCATGAAAGAGATAGCTTGGGTAGGGAGATTAAACATTCATAGATGCAGGAAATCACATCATTTGACTCTCAGAAATGGCCAATAATTCTTCTTGGAAGGGGAAAGCACTTGAGAGCATATTGATTTTGAATCAGCTCTTTGCAGGCACCATAAGTCATGTGCAGAGAGACCTGGTAAGTGAGGGCACTTTGCTGTTTCCTTCATTCCTGTGCCCTCCATGCATGCTTCCAGCCTCTGCTCAAGTTGTCTCTGCCTCAGTTTCTTCTCCTTTCCCCTAACAAGATACCTCCTAGTAAACCACTTGGAGTTTCCTCAGACCCTGGTTCTGAAGGACTTACTTCCCTTTCTCACAGTTTCACATTCTTCTTCTGAGCATAGCGTGCTTCCCATCCCCCAAGACGTGTGACAGAAGTGACTGAAGAGAATCATTGTAGTGAGCATATTTATTTGAGAACTATTAAGGGATTCCAGGTTAGATATTTTAGAGCGCATTACAATCACCGCAGGCACATAGACTCCAGCGCAGCCCCAAGGCCCATGGAGTTTATGGGCAGGCAAAGCACAAACAGCAAGAGACTGTGTTGTAAACTGGTCAGCAACGAAACGTGGTGTTAGGAAAGAGGAAAGAGGAGTGTCCGTCATAGATCCAGTCGAAGCTCAGAGAGATGTCAAATTCTCAAGAAATCCAACTCACACCAAAATCAAGCTGGGAGGCCCTTTCCAACAAAGGAAGAGCTTTGCTGTCTCTAGATCAAAATGAGATCCTTCACATGTGTATACAAGTGCACACACATTTGTACCTGAGTGTGTGCACACTCGCATGTGTGTATGTATGTGGGTAACATGTTGGGAGGGTGATGCTGCTGAAGAGAGAATAAAGTGACTCTTTTAGTTAAAGAGTGAAATCAATAGGAAGGAACAGAGAAAGAAGATTCTGTGTGTTTTGTGCAAACTGCTATTGCTAGGTCTTAATATCCTGAATGTGTAATATACAGTGGCAACAATCAAAAACAAACAAAAAAAATCCAAACATTTAAAGTTCTGATACTTGTGAATTTGTATGATGGACTTTTAAAATTCATTGTAAGCATGTCGGGCTGGCAAGATGGCTCAGTGAGTAAGGGCATTTGTCACCCAACCTAACTACAGGACCCACATGGTGATGAAAACTGATGTCCACAATATGCATACATACACAGAAAATGAATGAATAAATGAGGGCTCCGGAGAGACAGCACCCCAGTTAAAAGCACTTGCTGCTCCTACCTAAGATTTGGTTTCCAGCACCCACAGGGCCATTCACAGCACAACCACATATAATTCCAGTTCCAGAGGCTCAGACACCCTCTTCTGCATTCCCCAGGCATGCACATGGTATACATACATACATGCAGGCAAACACTCATGCACATAAAATAAAATTAAGCACACCTTTAAGAAAATAAATGTAACAGGAATAGCTTTTAAAATAAATCTTTTTAGCATCACTATTATCAATTAAGAGGTTGTTGTGCTCTGTGTCTGTTCTGAATTCTCATCTGTGAACCTGGCTTCCAAGCAAGGAAGAGAGGTTGCAATACCTGTGTTGCAACTGATAGCCTCCACCCAGCTCATGCGAGGTCCTTCCTTTTTCTTTTCTTCTGGCCAGCTCTTGATCTCTTCCTCTTATCCTGCTGGCTTATTTTTTTTTTCCTCCTAGGTTATAAGCTTATCTGAGGACAGGAATGATGCAGTCTTGATTTTCTATTGATATTTAATATTTAAAGTGCCAGCCATTAAGTATAAGTTACATGTCTGTGGCTGGTGTAAAACAACAAGATCAAAGGCAAGTTAAGAAAGGGAGAACAAATTTTCGTTTCCCGAGGCTTAGAGCTCCTGATGGTAGGGAGGCATGGCAACAGTTGGCAGGTGTGGTGGCTGGACCAGAAAGCTGAGTCACATCTTAAAACCACGAGCACAAGACAGAGAATAAATTGGCAGTAGGGGCTTTTTATGCTCAGGCTCACCCCCATTGACATATTCCTCCTGAAAGGCTATACCACCTAAGACTCTCCGAATGGTACTACCCGCCGGGGACCAATTGGCCAAGTGTCCAAGGCTATGGGGGACAATTCTCACTCAAACTACCACACATTATTTGTAATATTTTGATTGATAAATAATATGTGTTTATTTGTGTGGTACCCTGTGACAGGGTACATATGTAATGTGAATAATTAAATTGAGCTAATATGTCCATCATTTTGTTTGCCTGCCTTTCTTTACGTTGAGGCATAAATTTTAAATTTAATTCCTTCTTTTTATTTACTTTATTCATTTATTTGCATGTGGTGTGTGCATCCATGCATTGATACACTCACACAAAAATGAGTGTGTGGAGGCAAGAGACAGCTGTTATCCTCAGCATGAGCACAGTGAATATTTCCATTCTTCTTACTTCCATCTAGTCTTAGCACTGACAGATCTTGTGTTCTTACTATTTCTGTCACTTTTGGCTAAGTTGCTAGCTAGCATCTTGTTATTTTCTGTTGTGCAGAAAGCTCCAGTTTTCTGTTGTTATACTTGGTTTTCTTTTCCTCTGGGATTTTTTCAGACTGTTATCATTATTCTAAAGGAGAGACAAAGGCTTATGAGTTTTCTATCGGTGTTTTTTATTGATTTTGTATCTTTAAATCTGTAATTTCTCTGAGATACATTAGAGAGCTTATGGTAAAGATTACAGAGAATTCAATTTTTGCCAGCCAATTATGACAGCCTGATTTGTTTAAATTCTTCTTATTATTATTTTTCTCTATGTAATTGTGATGATTCTCAGTATTCTACTGACGTCCATTTGTCTGTATTTTCATATTGCAAAGTGTCATTGTCTTCATTATCATTTTATAATAGATTTCATGTCAGCCAGGACTTCCTCTACTACCTATTACTGTACTTTCAATTTATAAAAAAAATTAAGGGTTCATTAGTTGATAATTACCTTAGTGTGTGTGTATGTGTGTGTGTTTCACATGTATGTGCACGTGTGTGTGTAAGCCAGAGATCAAACTCAGGTGTCGTTCCTCAGGTGCACTCAGCTTGTTTTTAAGACAGGGTCTCTCTTGTCCTGGAAATCACTGATTGGGCTAGCTTGGGTGGCCATCAAGTCCGCAGTCTGCCTGTCTCTGCCTCACCAGAGCTTATGCCACCAGGCCTGGTTTTTTTCATGTGGGCTTGGGGAGTGGAGCTCAAGCCCTCATGTTGTACTTTCCAGACTGATTAAGCATCACCCAGTGCCTTGAGAATTCATTTAGGACATTTTCTCGTCCCTTTGTCCATGTCAGGGTTTAACTCATTTCACTGTGTAGGTAGAACTTGTATTCACTGCAATCCTGCCTCAGCTGGCTCAGGGTCATTTTCCTTTTCAGATTTCTAATTTAAAGCCTTATAAGAAGTTTGGCATGTTAACTTAGCATGTTAAGAGTTTCTGATTCCATTGTAAATGTGTTAAAGATTTATTCTGAAGTGGAATTTACATGAAGCCATTAATATCAGAAACAGGGATACACAGCAGGAAAACATTTTCTGAACTTCTGTTTTGTTTGTTTTGAGACAGGATCTCTTTGTTGTACAGCTCTGGCAGTCCTGGAACTCTCTTTGTATACCAGCCCAAGCTGGCCTTGAACATCAGCCTCCTGCTTGCTGGGATTAAAGGCAGGTGCCACCCGGCCCAGCTCTTCTGCCAACTTCCTAGTCACCCTGCAGTAGTCCAAATTCACAGCATTAGCCTTTTGGTTAGTAATTTGGATCTCAGAGGCAGATCTTCCAGCCTCCCTCTTTCCTTCGGAAAGGAAGTTTGTTGAGCACACTATAAGGTAGTGAGCTGCTCAATAGCTAGAACCCTGCCTACAACCTCTTTGGTTATTTTTGTACTGTGGATGGATCCCAAGTCCATGCACACACTAGACAAACACTGAACTATACCCTTGCTGCCTTTTTACGTCATATTTTGAGATGGTGTTACTCTAACTTGCCAATTTGGCTTTAGCTCAGGCAGCCCTTGAATTTGTGATTCTCTTACCTTAGCTACCCCTTCCCGCCATGGATGAGATTATAGTCCTGTCTCTTTTCATTCAGATCTTCCTTTCTTCCTTCCTTTGTTTTTTTTCTACTTTTTAGTTTTTTCGAACTTATGTATTTGATAAATTCCAATTAATCCCATGAAATATATAATGAAAACTGAAAAAAAAAAACCAACTGTCTTCTTTCCTGTTTACACAAAGGCAACCAAGTCCAAGCTCTTGAGATATGTCTCTTCAGTCTCTAACTAGCATGCATCTGTTATAGTTTTTCAATTTTTCAGTTTTAGGCACGGGTGATGCTTTAGCTCATTTCCACCCTTTTCTAACCAGACATGCACCCCCATTCTCAACCCTTAATAATTTAAGCAGGAAGAATATTCAGTGATTAATATTAGGAAAATAGTCATTGAAGGAGCCACGCATTGCGTCACAACTATGTTCTGGAACTCATCGCATGCTCTGCCTTCCGGATAGTCACTTACTTTTTAAAGTAATTTATTTATTTTTATATTAATCACAGGTTATGTACTCTGTATCCCAGCCATAGCCCCCTCCCTCATTCCTTCCCACTCTCCCCATCCCTCCCTCATCTCCTCCCTGCCCCCCTCCAAGTCCACTGATGGGGGAGGACCTCCTCCCCTTCCATCCAACACTAGTTTATCTTGTCTCTTCAGGGCTGGCTGCAATGACCTCTTCTGGGATCTAGCTAGGCTGTTACTCCCCAGCATATGTGGGGGAGGGTCGAAGAGCCAGCCATTGAGTTCATGACAGAAATAGTCCCTGTTCCCCTTAGTAGGGTCTCCAGTTGGATACTGAGCTACCATGGGCCACATCTGAGCAGGGGTTCCAGGTTATATCCATACTTTTTATTCACTGTCTTTCTGTTCTTGTTAGCTTGTCTTTCCTTCCAGTTATGCAAGATCCACCCAGAATTCTGTTATCTCCCTCTTCCTGAACAAGCCCACAGCCTCCTTCCTCACCTAAAAGACAGTTATTTTTTTCCACTTCAGCTGCCATGTTAGAGCTCCCCTTTGCCATGGCGCTTGGTAAAGTTTTTCTGGTACAAGCATGAGGACCTGACTTCAGATCCCCAGCACCTACATGGAGAGTCAGGTGTGGCAGTAATCCTTACACTGGACAGGCGGAGACAGCGAAATCCCAGCCCAATCACTGCAGGGTCGGTGAGAAGCCCTGTCTCAGAAAAAAAGATGAGAAGTAATCAAAGAAGATAGCCAGTGTCAGTCATTGGCTTCCACACATGCACACATGGGCACACACGTTCTTATACAAATATGCAAACAGACGTGTACCCCTCCCCCCACAAATTATAATAAGTAAAGAAATAAAGTAATTAACTTATTAATAAATTATAAATAAATTTTTATTTCATAAAAAATGAAAGCTAAGACAAGGACTTTATAAATATTAAGTCATGAGGTTATTAGGCCTCAGGCTAGCTTATTCACCTCATGATTTCATAGTCTCTGAAATGTGTGGAACTGGAGTAACCAACCACCTCCAGATTGTTGAACATAAACGCACACAGGAACACTTTCTAGAAATTTCTTTCCTTTTCCAGGTTGCTCTCATCATTCTTTTTATTTGCTTTCACCTACGCAAAGTTTTCTTTTGGGGGAATGTATCATGTGGCTTTCTCGGTGATCCTGTGGGAGGTCCCTGTCCAGAAGAAACCTCATAGGGTCCTCTGCTTCACCAGAGAGATGTTCTCTGCTTTATAGCACCAGGGTCAGCCTTCTGAATGTGCTTGCCAAGTATTCATGACTGGCTAGGACAAAAGGAACTTGGAAGGAGATGACCAGGGTCAAGTCTTCTGAATGTGCTTGCCAAGTATTCATGACTAGCTAGGACAAAAAGAACCCGGAAGGAGATGTTTTAGATTTTTATCATGGGTATTTTATAGTTGTGGTCCATAAGATGATGAATTTATTTAGATGGTGGAAAATGTTCATTCTTTATATCAAATAATTCTGAGTTTTTGTATTCTTACAAAGAGTTAAACAGGAAAAAAAGGCTTTAGAATCTTAAGAAAAGAAGTAATTAAAACCTCTAATAGTGATGACAGGGTAGTGCCATCAGTAAAGAACTTCCTGTGAAAGTCTGACGACCTGAGTTCAGATCCTAGAATCCACTCAAAGGTGGAAGGAAAGAATGGATGCCACAAGAGTGTCTTCTGACCTCCAGATATGTGCTATAGCACACATGCACCCACACACCTACCTATCCATCTATCTATCCGTCCGTCTGTCCGTCCATTCTTCCGTCCATCTATCTATCTACCTATCTGTCTATCTATCTATCTATCTATCTCTATCTCTTTATTTAAAAATGCTTAAACTTGAATAATAGAGTAACCCATGGGTGTTAAAGTCACTTATGACCATAGATGAAATGGAAAGTAAGCCGTTAACAACACACTGGCAAATGCCCTGTTGGCACATGTGCTTTAGTCATTTGAGTCCAGTGAATTGCAGGAACTGATGAAAGCAGGTAGCAAAGACAGGGTGTTCACGCTTGCTTGTATAAAAGCTCATCATGGACCACTCCACTGAGCCCTCTCTCAATCGATGAGGTCAGCATTCATACACGGGAGACAGCAGCTTGTGAGGAAAGGTGGTCTAAGCAAACTTGGAAAGCACCAGACTCTTGGGAGTTCCATCTCTTTCCTGAGACTCGCCATGCCTACCTGCTGGGACCCTGGAAGACTGAAGAGTCTCAGGCAACAATGGCAGCGGTGGGATTAGAACATGACTTCATGTCACAGCCAGGGCTGAACTCTTGGCCACTCATACTTAGATATGTAGATGTGGGATGCTAAGTAGACTCCAGGTTCTGAGGGGAACTATCCTATTGCCTTAACATTCTGAAGGACGAAACTAGCCACATCAACCCCAGACAGTGTTTCGAGACTAAGTGGAACTCTCACCAATTTTGCTTCTTTTTAGCATGGTGGCAAGAACTCCTCTGCCGCATTGTGTGGTAGCTACTAGCCAGCTGGAAAGTTGCACTGTGCCTGCTCGCTGCTCCTTATTTTGGGTGAAGTGAAAAATAGACTTCAGGTACATTCAAAACTATCTACTTCCATTCCCCAACTGGCTATTCAAGTTCTCCAGCTCTCTTATCAGACTGAACCTGGCCAAAGTTAAAGCTCCCAGGTGTCTGTGTGCTGTCCTGACCTCAGGTTCCCCAGCTCCTGTGTAGCACTGGCGCTGTGAAGCAGCTCTTCAGAGCCTTACTGTCTCCTCACTGTGACTCACTATGGTTTCCTTTTCTTTTGTTCTTTTTCCTCCTTCCTTCCTTCTTTCCTTCCTTCCTCCTTCCTTCCTCTCTCTTTCTCTCTTTCTCTCTTTCTCTTTCTCTCTTTCTCTCTTTCTCTCTTTCTCTCCTTTCTCTCTTTCTCTCTTTC
>CM053763.1:18385815-18413368 GCA_028658305.1 Pachyuromys duprasi
CAGCCAGCCCTGAGGAGACAGGATGAGCTGGGGTTGGATGGAAGGGGAGGAGGTCCTCCCCCGCTGGTGGACTTGGAGTGGGCGGGGAGGAGATGAGGGAGGGTTGGGGAGGGTGGGAGGGAGTGGGCGGGCTGGGCATGGGATGCAAAGTACCTAACCTGTGATTGATAACAAAAAATAAAAAAATTTAAAAAAAAAACAAACCTTCCATCTGTAGAATGGACTACAAATTTGATTATAAACTAGAATCACAAGCAGCTTATTCCAGAAGGCCCCGCGCTGGAACCCCTGCAGGTGACGTCATCTCTTTACTTGTCTATGTGCTCTCACATGAAATTGTATTGCTCAACCAAAGAAGGGTTAAGCAATCCTCCTCCCTTCCCTCTCTCTTTGCTTCCTTCCATCTCATATTGACTTCTCAGACCCTTGGATGGTCCTCCAAACATTCTGACTTATTTCATGCATCAAAGTCCCTTTTAAAAATCTGGAATGACAATATGATGATGCAAAATGTGCATGCCTCACACATCTGTTTAGAATAATGTGTGCTTGAAAAGCTTTATATGAACTGCTGAGCTGTCCTCCGGGAAGTGTCTATCAGTGTTTCCCCTTCCCAGCATTTTCCCTAGAAATCTCAGAATCCTGCCCATTTTAAAAAGCATTACCTTTAAATTTTCCTGCTGTCTTGGTGGGAGAAAAAGAGGTTGGAGAGATGGCTCAGTGGTTAAGACTATGTAGAGCTCTTGCAGAGGACTGCGTCTCAGTGCCCAGCACCCACACTGCATGGTTCATGACTGCCCGTAACTCTAGCTCCAGGGAATTTGACACCTCTGGGTTCCACAAACATACTCAGAATTAAAAATAATAAATAATTTAAGAAGAAAAAGAAAGCTGGGCATGATGGCAGACACCTTTAGTCCCAGCACTCAGGAGTCAGAGGCAGGTGGATCTCTGTAAGTCTGAGGCCAGCCTGGTCTACAAAGTGAGTCCAGGATACCCAGGGCTCTGTTACACAGAAAAACCCTGTCTTGAAAAACCAAAAGGAAGAAATAAGAAAGAAAGAAAGACAGACAGACAGAGAGAGAGAGAGAGAAAATAACTCATTAATATATTTTATGTTCTCTTATGATTATACATCTGCTGGAGATAGTTTTATATATAATGCTTGAGTAGAGGTATTCCACTTGACCCAGAAATGTTAAATATTTAAGGAGCTAGCTCCATATATATATATGTATATATATATACATATATACATATATATACATATATATATAGTTAGATATATTTAACTTTATTTAAACTTAATGCAGTATGTACATGTATTGAAATTTTACACAATACACCATTAATATGAATGATTTTATGTTTATATGTCAATTAAAATAAATTTAAAATAATCAAAACTATAAGCACCTTAACCCATTATCTGCCTTACAATTTCTCTTTAAGCCTGTCCCAGACTGGGTCTTTTTTCTGCCCAGTCAATTATTCTGCTAGGAGAGTGACATTTACTGTCACTGAGAAAGTCTGGTATTGATTTTACTCGCCAAAGAGCAGAAGTGGCATTTGGAAGCAGGAGAATGTGTTATATTAAAAATTATCTTTACAGAATAATACATTTTCTTCTTAGCCTATGTAAATAATGATCTTGGTAGCTAGGAGGGCGTGGTCAGTGCTCACCATTCTCCATTATCACCAATCCAGAAAACTCCCTCCATCGACTACTGGATGCCATCAATCTAAAAGAGCCTTTGAGATCAAGTTCCCTGAGTGATTGTGGAAATCGTGGGGGTTACGTTTTGCCACAGACTAAGTAGTTGGAATAGATTCTTTCTAGCCAGAAAGTACCATGTACAAGGGCAAACTATTCCCCCGTCACATTTTCACTTCACTAAAAATGGATGCACATAGGAAACATTTTTGCCTTAGTAATTATTTTTACCAACCTTACAAGGCTGGCCTGAACTTACTGAGATCCACTTAACCTCTGCCGCCTGTGTGCTGGGATTAAAGGAATGGCCACACAGGCTAAATAAGCCAAGTTAACTTTTACAGGTTGTTCTAAGTATAAGAAGGGGTGTTTACCAGCGGCAGGTAGCCACAAAACAGAGGCTTGGTGTCTTTCTCAAAGCCTTGTACATTGTCTTTATTCAAAAGTTTGCAAAAGTTTGTTGTTGTTTTTCTCTGTGTCTGTGCGCCTAATTCATGATGGAGAAATAAAAACCAAGAAAAAGAAATTGTTTTCCAAAGAAATCTAAAAATTTTGCATTACTGATTGAGTTGAGGGTGCCTGTGATAGTGAACCGTAGACGTGTGGAGGCTGTAGACCATGATCAAGTGTCAGAGTCTGCTCATAGTATTTCTTTACCTGTAAGTAAAATGTCACGGGCCATATAGCCCCTTTAATACGCCCACAGAAACGGAATTAGGAGCACAGAGCAGAGCACTTTCTCTACTTTGAGCTTCAGCCCCTCCGAATGCACAGATCTGACTACCACTAAAGGATTCTAACCCCTGTCTCTGTTTCTAGGCAAAATGAAGGACCGGCTTGCAGAGCTTCTGGAGTTGTCCAGGAGCTATGACCAGCAGTTCCCAGATGGGGATGATGAGTTTGACACTCCTCACGAGGACATCGTGTTCGAGACCGACCACATCCTGGAGTCCTTGTACCGGGTCATCCAGGACATCCAGGACGAAAACCAGCTGCTGATGGTCGACGTGAGGCGCCTGGGGAGGCAGAACGTCCGCTTCCTCACCTCCATGCGGCGCCTCAGCAGCATCAAGCGCGACACCAACTCCATCGCCAAGGCCATCAAGACCCGCGGTGAGGGCATCCACCAGAAGCTGCGCTCCATGAAGGAGCTGAGCGAGCAGGCGGAGGCCCGGCACGGCGCGAACTCGGCGGTGGCTCGCATCTCGCACGCGCACTACAGCGCACTGGCCCGCGCCTTCCAGCAAACCATGTACGAGTACAACCAGGCCGAGATGAAGCAGCGCGACAACTGCAAGATCCGCATCCAGCGGCAGCTGGAGATCATGGGCAAGGACGTGTCGGGCGAGCAGATCGAGGACATGTTTGAGCAGGGCAAGTGGGACGTATTCTCCGAGAACATGCTGGCCGACGTGAAGGGCTTGCGGGCGGCGCTCAACGAGATCGAGAGCCGCCACCGCGAGCTGCTGCGCCTGGAGGGTCGCATTCGCGACGTGCACGAGCTCTTCCTGCAGATGGCCGTGCTAGTAGAAAAGCAGGAGGACACACTGAACGTCATCGAGCTCAACGTGCAGAAGACCCTGGACTACACCGGCCAGGCCAAAGCGCAGGTGCGCAAGGCGGTGCAGTACAAGAAGAAAAACCCCTGCAGAACCATCTGCTGTTTCTGCTGCCCCTGTGTCCACTAGCAGCTGCCTTGGGCCGCCACTGCCCGTGCTGTGTGGGAAACACGTCCAGGGTACCACTCAAAGGCATCCTGCACTGGGTCGAGGGAAAGGGTCCCAACGCCTTGCCGAGTTCAGAGAAAGGAAGTTGGGGTTGGGATGCACTGGCCTACCAGCATAGTTGTTAGCATCCTGTGGTTGGTTGGTGCAGGCAGATTACCACTGGAGTTGTGTGCCGTCATTATAAGATACACAGCACTCACATCACAGGGAGGAGCTGATGTTGCTAAGATCGGTGTTTTGAAGACCAAAATGAACATATGCTCATACTATGAGCACATTATCAAAACTTGCCTTCGTTTATCCTCTCTAGAAAGCTCCTTGGTGCTATTCGATTTTGGGTGACATTCACTTGAGTATTCCTTTCGAGCAACGCTGACCTTGGGTAAACGATTTCATTCACTTCTTATTATCTATTTATGTTGTGTGAGTCCTATGTGAAAACCTTCACTTCCCCTACTCACTAAACTGCACTGAACACTGTTTCCTTATCTCTCACCTTTTATAACTTCCACCAATATATATATACATATATATACATACATATATATGTGTGTGTGTGAATAATTTTCCAAATATTTTTAAGCACCAGATTGAACACGCACCCAAGTTGAACTTTGTATCAGTCAACATTTTATATATTTTCACAGACATTTATTTAAAACTTATCTTTGTACTTTGTTTCCTATGAATATGTGTGTTAATGTAATATTCAATCACATGTGTACATAATGTGCAACTGGACTAAACTGTGCTTTTGTAAATTCTGTCTATAAACAAGAAGGTTTTCTGCGAGTGTCAGTATTAGTTGATTGTTCTGAGTATAGCTCATTCCTGTATGCGTATCTCAGTTTGGGTCACTTTATTTTGAACAACTGTGCTGTCATTAGTGAAGATAAGTGAAGAAGTTTGAAAACACATGAAACAACTAGCGATACTAAGCTCTTCTTGGAAATAGTAATTTATCTTACTGTGAACCATTCCTTTCATACATTAAAGCAGAGAGATTTAAAGTGAAATAATCTTGTTTTTCAAATAAGTCTAATAAACGTGACCTTATGAGTATCCTTTTCTGTATCTATATCTTAACCCACGGAGGCCAAATTTTCTCTTTCATTGCTGTTCATAACTATAATATCTGCACGAAACTCTAAACAAACGATAAACTCAAGGAGTTTAAATCAGAGTGCCTGAGTTACAGTTTTCACAGTCATTTAGAAGAATCAATTCTCAGCTCCTACCTGTTCTTTAATACACTAATAGTTTTGGCTGAAAGTCCTGTATCTTGAGTTCTTAAGAAGGAAGGGTTTTAAAAGAGAAGGAAGAGGAATAGGAACTCTTTGGGGCCCGTTAATCTGCTTGTGAGAGAGAAAAAGCGGCCCTGTGCATAGGTTGCTCTTCACACTTCGGCAGGAGAACTGTGCAAACTGAGCCCCGACAAGCTCTCCTCAGACTTTGCCCAGTTTATTTGTCAGCTCTATACTGGGATGCTTCCCTTCCGCTAAGGGAGCGGAGGACGTTCCCACAGGGCCCCATGCCCTCGTTTTTACTGTAGAGAAGAGGGAGTCTGCCTAGGGAGACTGCAAGAAGAAACGGTTCATGAATTTAACTTACAGGAACTCTGGAAGAAATTTTCTTTCTTCTTTTAGAACCATATGAAAGCGAACAACTTTCTGTGCCTGCTAATTTTTTTTCAAGACGGAGCCTCAGCTATACAGCTCCAGCTGACTTAGTGCTCACTATATAAGCCAGGCTGGTCTGAAACTCACAGACATTTCCTCCTGCCTCTGCCTCCTGAGGGCTGAGTTTAGAGTCCTGTTCCACCACTCCAGGTTAGAACACTTCTTTCCTAAATAATCCTAGTGAATGTGTTTTCACAGTGGTAACTATTCTATCTTGTTTGTTTCTATTCGGCTTTGCTGTTTTGTTCTATTCTATTCTTTTATTCTATTCTACTCTGTTCATTTCTGCTCCATGCTATGCTATGCCATGCCATGCTGTGCTATGCTCTTCTGTCATATTCACAAAAAAAAAAAATCATTTAAACACAGTTTGGCAAAGGTTTGTTCCTGATGCTTCCCAAGATCTGAATCATAAGCTCCATGAGGAGTTCTGGAAAGTCATCAAGGCTGGAGCACAGAACCCAAGGGAAGGCATCAGCTGCCTCTCCCATATCCTACCATAACACCCCAAAGCTCTTCCAAGAGGTAACAGTGAAATGCTAGCTTTGGCCTTTGAAAAGGCTGTTCTGAGTCCCTGAGTGATGAAACACGGTTGGCTCCTCCTCCTTGATATTCACTTGACAGACTCTGAGAAGAGACATTGGGAAAACTTCAAACACTAATGCCATTTTGTGGGCATTATGAAAAAATGGTCACAAAGAAAATTCTTAAGAGCAGAAGATGGGCCCAGAAGGTGAATGCATTTACCTCTGGGTTTGGTGACCTGAATAACACCTCTGAATCCTACATGTTAGAAGGAGAGACCTGACTCGCACAGGCTGTGTACACACAAAAATAAATGAATGAATAAATAAATAGGTATGAGTAAATGAATAAGCAAGCATAAAAATTTGTAGTTATTGAGAGTTTGAAACACTTGTAATCAGAAAAACAAGCAGCCTTACTCTTGATAACAGCATTGACGATCACTGCAGTTAATGCAGCATGACTATTAGAAACAGAGTGTGAAGAAGCCAGGAAGAAGCCCTCTCCATACCATCTTGTCTTTATTTCCAACACATGCTATGGAATGGACAGTTGTCCTTATACAGAAGAAACTCCCGCTTTAACAGTGTGTTCTCTTTAATTTGTAGCAATATTTTAAGCTATCAATTTGTTTGTAGGTGTGCAAAGAGAGGTGCCTTCAATAGATGTCATCAAACTGGAAATAGATGTCAGCAACTGGAAATGTTTTCTAGTTAGCATATAAAATAGTGCTTTTTAAGTTAATACACATGATAATGGGATTCAATGTGGCATTTTCACACATAAATGTCATCTTATTTTGCTCTTTCTCATCCCTCTCACCTCACCCTCTTCCCACCCCCACCCATCCTTTGCACCTCTTACTGGTCCCTTTCCTCCCCTCAAATAATAACACCCCTACACTGCCTTCTCCCCTTAGGTTACATGCATTCTGTTGCTCTGTTTTTCTTCCCTCCATTAAGATCTCTTCCTCCAAGAGATCCAGGCAGTCCTGATGAGACTTAACAAGCTATGGACAGATGGCAATAGTGGAGAACTCACCCTTTCAGTGGACTAGGGGAAGGGGATGACAGGAAGAAGAAAGGAGGGTGGGACTAGGGGGAATTAGAGGAGGATGCTTAAAATGAATAAATTGTGAAAAAATAAAATTAAAAACTAAAAAAAGAAATTTATAAAAGATCTCTTCCTCTCTTTTATTTATTTATGAAACATACACACATTCACACAAAGGAATTAAGGGATTTAAATCTAGACTCTGAATACAGAAGAAAGCATGTAGTATTTGTCTTTCTGGGGCTGGTTTATTGGGGGTTGGTTCTTTTTATTTTTGAGACAGGATCTCTCTATGTAACCTTGAATGTCCTTAAACTCGCGATGTAGATTGTGAATTTAAGGCTGGACTTAAAAAAAGATTAGCCTACCCCTGGCTTCCAAGTTCTGGGATTAAAGTCATGTGTCACCATGCCTGGCTGGAGTCTGCCTTATTTCATTTAACATACTGATTTCTACTTTCACCCATTTTCCTAAAAATGTCGTGATTTTCTTCACAACTGAATAAAATCCCCATGTGTGTAGTGTCACATTTTCTTCATCTATTTATCTCTTATTGGACATCTAGGCTGGCTCCATTTTCTTCATCTATGTATTTGTTGGTGGACATCCAGGCTGGCTCCACTTTCTGGGTATTGTGGACAATGCAGCAACAAGCGGGGACATTCAAGTCTCTCTGCTGCATGTTTACTTAGAGGCTTTCAAGAGCGTACTCCACAGTGCTTGATCTTGGTTGTCGACTTGACTGGATCTAGACTCAAAGAAAAGCCAAGCCTCTGGCACTCCTGTGAGGTGTTTTCTTCATCAGGTTAGTGGAAATGGAGAGATGACTGTAAATGTGGGCAGCACCTTCTGGTGAAGCCTACATAAATGAAGATGTAAGAAGGAAACTTGGCTGGGTGAGGTGGCACATGCCTAGAATCCCAGCCTGAGTCCAGCACAACCAAGGCTACACAGAGAAATCCTGTCTCTAAAAACCTTTACTCTTGCTTGCAAGTTCATCTACCCTGTTTTTGCTGCTGCTACATTCCACTGCTGGTATCATAACCCCACTCCTTCCGCAGGCTTTCATCACCACATTGGGACTGCTGAGACGCTCCATCTTGCCAATCAAATAACTACTGGATTCTCAGGCTTTCTGATGTGAGGCAGCCATCATTGGACTACTCGGACCATGTCATGTAAGCCAAGCTAAGAAATCCCCTACTCTATCAGGCTGTTCCTCTAAATAATCTTGACTAATGATACACTGGATCATAAGGGAGTCCTATTTTCAGTTTCCTAGTTACGTTAGTGTGGATTTCTGCAGTGGCTGCGCCAGTTCGCATTGTCATCATCAGTGTGTAAAGCACCCCCCACATGCTCATGAGCATCTATTGGTTTTTGTTTCCTTAATGACAGCCATTCTGACAATGGTGAGATAGACTTATCAAAGTGTCTTTACTTTGCATTTCTCTGATGGCTAAGAATGCTGAATATTTCTCCAAATATTTATTGGACATTTGTATTTAATCTTTGAGAACTGCCTATTCATTTTATTAGTCTGTTTCTTTGCTATGTAATTTGGTGCTCTGATATTTACTTTTCGTGTCTCTGCTAACTCCCTGGCTGATGTACACTTGACAAATACTACTTTTCTGACTCTTCGCTTTGTTAATTTTTTTTGCTGTTTTTTTTCTATTTATGTATTTTTAAAATTTACTGGCAAACTGATATATGTATGTAATCAATTTTATCCACTCTCCCTCTCCTGCCACTGAGACTCCTCTCTGCAACCTGTCCTTTCTTACTTCCACATCCTTTATGTGTGACCAACTGAGTGCAAATGTTGATCTATCTTTTAATTAAACAGGGGTTATTCATGTATGTGGTTGTTTTTCCTATGTATATCTGTGTACCATGTATGCCCACAGAGGCTGGAAGAGAATGTCAAATCCCCTGGAACTGACGTTGGAGATGGTTGTGAGCGACGATGTAGGTGCTGAGAATTGAACCCATGTCCTCTGAGAGAGTATCCAGTGCTCTGAACCGCTAGCCATTTCTCCACATTCCCCTCACTCTTTTTCTTTAAATTACATATTTTTACTACTCTTATAAAGTAGTACGTTTTCATATAATGTTTTCATATGTATTCCTCCCTCAATCTTTTCTGAACATGCCTGGTCCAGCCTATTGTGCCATGTTTTAATGTTTTTAATTAAATTTTTTATTTTTTTATATTAGTTACAGTTTATTAACTTTGTATCCCAGTTGTAGCCCTCATTCCCTCCCATTCCCACCCTCCCTCCCCCATCTCCTCCCTGCCCCTCTCTAAGTTCACTGATAGGGGAGGTCCTCCTCCACTTCCATAAAGTTAAAACACGGTCGCAGAAGAGGACATTGCATTGTGTTTTAATTTTATGTAATTCCTCTTGTTCTACTGAGCTATGGTCAGTAGATGCCTCTCTGTATCAACTATTTAGGAACTAGCTGAGTTAAAGAAAATTGTTGATTTATTTATTTTATGTTACAGTTTATGCAAAGATGGAGGGACAAATGAGACAATAATTTATAATATTATTTATTAAAATTAATATTTATTTAAATTTTTATTTAGTAAAATATTTATTAAAAATTAATAAAATTAGTCTCTGGATTAGTAACAACTAATTCAGTTTCCAAAAAAAAGGTGAACTCACTTCTGCATGAAAAACATCATTCTGTTCATGGTGGTTCTATCATCATGAAACAGTCAGTATAAGGCTACCTCCTTCATGGATTCCAAGCCCGAACATGAATTTTGGTGGGGTCTGACAAACTGAAATCTTAGCATGAATGACTTGGGGAATAGGCAATCTGAAATGGTTGAGCAAAGAAAGTGAAGGTCTAGGCTGGATAATGCCAATCCCAGAAGTCATACATTATTGGATGTTAATCTCAGTGCCAGATGTGGGATACCTCATGAGGAGTTATGGTCTAGAAAGATCCCAGAGGCCAAAACAATACAGGCTAGATCTGTTCTTCTTGGCTGGCCACCAGAACCAGACAGTAAGAAACTATTGCTGAATATTTTATACACTTGGTTGCAGAACACAAAGAAACCGCACTAAAGCTGAACTTCCTCTCTGCTTTTAAGATTTCATCATACCAAAGTTCCTATGCAAGCATCTGGGAGAGAAAACTCAACAGTGGTCTTTCCCATCTTTGAACTTTACATACCATAATACCACTTGGCAGACAAGATGTTCCGACTGCTACAATACTGGCACAATTGTTATGGGGGCATGTAACTGATTTTTGCTTGACTCTGAGGCACTCTTCACAAGAGGTAGTTCATGTCTGATACTGTGAATTTGGTCAAAAGCTCATGACTGGGGAAGTCATGGTCACTAGGAGTGAACCTATTGCTTTTGTTTTATTAAATAGATATGTCCAAGCTACCTCCCCCATACTCGTGTTTATAGCCATAGACTAGTGCTGTTCTCAGCCTTGCTCAAAACTTTTATTTGCCGTGAATTGTGGTCAATGCAGACTCAGTGCTGGTCAATGTCCTGAGACTGAGTGACCATGGGGGTGCTTAAGTCCTAAATGGGACATCTGTACCATCCCCTGGAAGGTTCAGGGAACATCACGGAGGAAAGGAGGAAAATAATTAAGATCCAGACCGTGGGAGGGTGGCTGCGATATGCTGTGGCACTCATGAACTCACGGGGCCTGCTGGAGACTCCAGTTCTTAAGTGTTTCAATCACAGACTGGGGAAGGGCTCAAAGGGCTCGGCCCTGTCATGAGAGCTGTTCTGATTTCTGGAGAGGAAGTCATTGTATTCGGTGATGAAGTCACGGGTGAGCCACTGATGCTCCACCATTGACTGGCTCCATGCACATGTGTGTGACACACAGTTAAACCCTGTGTGTCAGTAAAGAAAGAAAGAAAAACAAAAAGAGCTAAAGGTGAGGTGGAGACTTGGGGTGGGGATGAAGAGCGTGGGGTAAATGTATGACCTGAATGTATTTGTGTGTGCGTGTGAGAGTGTGCGTGTATAAAATTTTCAAAGAATACATTCATTTTTAAAAGAGGACAGTGAATGTGGACATCTAAGTCCCAGTCAGTGCCAGCAACCTGGCACAGGGCTCAGAAGGCCTGCTGTGAGGCAGAGCTTGGGAGAGATCATTTCAGGAAGGTACAACTCAGCTGATATGCATAAAAAGAAAGCTGCACCCTGAAGAGACAAGATGAACTGGGGTCGGATGGAAGGGGAAGAGGTCCTCCCCAATCAGTGGACTGGGAGGGGACAGGGAGGAGAAGAGGGAGGGATGGGGAGAGTGGGAGGCAATGAGGGAGGGGGCTACGCCTGGGATACAAAGTACCTAACCTGTGATTAATATAAAATAAATAAATTACATTAAAAAAAAGAAAGCTACAAAACTGTTTCATCTGCAAGTGATTTTTTTGAAATTCTTTTTTCCTTCCAACCACATAAAAGCTTTTCAAAAAGTATGTAGCTGGACCAGGCACTGGCTAGAGTACAGATAGGTAGTATGGTGTGTATGCTTTGCATTCTCTAGACCTTAGATCTTATCCACAAAACACACATACACACACACAAACATACAAACACACACACACAGTGTTGGGGGTAAGAGAAATTTGAAGAAAAATGTGTTGGCTTAGATTTAAGCTGTTCGGTTCTTCTCTAATGTGAAATCTATTTAGATAATTTATGCAAAATAATTAACTGTCTGCTCCCAATTGTGAAAGGCTGTGTTTCAGGTCAGTAGCTGTGGACTTCTATCCTAAAATAATCTCAATCACTGAGGTTGTGTATGAGAGCCCCTGAGATACCAGTCCATTTCTGTGTGTACTTTGGTCCCAGGTACCCCATATGGACTTCTTAGACCCATGAAGCTTTTTTAGTGCCAAAAATGTCTATCGGGAGCCTGCAAGATGGCTGAGGTGGTAAAGGCATTTGCTACCAAGCCTACGTTCAATTTCCAGAACTCACATAGTGGTTTGAAAGAACCAACTCTCACGAACTGTCCCCTGACTTCTATAAGCTGCCTTCAGCATACACATGTCACTCACTCACTCACTCACACACACACACACACACAATGTATTTTTTTTTCATTTACACTTCATACGGTCTGTGAATTAAATAGCTGCAAGGCCATTTCCAGTCTGCAGGAGTTAGAGTAAGGTGTGGATGCAGGAGAATCCTGAGCTATACTTACTAAGCTGGGAACACAGCTGGAGTTACAGGGGCAAACAGATGTTTCATCTCAGTGGCAGGTATCTCCCTAGAAGCCATCAGAGAACCCCCAGAAGGGAGAGGGAAATACAAGGAATGTCACCCTAGACACAAAGGAGTAATTTAGCCTCCACGTGACAAACCAGGAATTTTTCTTGCTCTCTCCTGCATGTAGGAATGTTTGACTAGTTCATTCCGTGCCTTGCCTGTGGTTTGCCCCGGTGTCATGCGGCCTTAAATGGGCATAGGGACATGGTCTCACCATAATCTTCAGCCACACTTTGCAATCTGTTGATGGAAAAAGAGAAAAAAGCCTCTCAAACAAGAAATGTCACTTAGTGGTAAGGTGTTAGGACATGCATTTCGGAGAAGAAATTTAAATTTCCCTAATGGGAAATTAAAAAATCTCCCTTCCTACACCTCATCAAAAGGACTCCCTGTATTAGCCATTATCAATGTTTGATGTAATTATTCAATAAGCTCTCACTTCCAATGGGAAATGACAGTCTCTGCACTCACATGTACCTCTCATGGTAAGACATTAAAAGCAGACCTGTGGCATGCAGTACAGGACTACCAACATATAAAGAACCCTCCTTTTCTTGTGGATAGGAGCTAAAAATTTGGAATAAATACTTTTAAGACAATCCAGTGGTATTAATTAATTAATGTCTACAATAAAATAAAAATAAAACAATGAGCATCATGGCCAATGCCTGTAAACCCCAACTAGAGAGACTGAGGCAGGAGGATTACCATGAGTTTAGAGCCAATCTGGTATTTAAAGGTGAAAGAAAACAGATTAAAAACAAAACAACAAAAAAACAAACCTAGCTGGGAGACATAGCTGAGTGGCAGTGTTTGGCTATCAGTTCCTGGTAGAGAAGAAAAAGAAAGAAAGAGAGGGGGAGAGAGAGAGAGAGAGAGAGAGAGAGAGAGAGAGAGAGAGAAAGAGAGAGAAGGAAAAGAAAGGAAGGAAGGAAGAATTAAAACAAAACAAAACAAGAGAACGCCAAATTCTTCCAGGTTCATCCCAAGAAAATGAGACAAAATCTAAAACCTAAAAATAAAACAAAGAGATATTCCAGTGGCGGGGTGAGGGAGGGGAACCTCCATGTATTATTTTTGCAAATAAAGAAATTAAAACAATATACAGTGTAAAGGCCCATCCAGTTCTGCAAGCCGCTTCAGTCTCAAAGCCATCCTGCCCATCACCTCCTCACTGCGCTGTTCTCTAACGGATGAAACAGGGAGAGAACAATGGCGTTAATTCTATTTAACCTGTTGTTTCCTTATTTACTCTACTTTTTTATTTGGAAAGAAAAAAAGTGTTCAAGATATGCACTGTTCTCAAGGCCTTAAGATCAAAGTAAATCCTGTGGTTTATATCTCAAAGGAAAACCTGAGGCTCAGAGCTCTGCAGTGATGTACCTCTGGAGTGATACAACTGCAAATTTGCGAAGTAAGACAGCAACAGTAAATATTCACGAATTTGAAATTTTATTAGCAACTCCTAATTTTTCTGCCAAAGGAAAGAGGCCTCAAAGCAGACAGTGTGTGGGCTTGGCTGACTGGATTCACCATGGACCAAGTTACACACACACATACACACAGGCACACACACACTCTTGCAAAAAACCATCAGTTAGAGTAAGGCAACTGAGGGAAAGAGAAAGTGACATTGCTCTCCAGTTCTTGGTAAAACACTTGCCTCACTTGTCTTTCACAATACTGGAATGAATGCGCCTCCTTATAATGAGTTTGCTTCCTTGTGGGCATGGTGGCCCTGAATACTGTCTTTTGGTCAGGCCTCTTTTTAGGTGATTTTGTTCATTCTATGGTTTTGTTGCTTTTTCATGACAGTTTCTAAGCCATTGTAGAGAGAGAGACTGACCATGGATGACCCTACCCTTCCTTAATCTGGATAATAAGGAGCCAGCCACAGTCCAGCCTTCCATGGTGTCAGCACAAGCAGGCAGCTGTTGTCCAAGCCACTCAGTTGATGGGGGCAAGACACTCCATTTTCTTTAAGGGTGTGGCTCCTGACTGGTCAACCATGCTCTAGCAGGATAGTGCTCTACTCACAAGTATATGGGGAGCACAAATTGGAGAAATGGGTTATCAAAATGAGAAAAGCAAGACTCAATACTGAAAAAATATTTTTTAAAAAAATCATGGAGAGAGAAATGAAATCAACATTATCAGAAAAATGAACAGAACTAGATGTCCTAATTAGATTTCTATTGTGTATAAGAGGATGTAGTGAAACCTCCCAACCAGACCACTCCCTGGGAAGAAGGAGAGGTTTATTGAGGATTCAAATTGCCAGTCATTCTCTTGGGAGTTAAAGAGAACAACAAAAATTGGGGGTGGGGAAGGGAGGTGCGGTGAGGGGTAGAATAAGCCTTGCCAGTTTTAAGGGGACAGGTAGTTGAGGGTAAGATGTGACCCAGAACAGCCTGGTTGCTAGTGTGTTGACTTGGATCAGTTAAAGGCTTGTTTCAATCAGTTGGAAACTGGAAGCTAGATGGCCTTGCTGGAGGTAGTTGACTGTAGAGGGTGGATAAGGAAAGTTAGGCTTTTCCTGACAAGCAGAAAGCTGAATTAAGAGATTTCTAAGGAATACTGAGTTTAGGTTTTTTGTTTATCATCCATTATTTGTTTTATTGGGTTACCAGTCAGAGTCCACCCTGAGCTGAGCCCACACTGCCATTCAGGACATTGTTGGCCACACTGCCATTTGGGGGGCCTCACATATGCTGTAATAAAACACCGGCCAGAAGCAACTTAGTGAAGAAATGGGTTTGTGTGGTTTATAGGCCAGAATTCATCACTGTGGGAAGTCAGAGCAGGAACTCAAGACAGGAACCTCAGGGCAGAAGCCATGGAGGGTCCTTGATAGGGGCTTGTTCCTAAGGCTCACTCAGCTTACTTTTTTATACAGTCCAGGACCACTTGACCAAGGGTGTCAAGGTAGGCTAAGCCCTCCCTCATCAATCATTAATCAAGAAAATTCCCCACACACTTGTCTACAGGCCAATCTGATAGAGAAATTTTTTCAAATGATGCTCTGTCTCCCCAGATGACCCTATCTAGTGTCCAAGCTGACAAAACAAAACAAAAACAAAAACCGAACCAGCATACTGGAGAATACGTTAAGTGAAATAAGATAGACTTAGAAAGAAATGTATGCATTCTTTCTTTCATGTGCAGACCCTAGATTTAAATCTCTCTCTCTCTTTCTCTCTCTCTCATGTGTCTGTGTGACAGAGGGGGAAGGAAAGTAGAAAGGGAACCAAGAGAGAGAGAGAAAAAGAGACTTTAGGGGAGGGAGATGGAAAAAGAAAGGAAACTAAAACGCGTTTAACAAAAAAACAGAAAGGGAAGTATTTGGGGAAAGAATGAGAGCCAGAAGTGGAGGGTCATAGGTTACAATAGAAGGTTCATTGGGAAGAGAAATGAGCTGCTACAAAGTATTACACACACATACGTAAATGCCATAATGAAAAGTTTTAAATCAATTAAAACAAAAAACTTAGACCAAGAGTGCATATATGTATGTATATATATATATATACACATATATATGTAATAAACACACAAAACAGTAACATAGCCATTTGTCATTTTTATCAATGCTGATGTGCTGCAGGTAAATATGAGGAATCAGTTGTTGTACCACTGGCTGAGGCAGAGGTGGTCTCTTCATGCTAGCCTCACCACAAATGCAGAATCACATGCTGCCCTGTAGAACCACCCTGCACTTGGCCATCAGGAACTTTCACCTTCATTCTATCTTAGGAGGTCACGGTGTCTTATGCTGCCCTGATGGAAATACTGTTGTATGAAACATTATTACATTGAGATCTCTCATCCCTTGTCTCCAATAACCTTATATGTGTCAGTGCTAAAACACTTCCCTCACTTCAGAGGAGGCTTTAGGGCCAAATCTGAATAACGATAGCCTAGGAACACAGATTTAGTACTTTAAATATCATGTTTCAATGTAGGAAGAGTTTGTAGAGTTTTCTTTTTAATTAGAGAATGATAGAAAATCATAATTCAGACACTTTTCAAAAATACTGTTGGAAACAGCAGGTTGGCTGTTGCCACAAAGCTGGAATCTTTATTTGCCCCAGATGATATCTGATGCTTTTTAAAAAACACTTTATCTATCTGTCTATCTATCTATCTATCTATTTATTTATTTAATATGCATTGGTGTTTGCCTGCGTTCATGTCTACATGAGGGTGTCAGATTCCTTGGAACTGGAGTTGCAGACAGTTGTGAGCTGCCATGTGGGTACTGGGAATTGAAACCTGGTCCTCTGGAAAAGCAGCCAGTGCTCTTAACCACTGAGCCAACTCTCCAGCCCCTCTGATGACATTCTTAGCTTTGGGGCTAGTTGAATCTATCAGTTTCAGTAAATTTTGGAAAGACTTAGTCATGGTCATAACAATATTAGGTCAAACACAGGTGAGTCAATGAGCAGCTGGTAAGGGACTAAAAACAACCCAGGATAGTCAAGTAGCCTGGCAGAATCCTTAACACAGGCGGAGCTTTTCTTTCTGTCTCTAGGAACTTCAATCCACATATCTTCTTTTTTGTTGTTGTTTTTTTATTTTTCAAGACAGGGTTTCTCTTTGGCTGTCCTGGACTTGATTTGTAGACCAGACTAGCATCATAGGCTAGAACTCACAGAGATCTGCCTGCCTCTGCCTCCCTGAGTGCTGGGATCAGAGGCATGAGCCATCACCACTGGCTCATGTATCTCTTTATGGCAGCTATCAGAGAGGATGCAGAGCTGGACACAAACAGGATTGAGCGACTTCACACATGCTCACCTGTAGGGAGCAGAGGAATCCATATGGGAAGTCCACAGTAAATGTGCATTTTGACATGGACAAGACATGGCAAGGACTTGAATGTCTCTAAGCCAGGGGATAATTTGGCAAAGCCATTACCTACATGGCCCAGGCTTGAGAAAAAGGCAAGGTTTTTTTTCTAGGGTCTGACTGTGTTTGTGCAGAGTTGATCAGCTGATCAAAGACTAGCTGCCTCCTCCTGTCAGATCCTTACAGCTTGGAACTGCTCACCTACAGAAACCAACTCCTCTTCCTGTGTTATAAACACACTGAGGTCCTGGGTTTCCACAGTCAGAGAATCCCACCCAATCCCTGCTTGTTTGTGTGTGTGTGTGTGTGTCATGGGTCTGTCCTTTCTTCATTCCATCACCTCTCCTGTCAAGGTCCCAGGACCTAAGCTTTGAAGGATATAGAGAACAGAGTAGAAGCCACGTTGGGAAGCAGACAGATCTCTACAATGGAGGACAGCCTGCTCTATAGAGAGTTACAGGCCAGCAGAGACCAGTGAGATCCCAACTTAAAAATAAGACAACAACAACAAAAGACATGTATAGAGGGAGATTCTAGAGAAAGATAAGGGTCAGTAGGTAGGAAGGCTTAGAAAGCATAAGTGATTAATTCACTCACAGGTTTGAAAACAAATGAAAAGGGAAAGTTGAATATTATGGGCTCAGCGGGATTAATCTTGCTAAATCTATCAGTGAATAAAGAGCACATGTCTGTGGGCATGTCATCAATATTGGGGAAATGCTTTAGTGATTCACAGCCATATAAGAAATGATACAAACTTTAGAAGGATGCAATCACAAATGCTGATTTTCTTGGGGGTCAGAGATCAGGGATTTAGGTAAGTGGTTCCGGCTAATGGTCACTCACCAGTTGTAGACAAAGTTTTGGCTAGAGCTACAGTCATCTTTGGATGAGCTGGAGAATTCTATCCAAGTTTACTCATGGAAAGCTTGAGTTCTTGGGGTGGAGGTGTGTCACTGATTTGAGACTTCAGGTCCTCACTGTGGAAGCCTATACAGAGTGCTATTTATGACAGAAAGGCTGGCTTCCTTCACAGGGTATGATCTGAGAACATGCCATCACTGAAGTGCCTTTGATGGTTAGCTGGTCTTCAAGGGTACATGCCTCTATCCATTTAATTCCATTATTTAGAAATGAGTCCCTGCAGCCAGTCCAGGCTCAAGGGGGAGAGGAAGTAAGCTCTCTCTATTGTATGGAAAAGTGTCAACACATCCATGGACAGCGCATGACTGGCCATGGCACTGTACACCTGTCATCCCAAAGACAAGGAGGCTGAGGCAGGATAATCAAGGGTAGGAGGCCAACCTGGGCTATGTAATAAAACTGTCAGAAAAGTACTCATGATCATTTTTTTCCAAGATAGGGTTTCTCTGTGTAGTCTTGGCTGTCCTGGGACTGCCTCTGTAGAGCAGGCTGGCCTCAAACTCACGGAGGTCAGCCTATCTCTGCCTCCCAAGCACTGGGGTTAAAGGAGTATGCCACCACTGCCCAGCCAGAAGCATTTTTAAAAACCAATCTATACAGCATATCATAGTTTAAATAAACACACACATATATACTGAAAATAATTTATTATGAAACTTTTCTGTAAGAATCATGCCCAGGAAGTCATTATAATGTTACAAAATCGGGTTTAATATTTCCATCTTCTCTCCAGCTAGTGTTGTTAGTTATAGCAAGTGCCATTACGAAAGGCTTTCTAGGTTTTGTTCAAACACTGAAGTGAATGTTTTTCATGCCTGGAGGTTGTCAGCCTCACTCGGGCATCCTTTGCCTGTGCTTGGGGAATTTCTCACACTTGAAGACATCCTGGGGCGGACATTAGTACTTTGGCTTCCCGGACTCCCTTGCAGCTAGTTACTAGGGATAAGACCTTTGTTCCCGCATACTATGTAGATTTGAAAAGCAGCATCTTTCCCCAGAGCCTGGTTTCCATGGAGGATGGAGAAAATGTCTCTTGTGATGGAATTTGGCCCTTGGCTGTCTTCATCTCAGAGTTTTGCTGTGCCCTGGGTTAGCTGTGTTTTTAAATGGCTTATCTCCACATTATATTCCCAGTGCTTCATCACAGTGCTCTGAGATGATCAGCCCCAGAACTGCTTCACCTCAACACACAAACTTAGTGTTGCAAAACAATAGTGGTTTTGTTATGTCTATAGATACTGAAAATCAAGGCTTGAAAAAACATAGAGTAAAGACAGATAGACTTCTTTTCTATGTTCTCTGGGCACTTAGAGGATTCAGTGGCTGGAGAGGGGTTGTCATGTGAGGATCTGGACAGGAATCTGAAGACAAACACAGTCACTAATAGCAATTGAGGGCTGTTGGCAAAATAACTGTAGGAAGCTACATGGGTTTCCTCACAGCATAGAAGAACAGTATATGGAATGGTAATATGCTGTAGTACTCGTTAGAAAAATATGCCATGCTCCATAGATGACTGGCATTGCTCCCCAAGTACTTCAGAATTACTTGCAACTCTGATTAAAAACAACTTGTTTGACAGACCCATCCCTGAATCCTTCTTTGTTTGCTTTGGAAAAAACTAAATGCAACCTAGAGCATCTGAAGGTGTATTTCCAAGAAGGGTCTTAGCGTCTTAGCAGCTGTGTTGCTCAGAACTGCTTTATACTAGGGATGAGTTCTGAGGTTAAACACAAATATCATTTAGCAGTGTATGTGACCCCAGGAGAATGATGGAGGGTGAGAAGGCTGGTTAGGCAGTGAAGCTCTCTGCCACACGGGGCAGGGCACCCTCCAGGGGTCCTGTGGGGGACCTGATTTCTGTACCTCCCCACACCTGGTAGCAAACCTTGTTCTGAGAATCTGTCTCAGTGGTGTGTAAATGCTGCTCCCCAATGGTCCCCTGATATGCCAATAAAGCAGCTAACAGCCAGTCACTGAGAAGGGGGGAGAATAGGGCTGGACTTCCTGCCAACCAGGGGAAGCCGGGTTAGAGGAGGAAGTAGGGGATTCAGCCAGGGGATTGAGCCACCTAACTGATGTCCAGGAAGAATCAGGGGAGAGCTCAGCAAAGAGAGCTACAAAATGCAAGAATTTCTGGTATCCACACTGGGAGGAAACCAAATTAGCTTACAGGGTTAAGAATAGAAGAATAACTGCTCAGTTGTTGTGCTGTAAAGCTTATGATTACCATTATTATTGTGAAGCTTATTATTAACAAATGTAAAAGAGTCTCAGTCATTTGTGTGATAGCCAGGTTAAGACAGAAACTGAGAAACAGTTTTATAAAAATAACCGCAACAGGGACATCCTCTAGTTGAACAAGCCTTGTAACTGAGCTCTATGACCTAATTCGAAATGAGGATCTGAACACCTACTTTACAATTGTTAAGAAATTAAGCCAAAAAATTAAAAAATAAAATTAAAATTAAGCCAGCTGGCGGTAGTTGCATTCTTTAATCCTGGCGCATGGGAGGCAGAGGCAGGCAGATCTCTGCAAGTTTGAGGACAGCCCGGTTTATATAATGAGTTCCAGGACAGCCAGAGCTACATATTGAGACCCTATCTCAAAAAAAAAAAAAAAAAAAAAACTAGATAGTAACCTGTGTAGTGAGTTTAAAACAGTGCTTGGGACAGCATGTTGTAAAAGCCATTGCACAAAGCTCAAGGCCTCTGATCATTGGATGAAGTAACATGGAGGTGATGGGTGGTGACCCCATGTTATATTCCACACGCTGCCTACAGACCCTAGTGGAGTTTCAGCACATAGCACAAGGTCTGAGGACCTATGCGCCCTGGCACTCTTTGAGACAGTCGGTGATGCTTGGGGTCCTACTGAGGACCATACTCAGGCAAAGGTCTTTGAAGCTCTCACCACTGGGTGGTAGACAGGAGCTATCACGGTTGCTGTAGGAGAAGCTCCTCTTGAGCAGTCCCCTCAGACTTGACGAGGACTCAGAGAACCAAGGGCCAGCTGGTGTCCCCAGAGGCCACAGGAGCTGTGAGAGGTGGCAGAGCAGTTGGCTCTTTACAGTGCACCCAAGGAGAGTTTGGGAGAGCCACCAGAGAGGACTGACACAGTGAGGCACATGAGTGAAGTTTCTGGCTTATGTATTGATCTAGGCCCACGACGCTTGAAGCAACCTGTCCTGTATAAGCAGGGCCTTGGGGGACAACGTGGGGCAGGCCAGTGCAAGGCTGGGCCACCAGCTCCCTGCTTGAGGGCCTACGTAACACAAACAAGCGCGTGTGCCCTAAATTGCTTTTTGTAGAGGGTGTTTTTGCCATTGCAACAAAAACAGGGTAGAACAGGGAGCAAGTTAAAACTAGGGAACCGGGGCCCTGCAGGTGAGCGGTAGGGGTGGCAGGAACCCCGGGGGACCTGGCCGTGCTGCAAAGGGGTTAGTGCCTGCAGCGACCAGGGAGGGGGCATCGGGGATTGGGCCGCACTGCCCTGCCCAGGGCTTCCTCCTGAACCTGCCTCCGGTGTGTCCGGCCACACGAGCGAGGAAGGAAGGCGGCGCGAAGGTGCGGGGCCCCAGCAACTCATTAGTTAGAACAAGCACACTGGGACCGGTCCCCGCAGCACCGAGGGACTCGTCACGGCGGTCCGGGAGCCCAGAGGTTGGCGGTGGGCTTTGTTCGCCGCGCCCGCGCACCTCAAGCAGAGGCAGCGGCGCCCAGCCGCCCGCCCGCTCAGGGCGCGGTCTCTGCAGTTCCTCGGCGGCGGCGCGAAACCCGCGCGGCAGTGGGTAGCCGCGCCGGGAAAGCCAGAAGCCCCCCGCGAGCGGAGGACCGCGGAAAGAAGGACGGCGGTGTAAGCTTTGTGGGGTGAGCAGAAGACACAGTGCACGCCTATACCAGGATGGCCGAGTGGTTAAGGCGTTGGACTTAAGATCCAATGGACGTATGTCTGCGTGGGTTCGAACCCCACTCCTGGTATAAGTGTATGGTTTTTCTTTTCCCGTAGGTTATTATATATATATTTTTTTAGGTTCCCTTGGAGAATTTAAATTCTTATTTCCAATGGGAAGAAATATGGTTTGCTCTTTAGGAGGGCGATGCCGCGAGCCTAGGCTCCCGCAGTGAGGCGGCCGGGTGGATCTCCAGGGACCTGAGCAGCAGGAACTGGCTGCTGGCCTCCCCTAGCTTCTCGGGCCCGCGGGAGGAGGCCTGGTATCCGCCAACTTTCTGCAAACGTACTTCCGTTTAGAAGGAAAAAGCAAGCCTGCCTCTACTTCTATCCGCGCTTCCTAGTGCCTTTTTCTTTTCTTTTCTTTTCCTTTCTTCCTTTCCCTCTAAAGCTTAACTTGTTCACATGCAATCGTTCACTTAACTCCAAGAAGATAACATTTGGTTTGAAGACACAGAATTTGAAAGACTTTCGGGTTTGTTTTTTTTTTCTATTTTCCTCAAAAGTATTTTTAATAAAAGCAGTCTAAGATCTTAAACAGAATTTGTAGGTACGGCTCAAGGAACTCCCCAGACTTTTGAATAAGTTTATAAAAAAACCTGATTAAATTCCTCAATACAGTCATAAAACCCTGAAAACACTGATCGTTAGCATGAATCGTTTATTTCCACCTGATCCTCAGGCCCATTTAATTATCTGGAGTCGTGGAAATAGTATTTGGAAAGGTTCAGAACTCTGCGGGAAATGGAGTCAGTATGTTTAAACAGTGACACCTACCGGTGACGTTGAGGTAAATTTGTTTAGATAAACCTGATATTTTTTAGTAACTGGCTTTAGGAGATTAAGGCGATGTCAATCACAGACAAAAAAAAATTGATTTCCCTCCCCCCTTTAAATCTTTAATAATAAACCTTTCTTTAACAGAGTCACTGACACAACTCATGAGCCTTTTTTAAGTGTGTGATAAAACACTTCTCTGGCTTCAGTGATCTTTATATTAAACATTTCCTTACAAACACTGAAGATGGCTATGGAGTTAAGGGTAATATATATTTGGATTAGCGTTAAGACACAAACAATCATGGAAGGCTCCTACACAAGAAGCGTTCTTAATCCTCCTCAGCAGTAAGCTGGAGCTTGGGGACTTTGTTTTTCATTTTTATTCGTTTATGTCTACAAATGCTTGCCTGAATGTATGTAAGTACGGTGCTTGGGTGCCTACTGCCATACTATGCACCTCATGCATGTGCTCATTATTCAAATAAAGTAAATTTTAATGCCCCAAGTTCTAAAATATTTATTATCGTCACAGCACAAAATGATGTATTTCACAGTGACATTTGCAAACTTGTGTGTCATATTGTTTGCTTGTATGCACTGTTACTCCAGCTTGTTCCACCCCACCTGCGATTCCCTTTCTCTTCCCATATACTGCCCCTTCTGCTTTCAGGGCTTTTTGTTTGTTTGTTTTTCAAGGAGACAGGTTTCTCTGAACTTTCAGGTAGTATGTATATATATATATAATATATATATATATATATATATATATATATCCATTTCCAATGTAGATGGCTGAATAAAACTCCATTGTGCATGTGTACTGCATTTTCTATATCCACGAATCCACTGTTAAATGCCTAGGCTAGCCCCTTCCCTTAGCTGTTGGGAAAAACACACTAGTAAATATTACTAGTAAATAGTACTAGTAATAATACTAGTAAATAGTCTGCACATATGTCTTTGTGGTTGCTGACTTAGATTTTTTTGGTAAATACCCAGGAGTACTATATTATATGGTAATTCTATTTTTTAGGGGTGTGTGTGTATGGGTGTGTGTGTGACTTCTATTGTTTATTTCCATAGTACCTGTGACTAATTTACATTACTACGAGCAATGTATGAGGCTTGCTACCTCCATTCTTGTTGTTTGATTGTGTGTGAGAGACAGAGAAAGAGAGAAGAGGGGTCTCTCTATGTAGTCCTGGATATTCTGGAGTTTAACTCTGTAGACCAGGCTGGCCTTGAATTCACAAAAAACTGCCTGCCTCTGCCTCCCAAGCGCTAAGATTAAAGGCATAGGTTACCATGCCCAGCTTTTGTGTGTGTGGCGGCGGGGGTGGGGGGGATTATTGTTGTTTTGTTTGAGATATTTTTGTGATTTTTTAAAATGGTAGCTTTCTGACTGGAGTAAAATGGAATCTCAAGATAGTTTAATTGTAGAGACGCCACCTAAGAGGCTGAGAGCATACATCTATTCATTTCTGTACAAGTAGGCACAAGACCATTGTGAACCAGCCTGGCCGAAGTTTAATTTCCAGCAACATGAAGGTCAGTGTTTCTAGACTTTTCTCTAGAGCCCATGGAAGGGAACGATTGCTGTTTACACCATTTAAAAGAATGGTACAAGCGGATGTCTTTAATGCCTATGCCTTTCATTTCCACACTTGGGAAACAGAGGCAGGTGAACCTCTGTGAGTTGGAGACCAGGCTGGTCTACTAGAACTGAATCCTAGGTGATAGATACCAGACTAAAGCCAGCACAGAGATGTATGAAGTGTGATCAGGCTGCCCTGGGCAGCAAGGCTATGGGGCACAGGAAATGAGTCGGTCAGGGTCAACACTATCCTATCAATCAGCCATTTCAAGCCAGGGTCAACTCCGGGTGCTCAGCAGTGTGACATGGGAACTATGCCCAACAGAGCGTCTCTGGAATTTTACGTGCACTCACTGTCCACACACTGAGTAAAGGAATGAGCTCCAAACCCACTGAGAACATTCCACACCTGATTCTGTCCCTTGTCCCTTGATCATCCTCATTTAGGGTATGTGGTAAAAACGTGCCACGGCTGTGTTTTAATCAGGTTTGGTGGCCACGCAGGCACAAAAATGACTGTTGTATTAAGAAAAATGACGAGGGGCTGGAGAGATTGCTAAGTGGGAGAGATTGTTAAGCTGCTCTTTCCAAGGACTGGGGTTCAGTTCCTAGCACCCACACAACAGCTCACACCTGTCCCTGACTCTAGTTTCAGGAGATCTGGCACCCTCACCTATGTGTACATGTGGGCAAAACACCAATGCACAGAAAAAAATTAAATAATAAAAGTTGTTTTTAAGAGAGAAAAATGATGAGTTGGGCCTGGTGGAAGTCTGTAATCGCAGGACACAGGAGCCTGAGTTCCTTAGTGAATTCTAGGCCAGCCAGGCTGTAGAGAGTAACACCTGTCTCAAACAAAGCAAAGAAGAGAGCTACCACAACAAGAGTTAGCATTTGTCTCATGGGGCTGGAGAGAGGACACAGGTTTGAGCCCCAGCACCCACTTGGTGGCTCATAACATCCTTAACTCCAGTTCCAGGAGACCTGACACCCCTGAGGTACCTGGATTCATGCGCACATACCCACATGCAAATAGCCACACTCATGCATACTGAAAACAGTAAAAAACAAAAATTTAAAGGAATATTTGTCTCGGTTCTCCAATCTCCCTCCTATGTAAGTACCCACAGAAGTAAACATGCTTCTAAGTCCACATTTAGCGCACAACCCCAGAGGTAACAGAGAATTGCTGATTAGCAATTGCAGAATACTAGAGGTTTTTGGAGAAGAGAGTATTTCTGTTTGGTGTTCATTTGGTTTTTCGTTTGTTTTATTTTGTTTTGCTTTTTTGGTTTTTTTTTGGGGGGGGTGTTTTGGTGGTGGTGTCGGTGGTGGTTCCTTGGTTGGTTGGTTTTAGATAGGGTCTCACTATTTAGCCCAGGATAGCCTCAGACTCACTATGTAGCCCATGCTGGTCTCAAACTCAAGCCATTACTGTCCCTTGTCTCCAGTACTGAATGAAAGGACTAGAGTCAGCACAGGACACACCAAGACCAAGTTCTCAGCACAAGGGGGATTCATTTGCCCCAGAGAAACAAAAGTCGGGGAATAAGAGGCAAAGACAGGAGGTAGAGGATGAGGGAGAGGGAAAATGAACCAGGGGGAGGGAGAAAGGGGGCAAAGGAGGGGGGGGGACGATATACCCAGAGGAACATTGCCTCTGAATAGAGAGGGTGACAGATTGTGCACTCATAGTCTATCAAAGGGAAAGGGGGAAACCCTGTCTTAGGATGAGTTGGCTTTGATTTGGCATGTTAATTAGGTGAACCAAAGAGGGCTTTTGATTGCTGGACTTCAATACTTTGATTGCTGGACCTTGGTGGTCAGCCTCAGGAGGAAGTGGCCAAATAAGACCTTGGTGGCTAGATTTCAGACTGCAATCTACGCTGGGCCTGGTGGCGCAAGCCTTTCATCCCAGCACTTGGGGAGGCAGAGGCAAGCGGATTTCTGGGAATTCGAGGCAAACCTGGCATCCAGGACAGCCAAGGCTACACAGAGAACCCACCTGCCTGCTGCCCCCCAAAAACAACAACAACAAAAGCAAAACAAACAAACAAACAAAAAGTAATCTAACAGTTCTTAGCAAGGAAGAGAAGGGTAAAAAGCAAAACCTGTGTGTGCGGTGCTCAGGCCTGTGAGAGCCCCTTCACTGAGCTTCCGGCCTTGCTGCTCCGTGTGCCCCCCAGCTAACCAACCCTGCATCCACCGTGTTAGCCGGGACTTTAGCTTCTCCCCGTCCTTGTAGCCTGCCTATGAGATCTACATAACAGTTGGTTCTGTGGGGTCAATGCGATGCTGCTGTAATGTTTAACAAGTGCTTGGCCTATAGAAGGGGCCAAGAGATCAAGGAGCCATTGCCCTGACAGGAATCACAATCAGTTTTTATATGGTGGCAAGGTTGCTCACAAAATCCATCCCCATGTGTCTTGTATTCCCATGTCAACTGCCGGGCAATAAAATAAAATTTCATTTCAAAAATGGGAATTTTGGAGGAAGGCATAGATTGGGTTTTTCTGGTTTGTTTATTGAATTTCTTGTTTCATTTAAAGGCCTTTAAATGACTAGGTTTCCAGCAGCGGCAGCTTCTTCAAAGGCAGAATTTTGGGTAATTCCTTAAATAGTGTCTAGTTTAAAAAAAAAAAAGTAATGTTCTGAAATCTAACTTGAAAAGAAAAGAAAAATAAACTCTTGAGTTTTCAGATACACAGTAAGTGAGTTTATTGTTTTCCCGCTGGGTGTCACGCCCACTGGGTTAGTCACAAATAGCTATATTAAGAATGTTGTCCACATTTTTTAAACACTAGCAATTCTGACCCACCCAGCTCAGTTATTCACAATGCAACCTTTAATATTTTTATGCCACATAAGAAAAAGAAGAAGAAATTTGTGTCGCTGGGAAGATGTAAAAGTAGTATGTGCTTTTTTGCTTTCGAGGGTGGCGAGGTGATTTGACGTGTGGCTGCCAGTGAAGCCCGTTACTATGAAGGCTGTCCCCTTGCCCGTGACTAGGTGTCTACTTAATTCCCTTGGTGCAAGATAAAGAACGGCATTCGAAAAGGTCCTCTCTCAAACTGAAAAACCTGCCAATGTTAAAAGGCCTGATGAGCTCAACTCAGTACTCCATGGAACTGAAACAACTAGTCACTTTCTTTGATTCCTCCTGTGAGAAATCCCCGGGCCAGCGTAAACTGAGGACGGACTGTCAGTGTCCAGGTTGGAGAAGAATGAAGGGTGGGTCTAGGCACAGTTGTTATCCCCCCCACCCCACCCCGAGTTTCCTTTCTCTGTCTCCAGCCCAGCCTTTGACTGCCCCTGGAACACACAGCTGCCACAGCCCTGGTTCTGTGTTCTCTCTGTTTCTAATTGTTTGCTTTTGTTTTGAAGCAGGATCTTGCCTCCCAGGATGGTAGGATTATGAGTGTGTGATATTATACACAATTCACCAATTTATTATTAAATTATCTGTTTGTCAAGGACATTTGCT
>CM053763.1:18413868-18477023 GCA_028658305.1 Pachyuromys duprasi
TTTCTTTCTTTCCTGACAGTGTTGCTCTGTGTAGCCTTGACTGTCCTGGACTTACTTTGTAGACCAGGCTGGCCTCAAACTCACAGAAAATGGCCTGCCTCTGCCTCCTGGGTGCTGGGATTAAAGGCATGCACTGCCACTGCCCGGCACTTAGAGAGTTTTCCAAGCTATCATTCCACCTAGGCAACCCTTCCTTTGATAAGCATTTTTAAAGTGCCCAGAATCAGCACTGCTCTGCTGGGTGCCATGGTCTGCTGACAGGCCTGGGCTGGGGATATAGCTCAGTTGGCAGACTGCTTATTCAGCATGCATGAAAGCCCTGTGCTTGTGGTGCTGTGATCCCCAGCAGCACATAAAACTGGTGTCCTGGTGCATCCGCCAATGCCACCCTCTAAGAGGAGACAGAGGATCAGGAGTTCAAGGGCAGCTAATTAGAGAACTTGAAGGTACCCTCAGATACAGGAGACACTGCCCAGGTCAGGGCGGGATGGGGAGACAAGGTCCTGCCTCCTAGTGTTAGGCAACTAGTAGCAATCATTATTCCCTGGTTGCTTCATGCTACTCTCTTTGACCTGTAGCCAGTAGCCCTCAGCAGCTTGCTGGGAGAGAGTCACTGGGAGAGGATACTGGGATGGGGATAGACAGAGGCAAATCCAGCCAAGTGGGTCCAGTCTGCATGCTTTCCTCAAGAGGACCTGATTTAACCCTTCAGCCATGGCCATTCCCATGAATCCCAGTGCTCAGGCCCATGCTGCGTTTGGCTCTTCTTCCTGCTGACATTAACTAACTTTTAGGTGATCAAGATTCTTCGAATTTTCATCATACCAAATTGCTTCTTCTGTAGCCAGGCTATCCTGGAATCTACTGGCCTTGTAGCTGAGAATGATCCATCTGCTTCCTCCTCCCAAGTGCTGGAGCTGCAAGCTTTGTCACCATGGCCAGCTCTGTTGCTATCTTCTTAAACACAATATTTCCTTCGACTAAAGATGGCATTTTATGGGTTCTGGCGGGTCAACCCAGGGTTTTCTGCATGCTACACAAACATACTATCCACATAGTTAAAGCCCCGTCTTCATAGACAGCCATCTCTAACAATCATCTTGAGCCCCTGTCTAGATATCCAAGTGAATTGTCACTTGCTGTGGAGATTAAAACTCAATCCAGAAATGCAAGCATGCTCCTCTTTAAGAGCAAATTGTGTCTAAAATACAATAATGAAACCAAGCTACTTGTAAATAGAACACCACTATGCCAAATACAGATCTCGGGGAACTTTTTAGTTTAAGGGAAGTCTAGAAGTTTTGTTTTCTTTTCCTTTCCTTTTTTTTTTTTTCTTTTAATACTTTTGTTTGTATTATTGGTTGTGGGAGGTTTAGGGTAGGGGTTATGTGCTTTTGAGACAGGATTTTGTTCTACATTCAGGCTGACCTCAAACTCATGGTTCTCCTGCCCCAGGCTTCTGAGTGCTGGGATTATAAGTATGTTGTGGTGTGTCCAGTTTTAATACCTTTAATCTAGGCTACCTGAAGTTTAGAGATGTGATGAAAGTCACTTGAAACTGAACCTACGTACCTGATAAAGTATCTTGGCTGGACAAAAGGAGGAAGCAGAGAAGCAGGGGGAGGAGGGAGAGGAGCAGGACCAGCAGCAGACAAAACCTCTCCTTTAGCAAGCTCTGGGGCGCCCCTTGAAGTACTCTGGTTGGATTTCATAGTGTTGTGTGCAAAGATCACATTCTTGAGGTTGTGGTTGTGTGGAAAGGGCAAGTACAGAGGCAGAGGAGAGATTCTTTCTAAACAAAGGAGGATTTGAGTGGACAAGAGGAGAAACCGCTCCCCACAGAGGCATCTGACCTTGAAGGGAGGCAGTCCTCCGGGCGTACTGGAAGTTGACCAGCACAGAGTATCAGGCTGGAAGCTCCTCAGAAAAGACTGCCTAGAGGGACTGCCACTTGGACTGGGCTCCTGTGGTCGGGGCATGACTGCCCACCCGCCTCAGGGGAAAGCGGTTGATAATAACGTGCTTCCACAGAATTCAGACAAGCACATCAGTCCACCACAAAACCTTCCTTACCACCGTGCCAACCTTTCCTCCGCCACCATCAAACAAGTCTACATGTTTTTGCTCTATTTTTTTGTTTGTTTGTTTCCAATTATTTAGAAAATAACAGTGACCAGGCTGTTAGCTGTCTCTGCCTCTCCCTTCTACTCTCCATTTCTAAGCACTGTGTTTAGACCCAAAACCCAGGAAGAAGTCCACATTGCCCGACTTCCCTTTTAATTCCCAGCAAGCAATGAAAACAAGTCCCGGTCAGTGCCCAAAAAGTAGAAGTGTTGCTGGACAGCTTCCAGGGAGGCCGCGTTAAAAGACCCTGTGCGCATGCTCTTTGCCTGTTCCCACGAACTTAGATACGATCTCTGTGGCATGAACATCAAATCACACCACGGAGATGGAAGGCACAGGGAAAGTGAGCTAGGAAAAGCTTCTTCCTAAGTCTTTACTGGAGTGCAGAGCCACTTGGCTCCAGTAATCCCAGCTTCAATGCATCCAGGAAAACAGGCACAAAAAAATATCTACAGACTTTCTTCTCTTGCAGCTGTTGCTAGCTCTACCTCGTGGGGATGAAAATTAATGTAAGTTTTAGTATTACTATAAGCAATTCAGTACCTCAGTACCTGCCTTCCATGCTGACACGTAAGCTATTCCCTGTCCGCCCCCAACACCGTGATCCCAAGGCTGGAGTTTGCACATGCTGAACACTACCACCACGCTACGTCCAGCCCTTAGCCTTTTCTTTTTATTTCATGTCATCTCGATTCTACTCTGAAATACTGACATGCAATTTAAGAGCGCTATCAGATCTGCAACCCAACTGCCTGAATATCGACCTTGAAGAAATTGTATCAGCCTGAAAATACAGCTAACAGTGTCAGCATTAAGGTGTCAGACAAAATGGAAAACAGCCTGGGTGTGTGTTTATTTCTAAGTATTTTAGGACGCCACAGGGACAACGCTAGTGAAACTGCAGGATCTGGTCCCAGTAATAAAGCCATGTTTTGTGATGTCTCGTTCTCTGCTTTCCTCAAGGATTAAATATGCAAAAGAGAGGCTAGAGAGGCCGGTTAAGAGTCATGAACTTACATGAGGCAATGAAAGAAGGAAAACACATCCATGAGAGCTGGAGACGTAGCTCAGTTTGCTACTTTCCCAGCATGCACCAAGCCCTGGGTTTGATCCCTCATACTAACCCCGCCCCCAACACACACACACACACACACAAATTGTGTGGTAATGCTGCTTACTATCTGAGCTCTCGGGAGGAAACAAGAGGATCAGAAATTCAAGATTATCTTATGCTACGCAGTAAACTTGAGGCAAACACAGACTACTTGAGACCCCATCTCAGAAAATAAAAATAAAGAATGCGAGAAAAAGGCCTCCAAAGCTGTCGGTATCACAGGACAGCTTTATTTGTTTGTTGCTTTTTCAAGTCGGGGTTTCTTGGCTGTCCTGAAATTCTCTGTGTAGACCAGGCTGGCCTAGAACTCCACCTCCCTCTGCTTCCTGAGTCCTGGGATTAAAGGCGTGTGCTACCCAGCCCCCATGAGGATATTTTACAACTGTCCTAAGAGACGTGATTACAATAGAGCTAAAGGTCTCCCTCGCCGGCTCTCCCTGGGTCTCTAGGTAGAATTAACCTGCTGTGCTACCCATCATTCGGAACCATGGGATAACAACCACGAATATTTTTATAGCAAAATGTATGTGATATACATATATATCATATAATGAATATGTATAGCAGAAGCATATTTGCTTCTGATTACATTATGCATTACATGTCTGCTGTTTTTTATTATTGTTTTAGGTTATGCTTCTCCCAGTTTCTCAATTACATCATTTTTATTCTTGGCTTAATCTTATTTTGTTCCTTAGGAGTCTGGGAGCAACAGGCCGATATTTAAGTATATGAACATATATGTGTATACATTATGTGTGTATAAAATACACTTAGACTGACAGACAGATAAATGCATGGTAGGTTGGAGACTCAGATTTGTGGACATTCAGTTGTGTAGCATTTCCTCTGAATTAGAACATTCCAATCTGAAGAGAAGCTCCTTTAAGACTCAGGAAATTTTAAACTAAGAGTGGTGACACAATCCTATAAATCCCAGCTGCCAGGACGCAGAGGCAGGAGGATGTCTGAGTTTCAGATCAGCCTTCTCCTCATAGTAAGTTCCAGACCCACAAGGGCTACATAGTGAAACTATCTCTCAAAAACAAAACAAACAGACAGACAAACAAACCAAAAAGCTGTAGGAAGTTCTGAAAGACTCTGAAGTAAGCAACTCACTAGTCTCGGGAAGAGCCAGAAACTGACCATAAGTACTCTGCTCTTCCGTTCCCAAGGTTATATAAACAACAAGGAATGCTGAAAGGAAGAGACTCTCCAGTCTGTCAGGCTGTCTGCAAGCTGTAGAGAGAACTCCTGAACTCCAGTTTTCCTGTGTAATCACCTATGGTGGGCTGGGCTTTTTTGGTGATGCAGGTGCCTTTAAGTCCATGTTACTCTACACAACCCCTTCCCCACAGTACTATAAGTAACCTCAGTAAATTCATTGGTTCACTAAACTGTACTTGGGGTATCATTACTTTGGTCTATTGTCTGTCCCCTAGCTCAAGTGAGTAGACTAGATGTTTGTTCTCATTTTCCCAGAAATCACATCAAACACACACACACTACTAAGCTGCCTGCCTTTTTTTTTTTTTTTTTTTTTTGAGACATGGTCTCACTAGGTAGCCCTGGAAGGTCTGGAACTCACTATGTAAAGCAGGCTGATCTGAAACTCACAGGGATCCTCCTGCCTCTGCCTCCTGACTACTGGGATTACAGGTGTGCATTACCACTCTCACTTTAGAACTTCCTGGGTCTTACAGGAGTCATTTGTTTGAAGTTGGGTGTGGTGGTATACACCTGCCATCTCAGAATGGGAGGAACAGAAGTTCAAGGTCATCCTTGGCTGCATAGATAGCGAGATGGCAAAACACCAGAAAAACAAAAATGAGCCTGTACTTGGGCTGCAGAGGTGGTAACTCAGATGCATTGAGCTTTCTCAGCATTCATAAGCTCTAGGTTTGATCCCCAGCATGTGGGACTGGTTCACAAGTCTATCTCCAGTCTGTACTCTAGATCGTAGTTTAAAGGCCAAGAAATAATCAAACCCTGATCTTTGTTGGTAGAAAGAGAAAGCTACATAGTGGCAGTGTTACCAGAGTCCTGACAGTCTTCTAGGGTAGAAAGATGACCACGAGCAGCCACCTGTAGCTGGAGGTTCACGTTGGCCTTGAGGCCATAGCCATCTAAGCAAGGGCTCAGCTGTACTCTTACCACTTGGGGACAGTCTAGAAAATGGGACAGCCAAAAGTACCTGAGAAGCTGACCTGCTCTGGTTAGGGGGAGGGGGCCAAGATAGAATCAAGGTGGACATTTAGAACTTGGAGACTTATTGCGCCCACCCCTCATTCCCGTCTATACTTTCGATACTTTCCTTCAACTAGAACTTCATGTTTGTACATTTCTTTAATCCTGAAGAGATGGTTTCTCCTTTTTATCTGTTTGCTGGTGCCTGGATGATCATTTGCTAAATATATGTAGCCACTTTATTTACTTCGACTGAAGCCCTTGGCACCATTATGTTGGCTCCTCCACACCAAAGATAAATCACTGTAATTATTTATTCTCTTGGAAGGGAGCAGGAGATGTGCATGTCAAACTAATATGCACCTTTAATGCACCCGAGTGACACTTTGGAGAATGGTTCCTGAGAAGCCTTCACTGCAGCTCATATTTACAGATTCCCCCAATTGTAGGAGGTGACTGGGGTTCATGGAATGCACTGGGGAACATTTATTTCTTCTTCAGAGTCCTATCCATAGCTATTTGTTTTTAAAGATCCATGTTGAATTTCAACTGTTAGTTCTTCAAGGCTGTCTAAAATGAATAGAAAGCTAGAGGTTTTGAATTCATAGAACTTTGTGAGACCAGGCTATGAAAGTTTTTATTATATTGCTTTGATTTCTCTTTTTGAAGGTTTTTTTTTTTTCTGTTTAGCAATCTCCTTGATTATAACTACAAACACTAATCCTCTTCCCTTCTGCTCACTGAAAAATAAAAAAGGGGGAAAATATTGTGCTTAAACTTGTTCCTTATTCCACTATGAAGCAGAAAGAAGTTTTCTGAATCTTCCCCTGTCAGGTAGGTGGATTTTAAAAATGGGTCCCATAGGAGCTTGAGCTGACTTTGTGGACAGAATAGGCAGAGAGAGCCGGGTGCTGTTTTCATTCAGAGGATGTTCCAGATTGAAGTGGAGCACAGCCCTCATTTCCCCACAGTTGCCAAGTTGTGCTTCAGAGTATGTTTATTTCTCTGTTGCAGAAATTTCTTGGTTCATTGTTGGGGAACAGCTCTTAGGCTCTTGGCAGAAGTGTTGGTCAGAATATTTCATGCTAATCTCTGTTTCTGCAGTCTTAATTTTAACTGCTTTCTAAATTCCATCTTCTACTTGCTCACTATAAGAAAATTTTAGTGGAAAATGCTAGGATCTAATTTTCTTTTCTGACTCTATTTTAAAATTTGTGTGTGTGTATGTGCGCACATTTGTTCGCGTGTGCGTCCATTCTGCTTGCATGTGTGCATTCATGCTTGTGTGTGTGTGTGTGTGTGTGTGTGTGTGTGCGCGCCATACTGCAGAGGCCAAAAGAGGCCTTTGATACTCTGGAACTGCAGTTACAGGTGGTTATAAACTGCCCGATGTGGGTGCTTTGAGCTGAACTCAAGTTCTCCAAAGAGCAGCAAAGGTTCCTAAGCACAGAGCCATCTCTCCAGCCCCCTAAATTATTGTCTTATAATCAGTTTTTAGATGACCAAAACTAATTATAAACAAAACACAGAAAAATTTTTTTCCAAATTCCAATTCTCTGAAAGGCAGTTTTCCAATGCTAATTTCTTCCATAATCAGTCTAACCAAACTTGTATGAATTTTCAAACTTTTCTAATATTAAATTTAATAAGAATATTAATTTTAATGAGACCATATAATTTGCCTTTGCAAAATGTTCAGATTTTCAATTTTTCAGCATTTCTTTATCTTTTGGGGGGGGATGGGGGAACAGAGTTTCTCTGTGTAGAGTTGGCTGCCCTGGACTCACTTTGTAGACCAGGCTGTCCTTGAACTCACAGAGACCTGCCTGCCTTTGCCTCCCAGAGTGCTGGGATTACAGATCTGAGCCACCATGTCCAGCTCTTTCTGTTGTTGTTTTGAGACAGGAACTCATGTAGCCTGGGCTGACCTGGATCTCCCTACGCAGCCAAGACTGGCCTTGAAGTTTTGATCTTCCAGCTTCTTCTCAGGTGCTAGCTAGGTTTAAACAGGTTTAAGCCCATATCTGGCTCAATTAATTGCTTTCGAAAGTATACAAGATTGTTTTAACTAGTTTGGTGGTAGTGGTGCATACCTTTAACCCCAGCACTCTGGGAGGCCGAAGCAGAGAGAAGCAGAAGCAGGCAGCTCTCTGAGTTGGAGACGAGCCTGATCTACAGAGTGAGTTCCAGGACAGCCAGGGCTAAAACACAGAAACCCTATCTCAAAAAAAAAAAAAAAAAGTAAATAACATTTAAAAATAAATAAATAGAGCTGGAGAAATGGCCCAGTAGTTAAGAGCACTGACTGGTCTTCCAGAGGTCCTAAGTTCAATTCCCAGCAACCACACATGGTGGCTCACAACCATCTATAATGAGATCCAGTACCTTCTTCTGGCACACAGACACACATGCAAGCAGAACACTGTATACATAATAAATAAATCTTTAGCCCAAAAAAAGTACTAAATAAATAGCATTTGGCCCAGCTTCCAAGGCAGGATGGCTTTAAATTCTTAGAAATTTCCTATTATAGGAATGTCTTTATTGTTTGTAATGAGCCTGAAGACCTCATCTGAATGCTTGCTGAGTGTGTCGGGAAGCCTGATCACATGACTCTCGAGGGTTGGAATTTTGAGCTATAGACATGTTCTACACAGAGAAACCTTGTCTCAAAAACCTAAAAAAATAAAGAAAACTCTGGACACTGTAGCTTGAGGCATGAGTTGGAGACGTGTTCCTGGTTGATGAATATAGTGGTATGCTGACATTCATGAGGAGAGAAAAATTTCTCTGTATTTAAGATTACTACCTTCCCTCTGCTATGATAAAATATCTAAGTAAATTAGCACAAGGAGGAAAGCTTTTATTCTGTCCCATAATTGCAGAGGTTTCGGCCCATGTGTAGCTGCCTATCTGGCAGAAATGAAGGTGTTCGAAAGACACACTTGTACTCCTGTCTTTGGCTATCAAACCGATGAAAGAATAGACCTGAAGAAATTAGCATTTCCCTAAAAATCCTGCTGGGAGAGAAAACACCTGGGATATTCAGAGGACAAACTTGTGCCATGGAATGAGATAGGGGTGGGCACAGGACCACACTTAGACCATTTAGTTATACACAGCTCTTGCTTTCTATCTAAACCCTCCCCTTAGCTGGATGTGGTGGTGGTACATGCCTTTACTCCTAGCACTAAGGAGACTGAAGCAGGTGGATCTCAGTGAGTTTTAGGCCAGCCTGGTCTATATAGTGAATTCCAGGCCAACCAGAGTTACATAATGAGACTCTATCTCAAAATAAAATAAATAAACCCTACCCTCAAGTCAGGACCTCAGAAGGGGAGCTGCTAGATCTCTTAGTCCCTTTTCCCAATATGGCCATATTAAATAAATCTCCTTTTCCTGCTTTTCACTATTAATTGGGCTTCTGTAATCAGCTTATTGAAGACTGCTGACCAAACCTGGTTTATTGGGGCACAGGGTAGGATATTTAGGTCCAGTAATTTATGGTTTGAAATTGTCTCTTGGGATCAGACAGAACAGCATGGGGTAGCTAGCTGTGGCAGAAGAAATTATTTACCTCGTAGCATCTGGGGAGCAAAGAGAGAAGGGAACAGAGCTGGAAATTATTTTCATTGGCATTCCCGCAATGACCTAACTTCCTCCCACTAGGCTCTATCCCCTAAAGCTTCTGTCAGGTCCCAGCATCACCATAAACTGGAGATGCAACTTTTAGCCTCTGGACCTTTGGAGGACAATGAAGATCCAAACTATAGCAGGGACCTTTATAAACACCACCTTGTGTGCCTCTCTAGCTGACCAGTGTCAATTAGTGTCCCTTATGGTAGCACTGAAATTGGATGTGTAGCACTTCCATGAATCCTGAAAAACATTCTGGCAAATTATTGAACCTAACAAAAGTACCTAGAGTCCCCAAATTTGTAGCCAGGTGGTCAGGAGTGCATGTGTCCTGGGGATTCCTCAACACGTAGCTGGCATCTGAAGTGAGAACTGTTATTGGGACTGATTCTTAAACGTGTGAAGTCCGATATTACTTGCAGGTGGCTAGCATCAGAGCTGAATTGCAATATTGCAGCCACCAAGGGTCAGAACCACTATTCTAGGATAAAATGATTGAGAGCATCAGGAGAACAACTGTGCTGGATAGTTTTTATGTCCCCTTGACACAAACTAAAGTCACCTGAGAGAAGAGAACCTCTATATGATCAGGCTGCAGACAACCTGTAGAGTGATTGATGGGGGAGAGGTGGATGTTCCATCCCTAGGCTGGTGATCCTGGCTTTGATAAGAAAACAGACTGGGCAAGGGATGATGAGCAAGCCAGTAAGCATCAGCTCCTGGGTGCCGCATCAGCTTCTGCCTTCAGGATCCTGTCCTCTAGAGTCTTGACTTCCTATAATGATGACCTGTGATGCAGAATGTAAGCCAAAAAAGCCCTTTCCGCCACAAGTTGCTTATAGAGTCCTGTTGTTTCATCACAGCAATGATAACTGTAACCAGGACAGTGTCAGAATCAAATGCTCCATCAAGGTTAGGGCAGGGATCTTTTCAGGATTCACCTGGAGCAAGGGAGTTAAGGCAGAAGATGGGGAGCAGACAGAAACAAAGCCTGGGGGTTGTTTCAGGGGAATGCCCTGAGATCAACAGAACACAGATATGTGAATATATATTGTGGGACACTCTTGTTCATGATCACATAAATATTGCTCCACTATGCCCAGAAACAAGGCTGGGATACAGAGCCGCCGCTTCTGCTAGCCTCACCATCACCAAGTCACTACAAGGAAGTCTTCTGCTTACTAGCAGGGATAGAATGAAGCCAGCTGAAGCTTCAATTATCACTGCTACATCTGGATGCGCCCAAGTCCAGAAACTTTGTACAGCAGGTAAAGAACTTAAATTCTCCTCGTGGGTCACTTCTTAAATAAAATATGCTGAATTCATAATAATCTCAATATGTTTTGGTACTCTGGATTTCTTGGTTCTGAAATATGAATGAGAAATGCCTTTCAACACTAGGTTGTCCACAAAAGAACGAACCAAGTTGGCTGGCTTCCAAGTAGTCTCCCAAGTTGATGCAGGTGAACGCCCTCCATGTACTCTTTCCTAACTTCCAGGTGTGTAAATCCCAACTTGCCAGTGTTTCAGAATTCAGCTCAGTAAACCAAGGGGTCTGAAGTATATAAGCCAGAATGTGTGTTTACTAAAATCTAGTATAAGGGGGCTGGGAAGATGGCTCAGTGATTGACAGCACTTGTTGTCAATCCTGAAGAGGGCCTGGGTTCAGTGACCAGCATTCATGTGGTGGCTCACAGCCATCTCTGTCTCGGGTTCCTGGGGCTCGAATGCTTCTAATCTCTCTGGGCACCAGTCATGACAGTAATACATATACATAGATGCAGGCAAAACAGTTATAAATGCAAAATAAAATCTAACATACATATATACATACATATATATGATTGTAGTATAGTTGGCCGGAGAGATAACTCAGTAGTTGAAAGTGCTTGCTGCTCAGTTATGAGGACCAAAGTTCCAGTCTAAGCATCCACATACATACCTTCATACATACATATATATATATATATGTATATACAAACATATGTACATATGTGTACATATATATGTATGTATACATACATACAAAGTTCGGGTCTAAGCATCCATATATATACATATATGTATATGGATATATACATACTGGAGAGATGATTTATTGGTTAAAAGTGCTCAATCATGAGGATCAAAGTCTAAGCATCCATATAACAAGCCAAGCATTCTTCACATGCCTCTGACTCCAACTCTAAGAAGGGAGGAGTCAGGAGCATCTATGAAGCTTGTTTACTTCAAGGCTAGTTAAGAAAACATGAGCCCCAGATTGAGGGAGAGACCCTGCTCAAAGGAATAGGAGAGAAGAATGGTCTCCACATGCACATATAGGTCACACACACATGCACATACACTTGTATATGTATTTAGCTCTATGCTTGACAGTCAGAGAATAATTTTATTTCTTTTCATGAGACACTGTCTCATGTAGCTTAAGCTGCCTTTGAACCTGCTATGTGTTGAGGATAACCCTGAACTTCTGATCCTCCTGCCTCTAAATCCTGGGATTACACGCATGCACCGTTGCTCCAGTTTATGGCCAGCCCTGTGTCTGTAACTACTGGTCTCTATTTTAATGAAGACGAATCAGGTCATGGACAGAGATTTTGTTGCATGACACCTGCTTAGTACCAGGTTTTGTACTAACAGTACTACTGTTTTCTTTTATTATATTTACATTTGGTTGTTAATCTGTATTTTTTATTTATAATAGTGATTTAGGTTTCACTTGAAAATAAGCTTACATAGAAATAAGGGAAAGTGATACAAAGAAAATATTGAAAAATAATGGTACAGCTTGTATCTTTATATGGAAAAAAATTTTAAAGATTATATCCAAATACCTGCATAAATCTCTGTGGATGTGGCTCTGTGACAGGACTCTCCTCTAGCATACATGAGGTCAAGCCTCTGTTCTCTATTCCTGACAAGAAAAAAAAAGCAGAAGAAATTAGTTGGACTATGTGAGCTGAGAATATGACTCAGGGGTGGAAGGCTGGCAAGCACACCCAAGCATCTGGGTTTCAGCGTGACGAAGAGAGAACACACATACACACACACACACACACACACAGACACACACACACACATTGAGTCACTTGGATCTATTCTACCCCCCGATGAGTCACTTAAAGCCCTTCTGAGAGACAGAAAACATAGTATCAGTGCAGGTCATCACATTCTCAGACTAAACTGTTAAAAATGTCAACATCTTGACTTGAGATCTGTTTCCAGGACCTGCTTAACACAGATTCCAGTTGATTTCCATGGAGCCGAGAACAACACACATAATCACCGTCATAACACAAGGATTCTTTGCTGTTTGAAGGGACTTCTCCGTTGGCACCCACCCTGCCCCTTTAACCTCTCTCCAGGGACAAGTGCCCCAAGGCTGCGCCTCAAGCTGAGTTCCTTTAAGGTTTCCTCTTCAGCACAGTCCTGCTCACACTCACTGTTCTAGACCGTTCTGTTTTGTTAGAGCCCCTCACAAACTACACGAAGCAGTTTAAGTCCAGGCTATGCATACGCTGCCCGGTTAAAAACTTCAGCAGGAGACTCCAGTAAAGACAAATAGACCCTGGGGTTCATAGAGATCCCAGGTGTCAGAGTTCACTGTCTCTCTCATTCCCCAGCTCCATTTTCTGCTAAGAAAGGTCTGTATCCCAGGCTGGCTTTTCCTTCAGGACAGAGGATAATGGGAGAATTCTAGCTCTATGCCACATACTTTAGTCTAGCAGAAAACAGAATCCTTTAAAAATCCTAGGAAAAGCCTCTGTCACCAAAGGAGGATGACATGGCCCCTGGCCAGGAGCCAGGCATAGCCCCTCAGAACTATACAGACTTGGGAGGGAGAAGCTGGCAACCAGAAGGAAAATGGGTTGGAAAATATCTGGTGATGTCCAGACATGATATTGGTATCCCAGGTGAGCTGTGGCCAGGGACATAACTGTACTGTCCCCTTCTTTGTTATGACCTTCATATGAAAAGACGGAGTGGTTGGAGAGAGGGAGAGGAAAAGAGTGAAAAAGGGAAGAGTAGGGGGGAAGGAAGGAAGAGAGGAGGAGGGAGTAATCTCCAAGCTGCTCCAGAGGCTGTTATTTCCTAGACTTCCCTCTGCTAGCAGCTGATGCATTGAGGAGGCATAGAGAGCTTTGTTCTTCAATTTCTGGACCACAGCATACAGTGAAGAGAAGGAAAAAAAGGAGGATTGTTGTCCAAGTATGAGGTACTCTTTCTCTTTGCTTTTTTTCTTTTTCTTTTTCTTTCCTTCTTTCTTTCTTTTTTTTTTTTTTTTTTTTTTTTTTTTTTTTTGAGACAGGGTTTCTTTGAGTAGCTCTGGCTGTCCTGCACTTGCTTGGTAGACCAGGCTAGCCTGGAACACAAAAAGATAGACCTGCCTCCTGAGTGATGGGATTAAAGGTGTGCACTACCGTGCCCAGCAGGTACTCTTAAAGAAAGCATGGCATAGGCTGGAAGCTGGCAGCAAGACAGGAAAAAAGTGGTAGGTATAATTCAAAATGCAGAGCAAAAGTGTCAAAAAATGATGAACAAAGTTCCCAATTGCAAACCTAATATAGAACTACAGCAATCAGGGCATTGGAGTTGATATGAGAAGACATATAAATCAATGGGAAACATGGAGAGCCCAGAAATAAACAGCGTATTTATGGCAAATTGATTTTTGAAAAAAGGGGCCAAGGTAATTCAATGTGAATTGCCTTTGCGACAAATGGTGCTGGAACAATTAGATGCCTACATGTAACAATATGAATTGACATCCTTCCCTCATCCCATACACAAAATTGAAGGCAAACAATAGAGGAAGGCATAAAGCATGACCCACTAAAAAGAGTAAACTAGACCCCAGCAAAATTATGTATCCTTGGTAGGTGTGAAACTCAGTGGGAAGTCATTGCCTCAAATGCAAAAAATAGATATCTTTGGGTTTGAGTCTCATCTTAACATAAGCTGTGTGTGGTAATGTATGCCTGTAACCTCAGTACTGGAGAGGAAAAGACAGAAGGTCATCCTCAGCTACATATTTGATTTGTCCCCAAAGACAACAGCAGCAACAAAGTTATCCTTAGAACTTCACAGCCACTTAGGGAAAAAAAAAGCCACAGGATGGTGGAAATATCTGAAAATTGTATACCTAACAAACAACTGAAGCTTCTGCGAAGAGAGAATTTCAGAATAGAAGACAACTTAGTTTTAGAAACGAGCAAGAGGATGTGAAGGTGTGCAATATCATCACTTGTTAGGAATTAAAACCATAGTTGACACTTCCTATTGTTACTAGAATAATGATGATAATAAATAATAATAATAATGATAACAGTCAGACAATGGTGCTGGAGAGAAGGATCAATGATTAAGAGCAATGGCTGCTTTTCCTGAGGACCAGGCTTTGATCCCCAGCACCACATAACAGCTCATACTAGTTTGCAACTCCAGATCCAGGGGATCCAGCACCCCCTTCTGGCCCCTGGGCACTGCATGTACATTGTGCATAAAAATACACACAAGCAAAATACCCATACACATAAAATACAAACCTTTTAAAAATATTTTATTTATTATTTATATAGTATTTGATCTGCATGTATGCCTGAATGCCAGAAGAGGGCACCAGATCTCATTTTAGATGGTTATGAGCCACCATGTGTTTGCTGGGAATTGAACTCAAGACCTTTGGAAGTACAGCCAGTTCTCTTAATCTCTGAGCCATCTCTCCAGCTCGCAAACATTTTTTTCAAGTCAGACAATACTAAACAGGCAATGATGTGACAATAATGTCGTCTTTATACATTGCTGGTGGGAACTTAAAATGATAGGTGTTAAAATGATGGAGTTGGTTGTAAAGCGTCTGGAAGCTTCTGTAGAAGTTAAATAAAGATCCACTCTACAGTAAAACAGTAAAGCTCTCTACAGTTTCACTTGCAGATATCACAGGGAGGACCTTAAAACCTGTGCTTACAAACAAAGACTCACACAAGTGTTTATTTACACCATCGTTCACGATAGTTAAGAAATGGTAACTGTCTAGTCTTAAGTTACACATCAAATGAATGAGCTATATTCAACAAATAGAAGAGTATCCTGCACAAAGGGGATCGAGAAATTACTAACTCACAGGCCTCATCTATGAGACATGCTGGGAGGAAGAAGCCAGTCACAAAAGGCTAAAGACTGTATGTGTGTTCTTCTGTGAAATGTCAGGGCAGTCAGTGTGGATGGGCAGTGGGTCCGTGGTGGGCGGTCAGTGTAGAGGGGCAGTTGGTCTGTGATTGCCAGCAGCTGTAGACAGGAGAGAGCATGCAGGATCAATTTGTATTGATAGAAATGTCCTAATATTGGATTGTGGAAATGTTTGCACAGCTCTGTATATGTAGTAACAGACACTAACCTGGAAACTGAAGATGTATGGATCTTATGGTCTGTAAATTCACCTCCCCTCTTCTTAAAGAGTCCCCATCCCACAGACACCCAGACAAACATTGCTCACTTCACAGTTCTTGATTCTACCAGCTGAGTTGAAGGGCATGTCAAGAGGCTAACATTGTAAATAAAGAATATACAGTATGATCTGACTACATGGTGCAATTATCAATAATTTTTACACTTGATTCACATTTTAAGATTAGCAATAACTGAGTTTGGTGGCTTGGGACTGTAATCTCAGCTACTGAGGAGCCTGAAGCAGAAGAATTGTTATTTCAAGATGTGCATTGGCTTCTGAAGGAGTTCAAAGCCTCTTGACAACTTTCCCTGACACACACACACACACACACACACACACGCTCGCGCAGAGGGTGTAGAATAAAGTTCAGTGCTATTAGTGGTAAGTGGTATTTTTTGTTTTTTTCAACACAGGGGTTCTCTGTGTAACCTTGGCTGTCCTGGACTTACTTTGTAGACCAGGCTGGCCTGGAACTCGTAGAGATCCACCTGCCTCTGCTACTCAGAGTGCTAGGATTACAGGTGCGTGCCACTGTGCCTGGCTAGTAGCACACACTTTAACCCAGCACTTAGGAGGCAGAGGCAGGGAGATCTCTGAGCTTGAGGTCAGCCTGGTCCACATAGTGAGTTCAGGGTCAAAGCCATCTTGACAACCTTTCCCCACACACATACCAAAAAGAAGAAATAAGGAAAAAGAAGAAAGAAAGAAAGAAAAAAAAACCTCAAAGTGAACTAAGGATAATGGTCAGTGGTAGTGGGGAAGGACGAGTAGGAGAAGCTGATGCACACCTTTAATACTAGCACTCAGAAGGCAGAGAGGTAGATCTCTGAGTCTAAGACCAGCCTGGACATCTAAGGCTACAGAAAGAAACCGTATCTCAAAAAACCACACACACGTACACACCAATTCATGGCTGAGCACTTGTATCACATGTGCAAGGCCAAAATTAATTAATATATTTTTAAGTCTAAAGAAAACAAAAATCACACGTTCCCAAATTCCCCCTGGAAGCTGGTGACTACCTTAGTAGGGTAGGGTGCTTGGCTAAGTGAGTAGGAAGCGCTGGTTTTGATCCTCAGTTCATCTCAGCTAAAGATGATGTAAATAAGATGGTGCTCCTATCAAGCCCAGCATTCCAGGTATGGAAGCAGGAAGACTGGGAATTTAAAGCCATCCTTGGCTACACAGGAAATTTGAGACCAGCCTGGGCTACATGAAATCCTGTCCCAAGAGGGAAAAAAAAAGTAGTTGAAGATATAACCGAATCAAATGGACCTTGTTTTATAAGAAAGTCTCAGAAAGACTGCAACTGAATCAAAAGGAAAATGATCTTTTTTTTATTGTGGTTGTTTTTGGTGATGTTGATGGAGACTGGGTCTCTGTATGTAGCTTTGACTGTGCTATATCCTGGAACTTGCTGTGTAAACTAGGCTGGCCTTGAACTCACAGAGGTCTGTCTGCTTCTGCCTCCTGACCACTGGGATGAAAGGCAGGTACTACCATGCCCAGTTGACATTGTTTTTAATTTAAAAATTACATCTACTTATTTGTTTAGGTGGTAAGTATGCCATGACACAAGTGTACAGGTCAGAAGACAACTTGCTGCGGAAAGGGTGTTTTTTTTTCACTCGTGGGTAATGGGGATGGAACTCTGGTCATCAAACTTAGTGGCAAGCACCTTTACTGGCTTAGCCATGTGGCTGGTCCTCCCAGCCAATTTTTAAAGCATTTTGCCATGCCTATGCACAGCTACCACCACCTATTCACATATATGAGTGGCTAGGGACATGGTTACCACGGAATACCTTTTAACCCTTTCATACCTTGCCCCCATGGAGAATGGCACCCCAAGGGTAATTTAAGGCACCTGGCCCTAGTGGTCTAGAGGAGCTATTTCCAGTCCAGGCAAAAAGGCAAAGGAATGAACAGATCAAAGTATCAGGGATTCACAATTAACATATTTTAAGAGTCCTCTCTCTGAGTCAAGTTTCTGGAAACCAGGCATTCAGCTTGAGGTGATTACTTTTCAAAGACAGTCCTGAGAGCTCTTGCCCAGCATGAGCTTCTGTACCTTCTGGAGAATTCTCACATGGGGCGTTTGGCATCTGTACATATGACAAACAAACAACACTGAGATGGAGTTGCTATGTTACAGCTGACTCCCTGACCACCAACTGAAACCCAAGATGTCTTCTCAACCCATACCCTGGAAAGTCTGGCTCAGAGAAAGTGGGGGGTATGTGCCTGTGCTTACTGGTGCCATAGCCACTTCTAAGCCAACCGGTAGGAGTGCTCTTTCATTCTGAAAACAGTTGGTTCATTATAAAGGAAATGCAGAGGCAGGTAAGACAAAATTGCATGGGATCCTTACTCTGAAAAGTCTGAGTGTTGCTGAGTCTCTCCAGGGCTCATGAACATCTGATGCCAGCGAGTCCCTGACACATTAAAAATCTTTAGGCTTACTCCCCCTGTGCCTTTCTCCTGTTGTCTGAATCCTAAAGATTTTCCACTAGCACACCTGAATATTTTCCTGAATGGGCAGATTGTTCCTCAGAGTTTGTGTATGTTTTTCCAACACTGTCTTTTTTTCTAATTATAGAGTTTTAAGCAGCTGCTGCAGGACTTTTGAGTTCCTTTCTTGGGTGGGAGATAAGTTTTGGCTTCAGGCTGGAATATCCCAAAATAACCACCGTTTAAAAAGCTCCTTGTGTTGACGTTTTTAGGGCCTTGCATGATTGAGGCTATGCTGTAGCTACAGAGACCAAGTAGAGTAGGGACCACTTCACAGTTCTTGATTCTACCATCTGAGCTGAAGGGCACTCCAAGAGGCTAACACTGTAAATAAAGAACATACAGTATGATCTGACTACATGGTGCAATTATCAATAATTTTTACACTTGGCTGTCCTGGACTTACTTTGTAGACCAGGCTGGCCTGGAACTCGTAGAGATCCACCTGCCTCTGCCACTCAGAGTGCTGGGATTACAGGCGCATGCCACTGTGCCTGGCTAGTAGCACACACTTTAACCCAGCACTTAGGAGGCCGAGGCAGGGAGATCTCTGAGCTTGAGGTCAGCCTGGTCCAAGATTCTGTTCAAGGACTCCCATTACTTCAAACCAGCAGGTTTTACCTGGCCCAGCAGATAAGACTGTGTGCTCCTCTTCCAGAGGTCCTGAGTACCTAGCATTCCTGCACATGCACACGCACACACACACACAGACAGACACACACTTGCTTTGACGGCTTGACTAAGAATTACCCTCCTAGGCTCATATATTTGAATGCGTGGTCCCAAGTTGGCAGAACTGTTTGGGAAGGATTAGCAGGTGTCACTTGGTTGGAGGTGTGTCACTAGGGGCCAGGCTTTGAATTTCCAAAAGCCCATTCCAGCCACAGTTAGCTCTCCGGCTCATGCTTGTGGATCAAATGTAAACTTCCAGCTAGTACTCCAGGGCTGTGCTCCCTACCATGGTGGTTATCAACTCAAACCTTCTGGAACTCTGAGCCCCCAAATTAACCACTTTCTTTCATAAGTTGCCTTGGTCATGGTCTTTTGTCACAGCAACAGAAATTTAACTAAGACATGGGCAATTTTTTTTTAATGAAAATAAAATTTTCAAAATAAGAAAGCACAACTTTCTACTCAAACTTGTTAGAAGCATGGCAGTCGGCAGCACCTGAAGACATGGTGACCAGAGGCAGGATCAGGCTTCTGAGAGGCAGCAGGTCCCTGATGACTCTGGTGCCAATCCTGCTGGGCTGGGATTGGGGCTGAGGGCAGAGATAGGGGCTGGGACTAGAGTGTTTTCCAGATCTGCCTGAAGCTGTACGCATACCTACTGCATTTTCCCATTAACAACCAACATTTGGAGGTCTGCCCCAGGGTCCACAACCTGTCAGGTCCAGAGCCCCTCCTTCCATGCTCTGGTTCTAGTCACTTCTTTAACTGACCTGACCACATTCCTCTACAGCTCCGTTCATTCATCGTCCTGTCTTCTACAAATATTTGCTAAACATATCAACATTTCATGCTGGTATACAACTCTAAATCAAGAATTAATAATAATAGGGAAATAAACAGTTTACAGTACGTGAGGGCAGGGGAAAAACACGGCATGATGGCAAGGAATAAGGAAGTGGGGAATCATCTGTGTCAAGGTAATCAGGGTTGCTTTCTAAGGAAAAGGCTTGGTTGACATTCACACCCACACCTCCAAACCAGGCCATGCTATTCTTCCTTGTGCCCTGTGTTTGGGGAATAGATTGCCTCTGATCATGCAGTTTCTTTTCATATGGGTACTGAGTGGTTAACTTCAGTAGTGAGCTTGACAGAGCACAGACTCTCCTGAGAGGTGGGCTTCAAGGTGGTGTTGTCATGTTAGTTAATTGATGTAGGAACACACAGTTTTTGGAAGTTTCAGGTCTTTGTGACAGTGTCCAAATTTCCCCTTATAAAGGCATGGGTCACATTTGATAATACATAAAACACATTAAAATTCAACATAAGTTATGCTAAGTCTCACTTTCCTGGCAAAGTGAAAATGAAACTGTGTTATTAAGTAAGTGTCAGAGGATTCAGACCTGTAGGCTTTCTTATAGAATCCCTGAATGCAGGTGGTAAAGAAGGAGAATTGCAATGAAGTTGAAGCTAGCCTGGGCTACCTAGTTAGTTTCAGACTTGATTGGGCTATAAAACAAGACTCCGAGGTTAAGGGCACTGACTGCTCTTCCAAAGATCCTGAGTTCAATTTCCAGCAACCACATGGTGGCCCTCAACCATCTATAATGAGATCTTCCCTCTTTTAGTGGGCAGGTTTCCATGCAGACAGAACATTGTATACATAATAAATAAAGAAATCTTAAAAAAAACAAAAACAAAAAACAAGACCCTGTCTCAAAAATAGTAACAAATGCCAGGCATGGCAGAACATGCCTTAAATTCCAGCACTTAGGAGACAGAGGCAGGTTTTTCTCTGTGAGTTCAAAGCCAACCTATTCTACATAGCAAGTTCCAGGCTAGCCTGGGCTACATAGTGCATTTCTGACCTAATTGGGCTGTAAAATAAGATCCATTAATCCCAGCACTCAGGAGGCAGAGGCAAGTTATTCTCTGTGAGTTCAAATCCAGCCTAATCTACATAAAAAGTTCCAGGCTAGCCAGGAGTAAGACCATATCTCAAAAACAAAACAAGCAATAATAACAAAATATAACACATTTAGAAAAGAAAGGGGGCTAATCATTTGGTGACTTAGAAAGTGCTAAAAGAGACGTTTATTTTGCAATATAGCACTGATGATACACTTCTGTGTGGTGCTAGGGATAGAACCCAGTACTTTGTGTATAATAGGCAAGCATGCTACCGTATGAGCTCGGCAGCAAGAGCCTTTACCTGCTGAGCCATCTCATTGGCTTGGAGACACCCTTCTTCTTAGCTACAGGCATATTTCCCATAGCCACTGTCTGGTAAGACCTGTAATAGGTAGGATGCCATTATGTTACAGGTGGTTTTTCCTCTTGTTCCTTAGCTCTTGGAATAACGACTCATGAAACTCACTAAATATACAAATACCTAGCCCATATAGCTAGGTTCTTCTCTGACTAGCTCATAACTTAAAATAACCCATTATTCTAATCTATATTCTGCAGCGTCGCTGGTTACTGATGCTCAGGCACCAGGCATCCATTCTGCTCACAGCTTGATGGTTGAATCTTCTGTTCCTATCTCTATCCCAAAATGCCTCTCCCTACTGAATATCCCACCCCTATTTCCTTCAGGATAAAGCTACAGGATATAGTTTTTTTTTAATTGACAGGTGTTACATCCATACAATACACAAGAGATTCCATCTACAAAGTCCAGGTATTTTTAACCAATCCCTTGGTGTTACAGTTGCTCTTCATATTTTGTAAGCTATCCCGGCCTGGGGGCTACTTAGAAACTGTCCTTAGCTGAGCAGGGAGGGGGGGAGGAGTTGTTTTCCTAGAGTGGTGGCTCAAGCCTGTAATCCTAGCACCTGAGAAACTAAGGCAGGGGGATCCAGAGTCTGAGACCAATCTGAACTACACAGCAAATCCTTGTCCCAACAACTAAAATGAAAACAAGCCCCTCCCACCCTAGTCAACAAAAGTGATGCTTTTGAGATCATCAAGGCAGATATTATAATTATAATTTGATTTTATGGATATTTTGAAGGTTATTTTCTGTCTTATAATTTCTTCTTCAATTACTTTTTAGCCATCAGAGAAAAGACTACTGACATTAAAGCTTTGCCTAAAGTCAATAGCACAGAAAGATTTTTGTTAGGAAAACCATTTTGAGTAATCTACAGGAAGGGCTCAGCTTGTCAAAGAATGAGTAAAACGAACAACCTAGCAATCTGAAAGCCAGCCTCAACAATAATGTCAGAACAATAGAAAAAGACAGTCTTAACAGCTTGAAAATACCAGAGAGAGATAAAGGGCTTTCCAAAGGAATCAGCTAGGTTTGCCTTTCAGTTGACTCAGGTGAATAGAAGACAGGTTATTTGTTTACAGAGAGAAACCTAGTGCTGAGTCCTGGCTCATTTATGTGACTTGCTTTTTTTTTTTTTTTTCTGTATTTGTCACCCTAGCTCACAAAAAGGGGGACAGGAAAGTTGGCATTCACATCTACCCCATCTCAAGCTACTTAATGCTCATGGTGTTTAGGGAGGGACCCTGAACTAATTCAGCATTTCTGCTGGGTCTACAATCTTTTTGACTGACAACCACAAGCCAACAAACATATGAAAATCTCCTTGGTCATGGAGCTAGAATAATCACGTTATCTTTGGGGTTAATTTACTTATATAGACAGGGTCTCATAGAGCTTTGCTTGACTAGAATTCTGTATGTAGGCAAGCATGACCTTTATTCCTGAGCCTCTATTTCCCAGGTACTGGTATGACAGGCATGGATGGCCTTACTTGGCTTTAGGCCATGAATGTGACTAAAAGTTAATTTCCTGAACCTTAGAGAAGTAACTCAACTTCCTTGGGTCTCCTGTGTGGTTTCAAGGTGGACTGGAATACAGAAAAAAAACATTTTTTTTAATCACTTAAAATACATTTTTAAAGCAGAAGTTGTGGCCTGGACCTGCCCGTTGTAAATTGTGGTCGGACATGAAGGAGTGAGAATGAGCTGAACTTTCTGTAAATTCTGCCTGGTAATCACACAAGCTCTGCCCTAAAATCCCAGGGATGCCTGCAGGAAATTGATGACTATTCCATGAGTAAGGCACTAGCCTTGTGCTGAGTGAGCTCCTACATCATGTACTGAAGACACACTGTTGCCAGGCAGTGGTGGTGCACACCTTTAATCCGAGCACTTGGGAGGCAAAGGCAAGTGACTCTCTGTGAGTTCAAGGCCGTCCTGGTCTACAGAATGAGTTTCAGGGCAGCCAGGACTGTCTCAAAACAAACAAACAACAAAAAAGAAAAAAGGAAGGAAGGTAAAATACACTGTCAGTATCTCTTTATAATAATAGTAAAATTTACTGCTAGAAAGGCACTATTCACTGTTTTTTTGTTACTGTTTTTTTGGTTGGTTTTGGCTCCTGCATGCCCTGTGTCAACAAGCCAGCTCCTGCCACTGTTCTTCACACTTCCAAGCTGATACTATGTCAGCTTGGTAGATGGCTTGTCTAGTGTGCCTAAAGCACTAAATCTAATCCCCAGAATTTCAGGGTGGGAGGAAACACTTAAAATGTCTTCATATAGTTTTTGTCCATGTCAAAGGTGAAGAAATGAGGTACAAGTAACAGAAAAACAGCAGAATATAGTAGCTGGACTTGGGCTGTCTTAGAGGAAGGTTTTACCTGGAAAGACTTAAATTGTTTCCAAATCGGGAGGGAGTGTGATTTGGTGAGGTTAGGGGAGGGTCCACATGCTGGCATCAAACACTTCTTCAAGTTCTGGAACAGTCTCTTACTAACTATGTGGATTTGGGTAACTTTTCTTAGCTTTGCTAAGTGCCTGTCATCTGAGGCTGACTGGATGGCTAGACGATGGAGATGTGCTTTTCATAGTTCTAGAGCTTGGAAGGTTCAAGATCAAGGTGCTGATCTTAGAAGTGCCTCAGTTGTTTTGCAAATGGCTGCCTTCTTCTTGCTGTATGAGAAAGGCAGAGACAGACAGAGACAAACACACAGAGATAGAGAGAAAGAGACAGAGAGAGGGAGGGGGAAAAAGGAGGGAGAGGGAGAGACAGAGACAGAAAGAGACAGAGACAAAGAGACAGAGAAAGAATATGTCTCCCCGTTTTGGCAGGGCACCAAATCCATCATGAGTATCATGAGTATCATGAGTTCATTTAAATACCACACCCCACACAGTCTCCGAGACTAGTTACCATCAAATAAGGGGTTAGGGCTTCCCCATCTGAGTTTTGGGAGATAAAACAGCCACATTCAAATGCATAGCCCAGGTTTCAGTGCCTTGTATAACAACTCTTTGTGAGGTTTGAGAATAAAATGCTTATAAGTTCAGGCCTGTAAGAAAACCAAAAGAAAGCATTCAAAAAATGTTAATTACCAGGCACTTTTGAATAAAATATGAGGGCCGGTAACTGTTTCTCGAATCGCATGTCAGTATTCTCAGGGCTGTGTTGAGCGTGTTCATGCATGGTGTCCATGGAATCCTTCCTCCTCACCCTGAGGAGGGTACATCCTCCCTGTTTTACAGACAAGGAACCTGAGACTTTAGAAGTCATGCAGGGTGAGTGGCAGAGCTGAAATGGGGACCAGAGCACCTGCTTTCTGGTGACATATTGCCTTTTGCTGTTTAGAAAGTATATAAAATTAATTATTTAAAAGTTCCATTAAATAAACCTAAACGGATATTTTGCTAAGAGTTCTGAAGTTGCAGGAAATGCTGACTATGAGCTCTGAAGGAGAAAAACCATTTTACTTAGTAAAATGGAAAATATATGGCCTTACAGGGAGACAAAGCGCAGAAAAGAGCCTCGGTGTCTGTTTGGCATCCCTGAGGTGGCTGTGGATATAATCCCAACTCTCTGTCTTTGACCCCTGAGATTGACTCCTCCTGCATTGTCCTCTGACCTCTCTATGTGGCATGTACGAACCACACCCATAAACAAAACATAAATACATATAACAGAATGTATTTAAAAAAACAAGAGCCAATGTGTCATATTTTTTTCTCCTAGTCTCCCACATCTTTCCTTCCTCCCATCTTCCATTCTTGAAGTCTGCCCTGTCTGTAGCTCCAATATCACAAAGGCCAACTGTGAGTGAAGAAATACAGTTTTCAAAGCCATAGCCCGAGGGCAGCGCTCTTTTGCAGCTAGAATTCTTTTGTACGGCAACTGTCACCAGCTTTTGGGCTTCTGCCTCTGGTTAGTCAGAAGGGTGTAGATGTGTTTCTACTCTCTCTAGAAGAATTCTGCTGTGAAGTTTTTCACCTCCACCCTAGCTTGTAGGTTTGAGTATACTGTTTAGAGAGAATATAGATTTGGGAAAGCCAACAAACAAGCTGGGATTGAGTTTTCTTTGTGTGTGTGTGTGTGTAAACCTTGGGCTTTAGGAAGCCAGAAGAGAACATCAGATTCTCTGAAAGTGGAGTTACACACATTTCTCATGGTTGTTAGCTTTGTTAGCTGTCATGTGGGTGCTCAGAATCAAGCCCTGGCCCTCTGCAAGAGAGCAATCAGTGTTTTTTGGGTTTTGTTGTTTTGTGTGTGTGTGTGTGTGTGTGTATGTGTGTGTTTCCATTCCAAGACATCGTATCTCTGTGTAGTCCTGGCTGTCCTGGAACTCACTCTGTAAACCAGGCTGCCCTTGAACTCAGAGATCCACCTGCCTGTGCTGGTATTAATGGCATGCACTACCACTGCCTGTTGCAACCAGTGCTTTTGACCACTGAGCCATCTCTCTGGCCCCATCTTGTTCTTATTTGTTTGCTTGTCTGTTTTGAGACAAGGGCTCACTGTGTAGTGTGGCTGGCCTAGAACTTTCTATGTAGATCAAGATTGTTGAACTCACAGAAATCCACTTGCCTCTGCCTCTCAAGTGCTGGGATTAAAGGTGTGAAATGCAGTCCCTCCCTGAAAGTTGGAGTGCACCATTAGTTGGGGCACTGAGCATCAAGAATCCTCCTGTCTCTGTGGACACAGTTCTTGGGTAACAAGTCCAGGCCACTGTGCGCAGCTTTTTATATATGTGCTTGGAACTGAAGTCATTACCTTAGACTGTAAGCACTTTACCGATTAAACTATCTACTTCCTCCAGCTACTTAAATTTCCTTTTAAAGAAAAAGATTGGGAGATTAAATTTTTCCTTGGCTTCCATATTTTAAAAGTGTATATTGGTTATGAGAGTTTTTAGAGAACATTTGAAGTGGTAAAGTGGTAAAGAAGGTACAGCATAATCACTAAGTTATACACCGGGTATCAGAAACAAAGGTCAGAGAGAACTCTTTCCCAGCATAACCAGGAATGGATGCCCTCCCTGAATCCGTATATGGCTCTCAAGATAACCACTAGGAAGGCTGGCAGTCAAGTCCAGCGGAGTGCACAGAGAAACCATAGCTCAGTGGTTCTCAACCTGTGGGTTTTCACCTTTTTGGGGGTCAGTGACCCTTTCATAGGGCTCGCTTAAGAAAACAGATATTTACATCACATTTCACAACAGTAGAAAAAATACAGTTATGAAGTAGCAATGAAAATAATTTTATGGTTTGGGGTCACCACACATGAGGGCAGGTCATAGGATTAGGAAGGTTGAGAACCACTGTCATACTCATCTAAGAATGGAAGCCGGCAACCCACCTGTGTTAGGGTCACTGTTGCTGTGATGAACCGCTATGAGTGGAGCAATCTGGGGAGGAAGGGGTTTATTCAGCTTATGCTCCTACACCACTGTTTACCATCACAGGAAGTCAGGACAAGAGCACAAGCACAGCAGGAACCTGGAGGCAAGAGCGGAGGCAGAGGCCAGGGAAGGGTGCTGCTTACTGGCTTGATGCCTGGATTGCTCAGCCTGCTTTCTTTTGCAAGCCAGGACCATCAGCCCAGAGATGGCCCCACCCACCATGGGCTGGACCCTCCACCATCAATCCGTGTTTCGGAAAATGCCTCACAGCTGGATCTCAAGGATGCATTTCCTCAATTGAGGTTTCCTCAGAGCTCTAGCCTGTGTCATGGTGGCATAAGACTAGCCATCTCAGAGTGAAAGCCTGCAGAGGTTCGCTTGGGAATCAGAGCTCTGCTGACAGCCTTCAAATGACTATTGGAGAAACCTCCAGCCCTTTTAGTAACTTACGATCGTGAGAGGCCATGGCAGGGCTCTGAAGCAGGTGAAGTGCTGCTCAATGGACAGCTCTTGGAGTATCTTAGCTTATTGAGAAAAAGAATCTGGTAATGTTTTGTAGTGATTCGATGATTTGCTCCCACTGAGATATGTGCAAACATTTACTCGTGTGTGTGTGTGTGTGTGTGTGTGTGTGTGTGTTCCCTTGACTTTACACCTTTCATTTGTAATCTACAATTTCCCCGTTTTTGTAATCTATAGTTTTTCTTTGGGACAGCTCTTCTCATCTACTGAGTTTTCTGTTTTAATATTTTAGAATATTTTAAAAGGCCAGGCATGGTGGCACATGTCTGTAATCCCAGCACTTAGGGAGGCAGAGGCAGGTGTATCTCTGTGAGTTTGAGGCCAGTCTGGTCTACAAAGTGAGTCCAGGACAGCCAAGGCTATGTACAGCCAAGACAACCCTGCCTTGAAAAAAAAAAAACTAAATAGATAAATAGTCATTTAGAATATTTATTCTATGTACCTATGAATGTGCACTTCATGCATGTTTGGTATCTGAAGAAAGTCAGAAGAAAGTATAGGATACCCTGGAACTGGAGTTTCACGTGATTGTTAGCTGCTTTGTGGGCGCTGCGACTCCAACCTGGGTCCTCTGCAAAAGCAGCAAGTACGCTAAACCACTCTCCACTCTGTCTATATCTTTACACATTACCTTAAATTCTGCATAAAAATCAACAGGTTATTAAATAATTACTTACTGAGAGAATCATAGTAAGAAATATTTTGTTTCTCTTGTCCTTTAAATTAATTCTTTTAACATTATGTTAAACAGAGACTGGTTGACCCCAGGCCCAGTAATTTGCATTCCTCCTTTGTTTCTGGCTGGCTTAGCTGGCAAGTGACGGCTTCCCCGCGCCCCGTTGGCTTTGCATTTCAAGTCGAGTCTGTAGGAAGGATTTTAGGACAGGCTGGAACTTTAAAAGACTGTTGGTGTGGTTGGTTACCTTTTCAGTCAGCAGTTCAGTAGCTCAGGTAGCCACTCTGAGATAAGAGGTGAACCAAAGAAGTTTGCAAACTTACACAAAAACTACCATGGAGGGAGGGGAATGTCAGCCTTATAACTAAATTTAAAGAGCAAGCATAATAAGAACAGTACCTTTTCCCCAAAGTGGGGGAGTTAAAAGTGTGTATATATTTTATGGGCTTTTGTAACTGCAGAGCAGACCAAAATCCCACCTCTTCGACTTGTAAGTTAATAATGTGTTCAAAAATCTTGCTAAGCCAAAATTAACATGACCTGTCCTCCCTTCCCTGCCACCCCCAGCACACTGCCTGTAGAAGAAAACAAAGGCTCCTTTTCCTCCCTTCCCCCATCCTAGAAAAGGCGGAGCGGGAGGTCTAGAGGGTGGATACCAGGAGGTGGGTTGTGTGCCTTCCTTCAAATCTTTGCTGAGTGGAGTGAGGTTGGGACAGGATGCTGGCTGCGTGCTGGTCAGGTGGAATTCCCACAAAACAGACAGAGTGCGCAGGGGGCGGGGCAGGGCAGAATCCACGGTGCTGCTGGGCGTCCAGCCTGTATCCAGACTCTTCAGGCCTGGCATGGGGCCAGACTGTGCTCACACCGGCGGCTCCGTTTCTGAGCTGGGAATTGAGTCAGCCACAGAGCATCTTCTATGACTTAGTACATGCCTTCCAGAGGCTGTGAAGCCAGACAATTAGGACCAGACCTTTGGAGACCCTCCAGGGAATCTATCCACACATTCCGCAGAGAGGCTCTGAAGCTTGGGGGGCACAGCAACTCATCATACTGCTGGTCTCTGGTAGAGCCTGGACTTGAGTTCAGGGTTTCCTTCCAGCTCATTCATGTTTAATAAACTAAGTAACTAGGACATTAACAACTTTAGATATAATTTGAATGTGTATAAAGGAGAATTTAGGTAAATACATTCTACTTGTGTGTGTACACATTGATATGTCTGCGAGTGTGTGTGTGTGTGTGTAGGATACACGTTGGTGTCCAAGGTCTTCCTTAACCCCTCTAACACCTTATGTTTCAGACAGGGTCTTTCAGGGACCCTGGAGCTTGCCACCAATTTGGCTATCCTGTCTGACCAGCAAGTCCCCAGTCTCCATCCCTCACAGCCCCCAGGGCTTGGGCTTACAGGCATGATGTGGTACTTATGACCACATAAAGGGCTTTAACATGAAAGCTGGGGTGGAACTCAGGTACTCATGAATGTGTGGCAAGCGTTTTATCAACTGAACTCCTTAACCCTACATTTTATTAATTTTTCTTTAAAAATATGTTTATTAATTATTGTATGCACACTTACCACACATCTGTGCCACAATAGAAATGTGAAGGTCAGAGGACAACTTGCAGGAGTCAGGTCTCTCATTCCTCACTGTACATCAATTATTTATGGATCTACACTATGCATCCAATACTGATTGGTTTAGATACCTTTAAGACCCTCAGAAAGCCTCATTATTTGTGCTGGAATCAAGATATGTAAGTTGGATAGAATTAACACAAAAGGCAGCACATATGCCATGAGTGATGGTGCTAAGGTTTGGTATAGACTTGTAATCCCAGCTATTGAGAGGTGGATACAGAAGGATCCAGAGTTCAAAGCCAGCCTGGACTAAAAAAACAAGCAAAACCAAAATCCAGAGAACACAGCGTGCTCAGAAAAGTTTCTAAGAAGCTTCAAGTTAGCTCAGTTGTTAGAGAAATTACCTAGCATTGATGAAACCCTAGGTTTAATACCCAGTACCATGGTCCCAGCACTTAGATGGAGCAGGAAGAACAGATGTTCAAGGTCATCCTTAGTTACACATTGAGTTTGAGGCCAGTTTGGAATACATGAGAACTGGTCTAAAAGAAATTAAGATCTGTAAAAAGAACTTTTATTCTTCATTTTTTGTTATTGTTTCGGAGGCTTACTGCCTCTCTCTACCAACCCAGGCCTAGTCCTGAAAACTTCTAGCCTCCATGTAATCTAGGCTAGGCGTAGGATGGTTTCAGCCTCTGAGACTTGCTGAGCTCTGGGATGGCTGGTCCAACTCTGCTGTTCTGGCTCAAACTCTTCTCCCAGCTGACTTCGTCAATCTGGCTTTTCTCTTGGCCTCTAAATTGCTCTGTTTGGCCTCAAACTAACTCCAGCAATCTGTTCTAATATTTTGTCTTCTTCTCATTCTCTGGCTTCTTCTGCCTTCACCTGTGTCTAGCTTGTTTTCTTTTCATCCTGTCTCTGTACCTCTCTCCTGGTAAAACTTCCTATATTGAATGAGCCAGCCCAGAGCTGAGAAAGAACAAGAAAGGGTATGCTTATTAAGCAGTAAGTCTCAGAGGCTGAAAACATTCCAGGCTAACACAACAACTGAACCTGTTACAGAGATCCACATTAATAAAAGGGGAAAAAAAGCCACCAGGGAACACTATGAAAGAAAGAACAGATTGGCTGAGCGGATTTGAATAACTATCAACAAATGTATGGAAAAGGGGGCTGGAGAGATGGCTTAGTGGCTAGGAGCATCATCTGCTCTTCCTAAAAGACCTGGGTTCAATTCCCAGCATCCACATGGCAGCTTACAACTGTCTGTAAGACCAATTCCAAGGTACCTGCCACCTTCACACTAATGCACATAAAGTAAAATTAAATAAAAAAATTTTTTTAAAAGTATGAATAGAAAAGTCACAGTAGGAGCTGGGCAATGTTGGTATACACCTTTAATCCCAGCACTAGAGAGGCAAGGGCAAACTGTGAGTTTGAGGCCAGTCTGGACTACATCTTAAGTTACAGAGTAGTCAAGGCTATTTAGTGTGAGCCTGTCAAAACAAAGAACAAAAAACAAGAAAAGGAAAAGAAAGAAGGAAAGAAAGAAAGGAAGGAAGGAAGGAAGGAAGGAAGGAAGAAAGGAAGGAAGGAAGGAAGGAAGGAAGATCAGGCTAGGGTTTGGAGACAGCTCAGTGAGTAGAGAAAAAAGTTGTCCTCTCATCTCCACACGTGCATGTGAGCACGAAAGCATCCTCCCACCCCAGGAAGAAAGTCAGATTTGGAAGAAGTCAAGCATCTTGCCAATGGGCACAGGATCGGCCTTTGAGGGTAGCTGCTCGACTCAAATGTTCAGTTTTACCCGATACACAACTGGGAGCTGTCTGGGTTTTTCCTCTGTTGCTATAACAGAATAATGGAGACTGGACATTAAGAATCATACTGATGAACCATACTGACGGTCCTTGAGGATGAAAGCCGAGATGGGGCTGCCACATTTGCTTGCCATCTCATGATGGAAAGGCAAGTTGACTCCTGCAGAGGAAAACGGTGACCCAACCCCCACCATAGACATTGATCCGCTCATAAGAACTCTGACCCTGTGACCTGCCAGGCTGCACCTCAAACTCCTGCCTCACTGAGAAATGAAGCTTCCAAGTGAGTTTTAATAGGGACACACCATAGGCATATTAGAATAGAAGCCATGGAAGACTCTGAGATGATCACCACCTGATCAGGATGAAGGGGTGGTTGTGGTGGGTTGAAGGAGCAGAGGCTGCCAGAATGAGGCTGCTTAGGAGTCCATTACCCACACTCCAGACCAGGGGAGAAGTGGCACTTCAGTTACTTTTCTGTTGCTATGGTAAATGCCCAGAAAAAAATGCAACTTGAAGAAGGAGGGGTTTATTTGGGCTCACAGAACAGTCCACCACGGAGGGAAAGTCATGGCAGCAGATGCTTGGAGATGCAACTGGTCCAAGCACACCCACAATCAGGAAGCAGAGGAAAATGAATGGATGCTACATGGTTCACTTTCTTTTTATTCTGTCCTGGGCCATGAAATTGTGTGGTCCTTCCCACTTCAATTAATCCCAGAGGCTAACCCAGTCCTGTAATTCCTCCTAGGAAGTGATTGTCAGCCCTTTTATGATGATAATCAGCATTAGTCATCGCAGTAGGGGAGTTTGAAATGGGACACACAGACAAGGAAACATTGACAAGATTAAAGGACCTTGCTGAAGAGGCAAGGAAAGGTAGGTTTAAGGTAGAGTGAGAAGACTTTGGATGTCAACTGAATGATTTGGACAGATCAAGAGATGGAGATGACACTAGAAGGAAATTCGCTTTCAGATCCACTGACATGGAAAGACAGAAAGACACACACGTAGGGAACACTCTGTGTGAGTGCAAGATGCTGTTCAGAGCCTTCAAGAACAGCTTTTGGTTTCATCTTCATCCTTGGCGTGTTTTCAGCTGTGTTGACCTCACTAACTCAGTTGAAATGGTGATGACTAAGCTGATCATGGTCTCTCACAGACTTCATGAGGAAGTCCACAAGCCCTGGCTCAAAGGAAAAAGGCAAATGTCAGTTTCACTTTTTCCCCCTTTCTTTCTTTTTCTTTTTTTTTCTCTTCTTTCTTTCTTTCTTTCTTTCTTTCTTTCTTTCTTTCTTTCTTTCTTTCTTTCTTTCTTTCTTTCTTTCTTTCTTTTTTCTGTTTTTCAAGACAGGGTCCCTCTGTGTAGCCCTGCCTGTCCTGGGACTCATTTTGTAGACTAGGCTGTCCACAAACTCAGAGATACACCTGCCTCTGCCTCATGAGTGCTGAAATTAAAGGCATGTGTCACCACTGCCTTGCATCACTTTTCTCTTCTCTTCTCTTTTCTTCTTTTCTCTTTCCTTCTCCTTTCTTCCTTCCTTTCTCTCTCTCTTTTTTTTTTTCAGGCATGGCCTCCCTTTGTAGCTCAGGTTGACCTGAAACTCCATGCGTACCTCATCTGGCCTCCCAACTCAAGGCAATTCTTCTACCTTAGCCTCCTGAAAGCTGGTATCACAGGAGAACAGTGCTCTGTCCGGCTAATGTCAAGTTTGCTTTGTAATACTGGACAAAGTATTGGAAGCATATGCTTCTTGGAATGTTATATTCAACAAAATAGGGCCCCCAAGATTTAGCCTTGTTTTATATTCAGCTGCTTGTCTCAACCTTTCCACATGTTATTTCTATGAAATAAATATTTCAGACTATGTAAAACTGAGAAACCCTGTATGGAAAAATATCAAAATTAAAAATTTATTTAGTATTATTGCATGTGTGATATGTCTATGTACCTGGTGCATGGACCATATTTAGAGGTGAAAAGAAAACTTTTTTATTTATACTAATTACAGTATTTACTTTGTATCCCAGCTGTAGCCCCTTCCACATTCCCTCCCAATCCCAACCTCCCTCTGCCATCTCCTCCCATTCTCCTCTCCAAGTCCACTGATAAGGAAGTTACTCCTCCCCTTCCATCTGACCCTGATCAGGTCTCATCAAGACTGGCTGCATTGTCCTCCTCTGTGGCCTGGCAAAGCTGCTCTCTCTTCGGGGGGTGAGGGTGGGGTAGTCAAAGAGCCTGCCACTGAGTTCATGTTAGAGACCATCAGAGACTGTCTCTGACAGTTCCCCTTACTAGGGAACTCACTTGGATACTGAGCTGCCATGGGCTACATCTATGCAGGGGTTCTAGGTTATATCCATGAATGGTCCTTGGTTGGAGTATCAGTCTCAGAAAGGACCCCTGTGCCCAGACATTTTGGTTCTGTTGTTCTCCTTGTGGAGCTCCTGTCCTCTCCAGGTCCCACTGTCTCCCCCCTCTTTCATGGGATTCCTAGCACTCTGCCCAAAGTTTGGTTAAAAGTCTCAGCATCTGCTTTGATACACTGCTGGGCAGAGTCTTTCAGAGGCCTTCTGTGGTAGGCTCCTGTCCTGTTCCCTGTTTCCTCCTTCTTTCAATGTCCATCTCGTTTGTCTTTCTGAATGAGGATTGATCATCTTATCCAGGGACCTCCTTCTTGCTTAGCTGCTTTAGGTGTACAGATTTTAGTATGTTCAACCATGTTCGTAGCAGCTTTATTCATAATAGCCAGAACCTGGAAACAACTCAGATGTTTCTCAGTGGAGGAATGGATTCAGATATTGTGGTACATTTACACAATGGACTACTACTCAGCAATTAAAAACAAGGAAGTCATGAAATTTGCAGGCAAATGGTGGGAACTAGAGAAGATCATCCTGAGTGAGGTATCCCAGAAGCAGAAAGACACACACAGAGTATATTCATTTATAAATGAAAGGACAGCTTTTTGAAGTTAGTTCTCTTCTTTCCCCTTATAGGTCTCAGGGATGAATTCAGGTCCTCAGGGTTGGTACCAGTACCCACTGAGTCATATCACTGGTTCACCATAAACTATCAATGATTGCTTCTTCAAGTATTTTGGGAGAATTTATGAATCCTGTGAGTCTGTTGTTATTTTATTTTGGGGTGTGTGTGTGTGCACTTGGTATGTATGTGTATTCACATCCGTGGGTGTCTGTGTGTACACGCACATGAGAGAGGACAGGGATAGAGATAGACAGAGAGACAGAAATAGAAGGTGAAATCAGAGGCTGAGGCTGTATGTCTTTTGAGCTGGTCCCTAGCTCTCACTGAGCCTGGAGCTCACTATGGCCAGAGGCTTGCCTCTCATTGTCTTCTCAATGCTGAGATTACAGGTGAGTCCTGCAATGCATGATTTTGCACACGGGTGCTAGGGATTCAAACTCAGGTTTTTGACTTTTTTCAGCAAGCTCTTTACCAACTGAGTGCTCTGTCCAGCCCTGATTCTTTTTGAGACAAGTTTCACTGTGTAGCCGAGGCTGACCTTGAACTTGTCCTTCTCCTATTTCTGCTTCCTAGGAACAGATATTACCATTGTGTTCTTCCATGCCGCTCTTGGTTTTCATTTTTATTAAAGTAATATGAACATACCATTTAACTAATTTCTGAGTTCTAAAGTCTTCAGAGGCCATTAACAGTCTTCCAATCCTTATTTTCCATGTTCTTTTCCCAAGTATCTTTCATGATACTTTAAATTTTCTTTAATGATTTTTTTTTATTTTTAGTGCTGGAAAACAAACCTAGGGCCTTGAGTAGTTAGGCAAATACTCTAACTGAGCTCTGCCCTCAGCTCCATATCTCAAATTGTAAGGCTGTTTATCATACTGTGCTCCCCTGACCATTTAGATATTATCTACAGACTTCTTGTCAAAAAAAAAAAAAGGGAGAGCATATGTTTAGTTTCTTGTTGACCTATATGAAATTGTCCCAACTACATCTTCCTGCTTAGCATCCTTGCTTAGTTACAGTAGTCCTGATTACCTTGAAGTTGAAAGGAAGCACTGTTTTGACTATGGAGGTTTATTGGGTGTTGAGTCATACATGGAATTGTGGGTACTTTTCCTTTGCTTGATGACTTGCAGCTTTACCTTAGCAGGACATGGTGTTATGTGCTTGGCATGCCAGCACTTGAGAGGCTGAATCAAGAGGATCACAAGTTCTGGGTCAGCCTGGGCTACTTAGTAAGCTCCTACCAAGAAAAAAATAGAAAAGGGGGGAAAAGGGAATTTCTTCCTTCTCCATTTCCCTAAGGTTGTAACCACATGATTTCCATTATTGCATATTCACTCTGACATGTTTAAATGCTTTCTTTTTTACTCACAGATATTACCTATACATAAAAATCAGTTTCATTATGACATTTTCAGAGACATATATAATGTATTTTGATCATATTCATCCCTGACCTTCTCCCATTCTCACTCTACCTGTTTTTTGCCCTAGTTGGTCTTCTTTCTACTTTCATTTTTTTCAAGACGTGGTTTTTCCACATGGTTCTATCTGACCTTGAACTTGATCTATAGACCAGGAATGACTTAGGTCTGGCTAGTCCTAAGTCAGCTACACTTCGTCTCCCTCCTTTACTTCCCCTCTTCCCTCTCCTTGTTGACAATGAATTGACAGAGCACAGGGGTCATAGCTTTTCACATGAGTCATTTGGAAACCCGATAATTGTTGGTTTTTATTGTTATTAATTTATACAGTTGTATTCCCTAGATGGTTCCTGCCATTTACTCATTTTCTATCTTTTTCATTTAGCCCAGGTTAGTCTCAAATTTGCTATGCAGGCAAGGATGACTTTGACCCAAGTGCTAGGATTATAGACATGTGCTTGGTGTTACATGCTTCTGGGATATTGTGCATACTAACTGAACTGTATCCCTAGCTCCAGGACAGAAACATCTGAGACATCTGAATTCAAAACTAATCACAGACATTTTGAAATGATGATCAATTCAGTATGGATTTTCTTTTCTCTCTCTCTTTGGTTTTTTTGAGGCAGGGTTTCTCTGTGTAGCCTTGGCTGTCCCGGAACTCACTCTGTAGACCAGGCTGCCTCTGCCTCTTGAAGGTTGAAATTAAAGGTGTGTGCCTTCAAGACAATGTGGGGTCTTTGTGTTTTTATTTGTTTGTTTATTGTGTTGACTTGTCTTGTTTTGTTGGTTTGTGTGTGTATTTGTGTGTGGTGATTTGAAAGAGAATAACGCTTAAGGTTGTCCTCTGGCCATGCAACTGAATATACACACAAATACATATACAGAAAGACATCACATATCCTTTCTTAAACAGGCTGAGGTGTTTTTTTTTTCCCCCCTTGCAGGGCATTTCCTTAAGATATAGTGGTTCCTTGTGTGGTTTCTCCAATTTTCTGAGCTAAACCTTGGGGGTAGCATTTGAAGTTACCTGCCTGTGGTCTAGCAGACCTACTCTGAATTTCTGTGGGACAAAGTAAGGTATGAATTTAGAAAAGTCTCCCCTTGGGATGATGCTTAGTTCCTTGGATTGCATTTAGTGTTACATATTCTCAAAAAGTTTCATGTGTTATTTTTTGTTTTCTTAACTTGATTACAAAGAATTTTATTTGTAGCTATCTTCAATCTCCAATTTCAACTGGCGCAAGTATTATATGTTTGACTGGGGAATTCCTTACATATTTAGTGAGTATTCCAGCATCTCCTGAATATGCAGTTTTTATTACATATTTTAATCTGAGAAAGATAAAGGTACATTCTCCAAGACATTTTTCTGTCTTCTGTGTAGGTTTATTTATATTCAACATTAAGGGAAAAGATGAAGTGATAGCTTGATTTCTAAAAAATACACTGTAGCCAGGCATGATAGTACAGGCTGTTAATCCCAGCACTTGGGAGGGTGAAGCAAATGCATGTCTGTGAGTTCAAGGCCAGTCTAGTCTACATAGTGAGACTGTTAAACAATAACAACAACCAAACAAAAACTAACTCAAATCTCTCTCTCACACACACACAAAACAAGTAAGACACTAAACAAAGAGGAAAACAAAGCCCCCACATTGTATAGGGCTGGGGGGATGGGTAGCTCAGGTTGGCAGGACCTTCTGTCACTCACTGAAGCTGATGTTCAAACTTGTTATACAGTTGAAGCTGGCTTGTTTGCTCTCTAGTTTATTTTGAGACAGGGTTTCTCTGTGTTGCCTGGCTCTTCTGAACTCCCTCTGTAGATCAGGCTGCCCTCAAACTCTGAGATTTACTTTCCTTTTCTTCTCAAGTGCAGAGGATTAAAGATGTGTGCCACCATTGCCTGGTTTATTTCATTTTTACTAATGTGTATGAATATGTGCGTGTGTGAGATGGCATCGGTGGATATCAGAAACGGATGTTGTATCCCTGGAGCCAGAGTTAAGGGCAGTTGTGAGTCACCTGATGTGGGCACCCAGAACCAAACTCAGGTCCTCTGCAAGAACAGCAAGCAATTTTAACCACTGACTCATCTTTCTAGGTCCCTTATCATTTTAGAAGGAGGGACTCCAAATTTCTACCAATTCTACCAGTGTTATAGTTTAGATATGAAGTGTCTGTGTGAAGGGTTCTTGTGTGGAAGGCTCAGTCTTTAGCTGGAGGATCCAGTCAATTACTGAAGGGCGTCTGCATTATGAGGTCTTTGACCTAATGAATGGATGAAATTACTTGGTGGATGCATGATTGATGGATGTAGTTTACTTGGTGGCACTAGGTTACTGGAGTCATCATTTTGGGTCTCAGGTCTCGTTTTGGGCTCCTCTCTGTCTGGATTTCTGCTTCCTAACAGCCACATGCTCTGCTATCATGATGTTCCGGCTCCCTTGCCTCATGCCCAAAGCAATCAATCAATTCAGCCAACCTCAGCCTGAATCCCCTGAAACTGAGTGCCAACATACATCCTTCCTGATTAAGTTGTTTATGTCAGTTGACAGTTATTTTGCCACATCGATGGTAATCTATACCACACACTTGGTCTGATATGAGTGTTGCATGCATTTGCTTGCATATCTTATCTCATCTAGCTGAATGCTACAGTCTTTAAGGGCAACATCTATGTCAGATTTCTACGTAACACCCACCATGGCAGGCCCCATATTGATGCTTGTTGATGGAAGGAAGGAAGGTGAATGAGCAAGTCAGACCAATTCCCAGGTGATGTTTAGATTCTATTTGGCCCATATAAAGAGACTCCTCAAGGATGAAGTTGCTTAGACAGAGACTGTAGAAAGAATTCTCTTCCAGGACTTCCTCCTGTCCCAGCCTACAGTACGTAGGGACTCCAGAGCTTTTCAGCTGGTCATTAACACAGGGCTAGTGAGTTATTTTTACTGGCTCATAAATTAACCCCTGAGTATTAAGGAAGCAATAAGCCAGCACGCAGTCATCAGTCAGTTTCCTCTTTGTTTATACTAGCTGAGGACTTCGGTTGCTATTTTTTCTTTGCTCTCCAAGTAGGACCATGAAAACAATCACAGGAACTCATTAGAATGAAATGTGTAATAAGACATAATGGATACACAACATAACTTTCATTTAGTCTAAGACATGTTTTGGCTAACCCCATAAGTTTGCAACAAGTTCTGCAAACAGATGTATGTTTGCTTGGAAGAATAGAAAAGAAAAAAGGTTTGGCAGATGGGGTTGCCTGGTAAAGCCTCTCTCTTTTAAGTGCTAAAGTCTGAAGACATAAGTTCCATTCCTGGCTTCCACATAAAGATATGAGGGGAGAACTGTCTCTACAGGTTTTCCTGGGACTTCACAGGAGCGCTGTTACTGGCACTCCAACTCCACATAACATGTGTATCAACACACACATACACATTCAATAAAAAAAATTAAAGGTCAGCACCAACGCTATTTCTGTATATGAATGAATACATAACAGCATTTGAAGCGATACTAAGAAAACTGCATAAAATAAATGTACCCTTGAATTTAGAAGCCCAAACCCAACAACGTCAGTAAACTAAGAAGGGATGAGATGGCGAGCAGGTCGAGATTTATCTAAAATAAAAATTAAAAAAAAAAATCACTCTTAACAGACACCCAGCGTGCCTTAGGGGGGCGTGTCACGAATTTTGGGACAATTTGAATAAAGGGCCCGGTGCGTGCGCGCAGTGTCTATTTCCATCTTCAGGATCCCAGCACGCACGACTGGTTCCGGGATTCCCGCACCGCGCACCGCACGGAGCCAGAGGCTGCAGGCGGGGAGGGCGCTTAAGGCTAGCGCTGATTGACCGGGCCCGCGGTCAGGTGACCCGAGGCGCCACGTTCTGGGAGCCCGGGCTGCTGTGGCTTCCCAGGCCCGGGGCAGGGCCGAACCAGGAGCCTAGAGGGACCGATCTCTCCGGGAACAAAGTTGTAGGGCCGGGGACCGGGGGCACTAGAGTGGCGAGGCAACAGATCGGACCTGCGGGATCCGCCGCTCCAGGGCTGGGCTATCCCTGCTGGAGACGAGAGCCCCTTCCCGGGTGGCAGGCCGACCAAGCAGCGCTCCACCCTCCCTATCCAACAAAGGGGCCGGCGGCGGCGGGGAGGACCGAGAGGAGGAGCCGGAGCCGCGAGCAGCTCCCGAGCACAAAGTTGTGGAGTCGCCCTTCCCCGGAGGAGGGGAGCGGGCAGCGCAGGGCGCGGGATTTCTCCCGCCCAGGGCCGAGGAGGAGCCCCTGGCTTCCTCAGCGCGTCGGGAGATCTCGGGGAGCGGCACCCCTTTTCTTTCCGGTCGGTCCTGCAGACGGAAAACTCCAGCGTGCGCCTGCCGCTGGACTAGCATTTGGACTGTTTTGTTTTTGGCGGAACTACCCGGCAGGAAGATTGCACAAGTCAGGGGGCGTTTCCAATCGGGTGTCAATTTTTTTTCCCTCTTTTGGATCTTGTCTGGCTTTCCGCGTTTCATTTAAAAAAAAAAGAAAGAAAGAAAAGAAAAGAAAAAGCAAACCAAAATTCTCGTAACGCCCAACGCAGGCTCCCCGCACACCGGGCTTGCTAGGATCCGAACACGCCCAGAGGAGCCCTCGGGCCTCCGGGACTTGGCGAGCAGGTAAGCCCATGCATTATTGAAGCTTGGGGCTGGGTAATGTGACCGCAGTCCCCGAGGGAGCCGGGCGGGGGTGAGAGGAGGTGGGACCGTTCTGCGGCTCCTTCGCGGCGGTTCCCGAGTGGAAGCTGTAGCTAACTTCGGCACTTTCCCTGTTAGCTCAGTGTGCCCTCCTGGGCGGGAGAGTGCTGGGGTGAGAAGGTGGGACGCTGGACTTGTCGCCTAGGTCTCAAATTCCTCCCGCTAGTTCAGGGCTGTGGTCTTGTCCCTCTCCGAGAGAAGAGGGTGTCTGTCTCCTGTCGGTTCGTCGTCTCGAGAGGGGCGCAGGGCTAGCGATCTCCAAGAGGGGACGTGGCCTCTTCAGAGAGCTTGTCACACACCTCCGGTCCCGGGAAGGCGGGGCCCGGGCGGTGTCCCGGAGGAGAGGGTGGGGAGGGCGGTTGTGCGGTCCGAGGGTTGGGGAGCGCTTCCTTGCCGGCCTCCAGGCTGAGGGCGTGCTCGACCTCTGTGTGGTTGCAGTTCTCAAGGGTGGGGCTCCAGTGTGGCCAGATCGCCCGCTCCCGCCTGCAGCTCTGGAGCGGCTGAGGGGACAGGGGGACCTCACTGGTGCGCAGTCCCGCGCGGGCGCCTGCTTTTCCGGACTCTTGGCATCCCTTACAGCAACTGACAAGGTAATTCATGCCCTTCTTTGGCCTGAGTTTTAGGCTCTGCTTGCCCAAGGCCACTTACAAAACCAACAAAGAGCTAATTGTAGGCTGTACAACTTTTAGAAGGCACATTGTTCAAAGAGACTTTTCAAGTCCCTAGATTCCGACCCCGTGGCGTTCCAGGGTTATTTCAAGGGGAGGAGAAAACGTGTGACCCCTGGAGCTAGGGACCCACCTTTTTAAAAACCCTAAAATTGGAGAGCCTGTGTGTAATTCCAGGCCCCACTCTCTGGAGTCCTCAAGGTAGCATCCCTTATCCTCCTAGCTTCAGATCACCTGGGTCACCAGAATCTGGAGAGATGGGCTCCGCACGCCTTGCGCGGGTGGGTCCGCCGCAGCCAGAGCGCACGAATTCCAGGAGAGACGGGATCTCCTGGTTGGCGCGGCAGCAGCCTCGTCGGTTCCAGCGGAACTTGTCCCGGGCCTCTGAAGTGAGGCTGGGCCCTCGGGGGCTGGCTGCTGCTGGGAGCTGGGACATAGCCTGCCTATAGCACTTGGGCCTGCAAGAGCTGGAGGAATTCGAAGCTCGTTGGTCGTTCAGCCCCGAGGGCCGTTCTGCTGAAGCCATCCCCTGCTCCCTTCACCCACTGCTCCCTTCACCGGCGTTTGCGAGACCTTCGAGATAGCTCTTTAACTCTCCTTTGGATGTTTATCCAAAATTTATTGCGCCTGTAAACAGCATTAATCACAGTGGTATTAACCTTCCCTGGAGCGCTTCCTAGTGTGAATGGCAGTTCTTGGCACTCAGCGGTTTCCTTCACAAGCAGAATGGCACACTTGTTCCTCCGGTTTCCTCTCCACTATCTCCAGCATTCCTAGCTCTTGGATAATAGTGAGTGAATAGTGTTTGCAGGACTTAAACAGCTTTCCACCACAGCTGCACATGGTTGAATATTCCTTCACGATGACACTTTTGGATGTTGCATATTGTTGAGCTTTTGCCTAGAAGCTGCCACCCCAGGCCTCTGCCCTGAAGGAGGAAATAGTGCACGTGCAGAGGTGTGGCTCCATTTCACTGGGGGAACCTTCGCTAATCTTCACTTGCTGTCGTTTTGAGGGAAGAGAGTGGGCAGCAATTGTGTATGGCTCCTAGCGCAACTGCCTGGTCATTCACTTCTATTTTCTCCTTTGTCTCTGTGTGGAGTGTGGCTTCTTCCATTCCACAGGTGTGGATGGAAGTGGAGCCTCTTTGGGACACATTGTTACCAAGAATGCTTTGATTCTGTCCAGGCAGCTAGTTATAGTTGCTGTAGCATTTTATTTTCGTATTTTGAGAAAGGGTCTGAGTGTTTGGCCTAAGCTGGCCTTGAACTGACACTCCTCTTGCTTCAGCCTCCAAAGTTGCTGGGCTTGTAGGTGTGCACCCTCACACCTGGCTTGCATCTGGCAGTTGGAGGGAGGCTTCCTCAAACTCTGTTCCTCAACCTGGTGCTCCTGGGACATGAGTGGTTGTTAAATGTTGTTTAAATGACCTTCTGTTAGTGTCTTTTCCCCTCATTCTCTTCTTGTTTGTTGATTTTTTTTTTTTTTTTTTGCTATGCTTTTGCAGCATAGTAGGGAATCTGCATTATCAAGAAGAGAAAATTAGAAAAATTATCCCAAGAAACATGGGCAGAATCAGACATTATAATGAAATAGCATTATTGGCCTTCTGCAAATGAAACCAAACCCCGTGTACAAGTTAACTTTTTTCTTAAAAAACTTGAAGTGGGGAGGCAATTTTTAAAGGTGGCTCAGTGGTTAGGAGCGATTACAGGTTTAGTTTCTTATTTCCTTTTCTGGCCTCCTTGGGCATGAGGTACACACACAAAACAGACATTCACACATAAATTTAAAAAATCATTTAAACACATTTATTTATTAAATGTGCAGGAGTGAGCAAGTCTTATGTCACACGTGCAAAGGTTGTGAGGCTTAGGAAGAGGTGCCTTTTCTTTTTAATAGAGTGGACTCCTCTTTGAGAAGCCTTGCTGTGGAGGCTCTGGCTGAAGCCAGGTGTGGAGTAGAGCCTGCACACAGTCTTTCAAGGGAGCTTATTCCAGGAAAGAGGATTCTTCACAGGCAACAAGGACTTTAGATAATGAAATGTTTACATAGTCTCTGAACAAGATTTGGGTTTTCTGACGTATTAAAGCTACACATAAAAGCTTAGCAAATCTTTCACAGTTTTGTACCTCAAGATAGGAATATAATCTTTGTGGGGAGGTGTTGCCTTCCCCCCCCCCCAATCAAGTCTCATGTAGCCCAGGCTGGCCTAAACTCTCTATGCAGCAGAGGTGTCTTTGAACTCCCGATTCTCCAGCTGAGGTTACAGGTCCATTCCTGGTGAACACTGCTTGACAGATGCCAGGCTGCCAATCTTCTTCCCTTGGTCACTTTTGACTTTAATTCCATTTGTTTTTGGAGTTCTGGGCATCAAACCCATGCGTACACTGAGTAGACACACAAGCTACCACAGAATCGCATCTTCCGCCTTTTAGTTTTTAATTTTTTAGACAGGCAGCCCGGACTAGTTTGGGGCTTACTCTGTAGCTCAGGCTAGCCTAGGATTTCGGGGCCCTCATTCCTCTGTCTCTCAAGTGCTGGGATTATAGCTGTGAGTCACCACTGCCCAGGTCTGTAAATACTTAATAACCGTAAAATCATAATAAACATTTGAGAAGTTTTTTATTGTCCCATAAAGTCTGGGAGACTGATGACCCAATCCATATACTGAGAGGAAATGGTTCTGAAAGCTTCAACAATTCACCAGCGTTCCTTTGCTTCACTGCTTCAACTCTCATTTTGCTCTTATTAATGGAGTCTGCTTACTTCCTGTCTTGCAGAAAGAGAAGTTATTATGTCTCATAATGTTTATATTTATATGATAAGATAGCATTGTATGCTACAGTGCTTGGATGCTAAATAATAGAGCACAATGCTGTTACCAGATACGAAATAGCACAATTCATTCTTAGATGAAAGGACTAAGCCTTGGGAGATGGCCTATCAGTTCACAACATGTCTTACTCTTGCAGAGGCCCCAGGTTCAGTTCCCAGCACCCACAGTGGGTGGCTCAGTACTATCTGTACTCCATTTTTAGGGAATAGAATGCCTCATTCTGGCTTCCGTGGGCATAAGCCACTTCCAAGTTATACAGACATACATGTAGGCACTCACATGTACACACAAAATTAATTTTAAAATCTTAAAACCACTAAAGAACTGAGTTGTCCACCTAGAAATAAGCCCTACGTTTCGTTTTTTTGGGTCTTGATATGTAGCTCAAGCAGATCTAGAGCTCACGGTGATCCTGCTACCTCGGGGTTGCAGATAAGAGCCACCTTGCCTGGCTCTGATACTTGTTTTAATGTGTGATTTAATGTACTTGTTCTGCACATTACTGTTTGCACGTCTTGACCATGATATTCCTAAGTAATGACTATTTGAATTGGCTTTGGGACAGCCTTAAAGGGGGCTGTGGTCAGGAAAGAGACAGATGCTGAACTAGAAACTGAACTTTGCCCCTTTCTGGACAGAATAATCTGAGATGCTCAGGAGTAATATGGAACTGTACTCACTGCATTCTTAATGAATGTGTAATGCTGTGGGGGAAGATCTGTTCCTTAGGCCCTAAAGATGTTTCTCACAGTTACTCAAGAGTGGATGTTTTTTTTGAATGGTACCCATGTCCAGCAGAGGTGGTGTGATGAGCCTTCCAGAAAAAAGTCTGTATCATCAGGCAACATTGCTAGCTACGTTTCTACATAGCTACAAGTCATACCATCCCTGAGGTCCAGATCCCTATTTCCAAATGCTTTTTGTCCTTTCCCCTTCTATGTCTCAGAAGCAACTTTACACTCAGAAAATCTCAGTCACACACATTGTTTCTTCCTCCCTGTCTAATGTCCTCAGTGTTTCCCGACCCAGTGGATAGTCTGTCCATTTCTGGATTGCCCAGTGCTAGCTGAGTCACTCAGCATGCTACTATCCCAAGTCTCTAATGCCCAGGCTGTTCCGGAGTCTTATTGACTTTCTTTATTTAATATCCTGTGTATCCACTCATTTTTTCCCCATCTAATTCATTGAGGCCACAATCACATACTGCTTGTAATATTAAAACAGAAAGAATAGCATAATAGATAACACAGCTGCTCTTACTTTCTTTTTTAATTTACTCCCTCTGTCTGTGTATAACTTTGTATATATGTACATATATATCAGTGTACATATATAAATGCATAGATATTGAAGATATTGTCACATTTGTTGACACATCATGTCTCCAACAATGCAAGGTAATCTCCTACGAAAAAACACCATTAATTAGTCCTGCAGTTTAATGTTGGTATAATGATAATGCCTAAGGGTAAATGTCTTCTTTGAAAATTCTGAATTCAACCCAGGATTGTATTTGATGCTTGGGTCTCTCTCTCACTCTCGTTCTGTGGTGTTTGTGTGTATTACTTTGGAGGCTGGAGATTGGCATAGTGTGTCTCCTTCCAATGCTTCCGCCTTAGTTTTTGAGACAGGATTTCTCGCTGAGCATGAGGCTCATTGGTTGGCTATGATCCTCCTGTTTCTAGTTCCTTGTGGTGGTATTGAAGGCACATGCTACATGTCTGCTTTCTCTTTCTGTCTCTGTGTTTCTTTCTTTCTTTTTAATATGGATTCGGGGGATTGAAGTCAGGCACTCATGCTGGCATAGAAGCTCCATCTCCTAATCCCCGAGACCGTTTGTTTTGACACCCTCTCCCAGTTTGTCTGTCCACAACAGGCCTCATGGTGGATACAGAAACACTCTCAAGATGGTGCACTGTATTTTCCATTATATCCTCTGATGCTCCGTTGATGCTTTTGTAGTATTTGATCACTGGTCAGGATTGAGATTATTTTTCCTCCACACAGTAGCGTGGAAAAGTTTCAAAGACATAGAAGAGCTGAAAAATTTCTGTTTAGCATCTCCTTACTCGTGACCTAAGTTCTTTAATAAGTGCACTGCTCCAATCTGCTGTAGACCTCACCGGTTCCCACTTGTTACTGTGGCTTACTGACAAGCTGTGATGTTAGCAGGCTAGGTCACCTCTCTGATCGCCATTGTCCTCAGACAGGTGTCAAAGCCTCTCTAGGAATCTCTGGCCCCACCTTCCTTCCTCACCTATGTGACTTACTTCCTCTTGGCTGTCTACCCTCCAAACACACTGACCTCATCCCTCTGGGTTCTTTGTTGTTTATATTTCACATACCAAGTTCTTCTTCTTTTTCTTCCCCTTTTGGTTAATTAACCTTCTTCCTCTCCTTGGAGGCTAGGCTTTTCAAATGTCATTTTTTTTTCAAGAAGACAGTCTCAGTCACCCTGGGCAGGTTAGTCTGTCTACTTTATGCCTTTATTACTTAGTTTCTCTCTCGTACTGTTGTCAACTATCAGTGTTGTAATGAAGTAATTCGTTATATAATGAATTTCTTAGTATCTGTAAGCCTCACAGTGGAAGAGGCTCAGTTAGTTTTTACTGGTTTCTATATGTAACTGTGTATTAGAATATATGGGGCTGGGATATGGCTCAGTGGTTAAGTACTAGCCAATCAATCCAATCACCCATGCAAATGCCTGGCAGATGTGTGGGATACCAGGATGTGAAACGTGGATTCAAGAGATCCCTGGGGTTTGAAAGAGATACCTCTTTAATGTAAATGGTGGAGGGCAGCAGTTGAGGCAGACACCCTGTGTCAGCCTCTGGCCTCCACAGGCACATGTACACACGTACATGCACACCCATCCCTGTTCACATGTGAACACACAGACATATGCCAGAAGGAAAAAAAAAGGAATATGTTTACATCTCTAGTCAATACTTTCTCTATTCCTTTTAGGTATTCATGCTAAGCTGGACCAATATTCAGAGTTAACAGTCTTCAGAAGAGGATCCTGGGAAAGCCTTTGGATTACATTGAGACTCAGCCAAGATGGCCAAGTATGGGGACCTTGAAGCCAGGCCTGATGATGGGCAGAATGAGTTCAGTGATATCATTAAGTCCAGATCTGGTGAGTAATGGAAACCCTGCTGTGGCTCTTTCCGTGTAGAATATGTTGAGGGCAGAGATCTCTTAGCTTGTTTTGCATTCTTGTGAGGCAAACTTCTCCCAAGAAACTCCAATCTGCCCAGTGATGGATATTCTGTCGAAGGTGACATCCCGTCTCTGCGTGGCCTGTCTTGCTCTCTCAGCCTGCTCTTGTTGTGTCATGTGTGGAGTAGCTTTACTGGGAGAAGCTGCTGCCTCAGATACGATGCTAATAAGATGTGCAAACGTAGTCCGACATTTTCCTTCATTTCCTGAAAATGGAAAGGAATCACATGATTACAGTAGTGAATACTATAGTTTCTGGCACAAAAATCTTGTGGTGGGATTCCGTTACCATATGCCCACCTACTGCGTTGCTCTTGGAGGCCAGCACTGCTGGCATGGGACCTTCTCTTTCCTTGTAGAAATGTCAGCTTCTGAAGATAGTTTCCCCCAACGTGATCAAACCAGCTTGACTAAGACGGACCATTTTCATGTGACTGTTTGGATTTGAGGTCTCTGGATGCCACCCCTCCCCCTCGCTTATTATTATGTAACCACTGCTTTTGGATTCTGGCTCTCCAATGAATCAACTGTTTTTTGTTTTTTTTTTTTTTAAACAAATGCAGATGTGTTGGCTCCACTCCAAACCTACTGAATGAAAATTTCTGTAATTTTAAAAAGCTTCAAACATGATTCTGAGACAGGCACAAAGGGGAAATGCTTTTGAGCAACCATGGTCTTTCTGAGCTCTGGAAAGTCTACTGAGCTCTGTCCTGGCTTTAGTAATTCGAGCATTATAAACGTTACCTTCAGTGTCACTATTGAAAACAACAAGAAATGGAACTCAAAGGTGATCTTTGCAGTGGGAAATGTCTGCGTGTTAGGGTGAGGGCTCAGTTCTTACTTGAAACTGCCAAAATATGTGCAGGAACTGCGGTCTCAGTAGGATACGTGTTTCCCTTCATGATGCTGGTGGCACTTGGTTAGTAATGTCTGGATGTTAAGAGACGGCTGTGCAGAGATCGTGGTTTGAGAACACTTTGGGAGGTGAGTTGGCATATCTGTGTGTACGCACTGTAAAGTGTACTCCGAGGAGGTTGTGTTCCTGACTGTCATTTCAAGGGTACAGAGTTCGTATTTAGAAATGTGCCGGGAAAGTGGAAGAGAGACAGTTGGAGGTCTCTGTATGTCTCATTTTCTAAGAATTGTAAGGACAAGTGATCCTTATGTATTTCTGAGTCAACCTGTGTTACAGTAAGTCCTTGGCTTTTGGAATAAGGAGATAAATGCCACAGATGCATGGTGACCTGAGTTCACTCCTCGGGACCCCAGTAAAGAAAGGAAGAAGGAGAGAACTTGCTCCCCTGACGCTGTCCCTGTACTTCCCTGTGTGCACAGGGGCATGTGTGTGCACACGCTTACCATGATAACGAATGACGTAGACTAAAATGAAATACTGTAGATATTTATCACTGATTCCCTGATTTGGGCTACTAGAGATTACTTATTGTGTAAAAATTTAACTTCTAGAGTATATGCTGAACTCTTTCAAATTATTCCTTAAATTTAAAATGACTATTTGTAAAGGCTTACAAGGCTCATACACTGCTGGGGTATAGTTTGCTACAGTGCATACTTTTTGGTGTTAAGGACTGATTGTTTAAAAAAATATTATGACATTTATTTATTCATTTGTATGTACATGGGTTTGGGTGTCCATGCCACAGCAGGCCTGTGGAGGTCAGAGAACAGCTTTTGGGTGTGAATTTTCTCTTTCCACCATGTGCATTCATGGGAACAAATTTGGGTTGTGTTGCTTGCTGAGCCATTTTGGCAACCCAGTGTACAGCTTTTTAATAAGGGTATATCAACTGGTTGAATAATTCTGTTTGTAGAGTTTCTTCCTAGATAGTAGATATAAATGCACATTTAAGAAGCTGACTGCAGAAATGGGCACCAGTTCTTAGGTTGTTACTATTTTATTTAAAACCCATGTTCTCAGTCAAGTGACTCTAGAAATAGCAGTGAACTTACTGTTTCTTTACTGGGATCCCACAGCTGTAGATTATACAGAATCTCAGTGGAGGTAATTAAGTTAGAGCGAATGACTAAAGTAGTCACATACTCATAAAAAGTGAGATTGATGTATGTGTGTGTATGTGTATATGAGTGTATATAAATGTTATGAACATGGAAGATACTATTGATGTGTTGTTAACTGATTATGCTACAGGAAGCAGTGGATGTGAAAAGTATTTTTTTAAAGGTTGCTGGTGGGAGCTGGAAGATGCCTCAGTGGTTAAGAGCGCTTGTTGTTGTTGCAGGGGACTCGGGTTCATTCCCAGCATCCATATGGTAGCTACAACCATTTGCAACTCCAGTCCCAGAGTCTCCCTTGTCCTCTTCTGACCTCTGAGGATACGGACACTCACATCGTGTACATGCATGCATGCATGCAGGCAAAACATCGACACACATAAAATACTAAAATAAATAAGTCTAAAAAACTTCCCAGCCATGATGGCACACCTGTTTTCCTGCCACTTGGGAGGCAGGTACAGGAGGATGTTGAGTTCATGCCATCCGGGGCCACATGATGAGAATCGGCCTCAAAAGAAAGAATAAAAAAGGAAGATGTGGGATATACACCAAAATCTTCTTGACATTTGGGCTAATCCTTTTTCTTTCTGTCCACGTGTGTTTCCCAAAGCTGCTTGATGAACATGTGTTACTTAGTTCTTATATCTTTAAAGCCTCTCCAATTGCTTGTGGTGTTTTAATGCCAGTGTTATGCCTGTGCTCTCCCTTTTAGTAGCACCTACTCCAAAACACGATGAAAATTTAGCAACTGCATAGCTGGGATGTGAATCACATTCCTTTGGCTGTATTATGCTGCATAAGCGGGCAGATAAATTTGGATCTGAATGAGCCAGTGAGTCATCTTCTTGATTTCTGGAAGGCACTTTCTCAGTTTTTGTTTATGGCAAATACACAGTATTGTCTCCAAAGTTTACCAATTATTAAGAGACCTTTAGGAGTCTAGATTAAATAGTAGGAATGATCCATATGCAGTGCATAAATTTAAAAGATACATATTGGATATGTTCCATGTCACATTTTTTTCTCTTAAAAGAAGGAATATTTGCTCTGCACCTGTTACTTGCTTATAATCTCAGCATTTGGGAGGTAAAGAAGAAGAATCAGGAGTTCAAGGGCAGCCTTAGCTACATAAAAAAAAAAAAAAAAAAAAGAAACCAAGTGTGGTGGGATCCTGCCGGGGCAATTTAGTGAAATCCCATCTAATGGAAACACCTCCACCTTCTACAAAGAAATATTTGTTTTCATTTGCAAATTAAAAGACTGAAAGAAAATTGAGAATTTTATGCATATAATGTGTTTTGATTAAATCTCCCTCCAAATCCTCTCCCTGAAATTCCTCACTTCTCCCTACTATTCCCATTCAATTTCATAGACTCTAAAATTTTTCTTGTTTTAGCTATTCTTTTTTTTTTTTTTTTTTTTGCTTTTGTGTCACTTTGACGCAGCCTAGAGTCATCTGAAAGGAGGAGAAACTCAATTGACAGAATGTCGCCATAAGATCCAGCTGTAGGGCATTTTCTTCATTAGTGACTGATGCGGGAGAGCCCAGCCCATTGTGTGTGGTCCTAGATTCTATAAGAAAGCAGGCTGAGCAAGCCAGGAGGAACAAGCCAATAAGCAGCAGCCCTTCCATGCCCTCTGCATCAACTCCTGCCTGCAGGTTCCTGTCCTATTTGAGTTATTGCCTTTGCTTTCTTTGATGATGGACTATGATATGGAAATGTAAGCCAAATGAACTCTTTCCTCCCCAACTTGCTTTTGGTCATGGTGTTTCATCACTGTAACAATAGTAATCCTAACTAAGACACAGGGTTTCCTGATGTAACAGTGGCTTGTAGTCCAGGCTGTCTTCAAACTCAGAGATCACCTGCCTCTGCCTCTTACAAGCTGGGATTAAAGGCGTGTGCCACTGCATCTAATATTTATTTATCTCTATCAATCTATCTATCTGTCTGTCTGTCTGTCTACCTATCCATCCATCCATTTAGCTTTTTCTAGACAGGGTCTTACTGTGTAGCCGTGGCTGTCCTGGAACTCGCTCTGTAGACCGGACTGGCCTCAAATTCAGAGATGCATCTTCCTCTGCCTCCCTAGCTTGGGGATTAAATGCATGTGCTATCATCACCCAGCTACCTTTATTTATTTATTTATTTTTATTTATTTTATGTATGAGTGCTCTGTCTATATATAAGCCAGTATAGATGGTTGGGGCCCACCATGTGGTTGCTGGGAATTGAACTCAGGACCCTGGAAGAACAGACAGTGCTCTTACCAGCCGAGCCATCTCTTCAGCCCTGATACCTTTATTTTTTAAGAGCAGGTCTCTGATAATTTCATACAACATATTTTGGTCATACTCCCTTCTCAAACCCCTCCCAGATCTACCCTTGCTTGTCTACCCACCCACGTTTATGTCCTCTTCTTTTTGAAATAATCCAGATTGTGTTTTCCATATGCTCTCGTGTGGCTCTCCACTGGGGCGGCTTGGTTCATCTGTGAGGGATGTGGTGGTCTTTTTGACGGTGGCTCCCACAGACTAATATGTTTGAATGTTCAGTCCCTAGTTGATGGGGCTGTTTGGGTAGAATCAGGAGGCGCGTCCTTGTTGGAGGGGTTGTATCATGGGAAGTGAACTTTCAAAAGAGTCATGCCAGTACCAGTGTGCCTCTCTCTGCCTCCTATTTTTGGATCAGGGTGTGAGCTCTCAGCTGTTCCTGCTGTCAAACTTTTCTCCTGCCATCACCAACTTCAGCAACCCGCCTCGCCCAATAAAAAACAAAACAGGAAAAAGAAGAGAACTAGTGTTTGTTGTCTACTGGGATTTGGGGGTGCTGACGGTACGTAGGCTTTTGTCTGCTGTTAAACACTTGTGATAAGATTGTCAACAGTGGCTATAACAGTGACGGCCTAACTGCCATCAGCTGGAAAGCTTAACAGGTTTATAAAGGTTTTTAAGACAGTAGACCAAGAATAATTATTAGAGGAAATGCATTGCTGATGGACTGTTTGCTTTATGAACTTTCCTTTGGAACATCGTGAAATATGAAATAATAGGCTGGGCGTGGTCACACACAGAATCTCAGTGCTCAGGAGGCAGAGGCCCTCAGACCTCTATGAATTCCAGGTGAATTCCAGATCAGCCGGTGCTACGTGATGAGACTCTGTCTGAGAAAAGGAAGGAAATATGAGATAATGATAACAACATGGTTCTTGTTACATGTAAATCCAAGACCATCCTCACTGCTTCTAGGTTCAGTCGGTGACTAACGCTTATGAAAGTTTGTGGTGTTGGATAAATCATCACCTTTACTTGGGCCTGGTGATGTTGAAGGTTTTAGCTCAGAACTCCTTGAGAAGGGCATACACATGGCCGTGGAACCAACAGCAGAGGGGATTAGAATCACAGAGTCACACATGGGGAAGAGCCATTTGAAGAGGGAGTTGGTTGGGTCAACGTTACATTGCTGTATGATTTGATCCTAAAACAACAAATAAGAAACCCTTGGGTGGGCTGAGGGTCTCAGCACGTAGCTCAGTTGGTGGCGTGCTTGCCTAGAATACATGGAGCCCTGGACAGTGGCAAAAGCCTGAAAGGAGGATCAGAAGTTCAAGGTTGTCCTTAACTACATAGGAAGTTGAGGCCAGCCTGATATGATCCTGCTTTAAAACTAAAAATGTTAGTGGTTAATAGCACCCTACTTCTGCTATCAGCACCCATGTTATGCAGCTCTCAACTGCCTGTAATTTCAGCTCCAGAGGAACCAACCTCCTCTTCTGGCCTCCTTGGGCACTAGCACAAGTGACATACATGTACACATACAGATAAAGAGACCATTAGACAAAAACAAAAAAAGCAAACTAAAGAAACTTTGGATAAGAAGCTCAATTATGACAGTTTAATTATTTTACTTTATTTTCTATGTTCTTTTTTCCTTCCTTCTTTCCCTCCTTCCTTCTTTCCTTCCTTCCTTCCTTTCTTTTTTTTTTTTTTTGGCCTCAGACTCATAGAGATTCATCTGCCTCTGCCTCCCAAGTGCTAGGACTGAAGGTGTACACCACTACATCTGACTACTTCCTTTAAAAATTTTTTTAAATCTAATTTTGGGTTCTAATTGTTGAGGAAATTAGAGCCCATACAAAGCTGAGCCTATGATGTGGCTACCCAGCCTCTCTAGCATCTTAATGATGACGCTGATCCTGCATTTTCTGTTTAGCATCTCACATTTACCATACACATACCATGAGCAGTTGCAATGGCAAGAGGTTGGTCCTCAGCTTCACTTTCGTAGCTGACACCCCCGTTGAGGGGTCATTTGTTACACTGGTCTTTTCTCTGTTTGAGTAGGACATGCCCAGGTGCCTGTGCACCTCCCTCTTTTCCTCGTCATTGGTGGTTCCCTGTCATTTATATGGAAGCTTAAAGAGTCTTCAGTGAGTGACCTTCTTTGTTGACTTTGGGAAGTCATTTTTTTTTTTCTCCTTTTGACCCACACTTTTCTTTTTGTATTTATTTGAGAAAAGGGTTTGCTTTATATCCTAGTCTGGTCTCAAACTCACTATCCTCCTGCCTCAGCCTCTCAAGTGCTGGTGTTACCGGTGTGTATACTGCACCCTACTTACTCACCCTGTACTGTATCACGGCATGTGAGCTCTCTGTTTTCCTTCTCACTATCTGGTACTTTGCTTGCGTTGTGTACTTGTTGATAGGGTTCTCAATACAGTTTGACTCTGTGTGAGTCGGCGAACACCTCTGGCACCAAGCCCAGGGCCTACTGGATTGAAGCCAAGGGTTCTAAAGCTTGGGAGTGCGGGAGCTGGGATTTGAACTCAGGTTTAGATCAAACTGGAGGAACCCCTAGTCTGAACTCTACATAGTCTTTTTCACAAGGCACTGTATCCTGTGGCTGCCAGGAGAGTCATCATTTTATGCTCAAATCTGTTTCTTGCAAACTTGCCCAGTGTTAACTGTGCCTCAGTCTTTCCTGTCTCTTCCTTGCTACCTACTGAGGGTGACCCTGGGCTGAAATCTGGAGCTGGTGTGGTTCCCTGGTGGTATCATAGGCCACATAAGGGACAGGACCTGCTGCTTCTTGGCCTGCCTTCATTTGTAGCTCTGTTCTGTCATTCTCTTCTGGGAGGTGACAAAGGGAAAACTCTGGAGGACAGACAGTCCTTGGGGCGGAAGATGAGAGGTTGACACTGCTTCTGACGTGAATTCTTTTTCTTTCTCTGATGGCTGTTCAAGGCTTTTAAGTGCCTGGCAAAAAAGGTAGGATTTCAGATGCACTGACATTTGGCACAGGGTAGAGCCTGATCTGGTGCCCAGAGAGGTAACTGTGCTATCGAAAGAGCTACTTGAGCTGTGTTGGGGGAGGGCAGAATGGCCCTTGGAGGTAAAAGGAAAGCGAATTCTTTTACTGACAGTTAAACGGCGTTACATCATAGCAAGCTTACTGAAAATGTGCTATGTGATGGCTAGGGTAAATTTACAGCTGCCCATCAAGGTCCAGTGTGAAGGAAAGGTTGAGGAAGTTGGCTTCTCTGTTGACCTTTCAGAAGGTCCTTTTCAGACAACACAGTGGCTAAGTTGGGTTTAGTGAGTGAATGGTCTGCTTTAGTTTTTTTTTTACATTTAAAATAGTATCTGTGAAGGATTTTTCTCCATAGTTTAAGGGACTATGAAAAATAGTTTATTGCTCCTCCTAAAGCTTGCCTTAGCTTGAGTAGGAAGGGGAAGCTTTTAAGGGGGAACCTTTCAGCAGGCTTGTTTTTTTCCACTAGCCCTTAGGACTTGTGGTGGAGGACAGACAGGGACTCTGGTGGAAACTCAACTTTGTTAGAGGATAGCAATCCTTGGAACAGGCAAAAGTCTTGTCTGTGTTGTCACCTTATGAGCCTAAGAATGAGCCATCCTAAGACTCATCTGTGCCATTAGGATTTTTAGTTGTGTCTGTGGCTGGGAAAGCTGTAGAGGAGATGGGTTCATGGCTGGAGACTGTGAAAGGCTACTCTAGCAGTGTGTTCATTGTATAGACAAGACTGAAAACTCAGTTTGCTTGAACCATATTTGAACCCAGAAGTTTGAGCTAGATGCTGATACGATGATTTTCCTGGGAACAAGGGAACATTCGTGATCATGTAGGCAGCTGTAAACACTGGTTAAAATTTAATCCAAAGCAATGGAGGATGGGATGCAGGTAGCTAGATTCCCTCCCCTTTTTTACTGTGTGGAGAAATAAGCATTTATTGTGTTGTTTTGATATTTATTGTTTTTGATTAAAACTGCTTAATGACAGCAGTGCTCAATTCAGTTGTTGGAATGTGAGTCAGTGGTTTTTGTGTATGTGTATGTACATGTGTATGAGTACAGAGACCAGCCTCGGGTGCTGTTTCTCAGGAGCTATTAGCATTTCATCTATCTGTCTATCTGTCTATCTGTCTGTCTGTCTGTTTATGTTTAAGAAGGTCTCTCATTGGATTGGAGCTCTATCTGTCTGTCTGTCTATGTTTAAGGAGGTCTCTCATTGGATTGGAGCTCTGTCTGTCTGTCTATGTTTAAGGAGGTCTCTCATTGGATTGGAGCTCTGTCTGTCTGTCTGTCTATGTTTAAGGAGGTCTCTCATTGGATTGGAGCTCTGTCTGTCTGTCTGTCTGTCTGTTTAAGGAGGTCTCTCATTGGATTGGAGCTCTGGCTGGCTTCTGCAGGTCTGGCTGGCCATTGAACTCTAGAGATCCACCCGCTCCATCTCCTTAGTTCTGGAATTACAAGCATGCCACCAGACCTGAATTTTTTGCTTTCCATATAGGTTATTGGGGACAAACTCCAGTCCAAATGCTTACAAGGCAAGTCATTTACTGACTGAGCTACAGCACAGCAGAGTCTTACACTTGCCGTGATGACTTGGGGACCCAGCCTTGGGTTTTCTTCCTTTTCGCTTTGCCTCCTCCACCCTCAGGTTTACACTTGTAAATCCGGGACATAGATGACACGTCAGTCTTCCTCGGAGTCCTGTGCTTTTCGTGCTTGTGTCTTTGAATGTTCAGATCCCTAAGGTGTGGGTCTGATCCCGGGGTGGCTTTTGCAGAGGCTGGCTTTCATGGCATGCAGGTGGATTGTTCTCTGAGTTCCTGTGGCAGCTGACTTACTGGTCTGGTGTAGTCCAGCCTCTTACCAGTTTTGGAACTCAATGTTTGTTATATTATTTTTAAAAGTGCTTTTCTTAACATTTATTTTGGTGTATGTGTGTGTCCATGTACAGGTCAGAGGACAAATCGTGGGAATCAGTTTTCTCTTTTCACCATGTGGGTTCTAGGGATCACTCTGCTGATCAGACTTGGGGATGATAAGGGCCTTTAACTGCTGAGCCATCTTGCCATTCAGGAAATCTAATGTCTTATTAAAAAAAAAAAAGAGGTCAGTTCTGTGAAAGCAGTGTGGCTTGGTGGCACAGTAAACACAGAAGTAACCTGTCATGTGTAACTGTCACTTCTTTTGGTGTGCAGCTGGCTAGGAGAGCTGACGTGCCCAGTTTAGTCATTGTAACCTTTACTTGTGATGTAAAACCTTCCTCCCTCACCCCAGAGAAGAAGACCCTGTGCTGGGTGTGCTGTGCGTGCCTTTCATTTCTGCATTCAGGAGGCTGAGGCAGGTAGATTTCCTTAACATTGAGACCAGCCTAGTCTACATAGGGAGTTTCAGTTCAGCCAGGGTCACACAGTAAGACTCTGTCTCAAAGGTGGGGAAAAAAAAAGGCAGGACCTCCATAACACAGACAATAGGGCTTGGCACTTGGTGTATCCGAAGTGAGAAAGCCTGGGATGGACAGCCTTGCTTCTTGCCTTGCAGAAATAGTATCAATACTACACAGGTCTGCAAATTAAAAAGGTTTTGCTTTCTTATTATGATTTTGCTCTATTTATGTGAAGAAAATTGTGGAGGAGATATATTTTGAGATTGATATATCCTGTCAAGGCCACCTGTAAATCTTATTATTTAAAGTTTATATTCTGTGATTACATAGATTTGTGTATGCTCTTTTCTTGTGAACAGTGGGCTTTGAGCTCCAGGCTGTGTGCTGAAGTCACCCCCCTGGATTCTGACTCAGGGATTTCCATAAGCCCTGAGGGTGTTTCCTTTCTGGAGCCTTGGCTTAGATAGTGAAGGGCAAGCATGAGATCCCAGCCTTAGAGTGACAGTGACCTGAATTCCCTGGATCTCCAAAGTGAGAGTCAAGTGTTGTTTATTTTTACTTAGAGACATTTCCTGGTAAATAGTTGAAAAAGCTAATTGTTTTCATAATATTGGGCTTTTATTTTTTGATGCCTAATAGTTTGGAGTTTGGGTTGTGCCTAGAAGAGGGAAAATACAGGAAAGTGGGCCAGGGGAGTGGTGACAGATGCTGCTAGTTCTGTGGCATTTGGACTATGCTGAGTGGCCATGTGGGGTTTCTTCATCAGCTCTTAGTCATACCTCAGAGTAGTTAACCTCTTCTCTTTGGAAGGCTTATTGCGTGCCCTGAACTCCTTCCTTCTGGCTGCGTTTCGGAGTGCTCTGATCGCGTCTCTGTGAAAATGTAATATGCATACTCCCTTTCCTTCCTTTTTGTTTACACAGGGTCTCAGTTTTAGTTTTGGCGGTTCTGAAATTTGCTTTGTGGACTGTCCTGGCCTCAAAGATCCTTTTGCCTTTGTTTTCCAAGTGCTGGGGTTTGTGTTGTGTACCACCATACCTGGCTGGCTAGCTGCCTGTCTGTCTGACAACACCCCTACCCCCTCCTTTTTTCCTTTTTTGAGACAGGATCTCATGTACCCTGGGCTGCCTAGTGTACTGAGATAACAGATGTTTACCAACACACCTGGTTTTATAGTGCTGGGGATCTCATCCATACACACACATACATATATATACACACATATACATATATATATTTTTCTAAACCATTATATATTATTTTTAAAAATGATGTTTGTGGTTGCTAATAGGGAAAAAGAATTCTTCATATTCGTGCTTGTGCTCCTTGATTTTCTTTCTTGACATGCTCTGAGAAAAAGTGCTATGTACATTTACCTCCATGCTTTTAAAAATCTAAGTCGGTGATGTTTCCTGTGTCTGCTTCCTTTGAAATGAAGCTGTCTCTCATAATTTTAAAACCAGTGAATTTTAAAAAAGGGTGATTTGTATGTCAAAGGAGGATAAAAGAGTTACAAGGGGACTGGAGAGATGACTCAGTGTTTAAGAGCTTTGGCTGACCTTCTAGAGGACCTGGGTTTGATTCATAGCATCCATGTTGTGGCTCACAATCACCTGTAACTCCAGACCCGGGGAACCTAGTGCCTACTTCTAGCCTTCGTGAGCATGGCATGAACATAGTCCATGGACATAAATCAGACAAGAACACCCATACACATAGGATAAAGATAAAGGGAAGGGGAGGAAGGATGTGGACCATGATTGTGATAGTGCATTCCTTAGGGATCTATATTAACACCTCAGGGGGGTTGTAATATCTTTATGTTTAGAGAACCAAACTGAACTAAGCCAAACCAAACCCTAAATTTCTTGTAGATCTCTGCAGGGATACTGCTGAGCTTACCTTTTTAACCTCTTTGAAAGTTTAAGAAGGAATGTCAGCTCTTCATCAAGAAGGCAACCTTTAGTGTCCTTAAAGATAGTAATTATTTTGTCTTGTGCCTTTGTCTGGAATTTGAGTGACATCTCCCTCCACCCCAATTTTATGGGAACCATTTCCTGGGCAGTTCAGACAGATAAGCAGAAGGGCACCCTGCGTGGGGCCTGGGTAGCTCTGACGGGACAGAGAATTTTGTGCAGACATTGGCTACATTGAAGAGTGGAGTAAATTTTAACAACCCACTTAGGAAAAACCATATTTAGATTAACTGAAAACAAAGGGACCATGAAACAGAACCAATGAAATCTATCCCAAACAGCCTTAAAAGCAAAGTTGGGTTCCAAGTGATACAGGATACAGTTGTCAGTGAATTGTTGTATTGTCTTGTGTGAAATGATACGTCTTTTGAAATTTACAATGTAAATATTGACTCAGAGCTGATAGGATGTTGCTGAATTTAATTAGTGTGGAAGATCCCCAGCCTTACCCCCATAGCCTCGCTTATCATGAGCTCATGAATCCAGCTCTGCGTGTGTTTTTGTATCTCTATGTAGTCTCTGCAAGTGTTTGGAGGATGCTGCGGAATGTTGGCACAGGAAGGCATCAAAGTTAGTTTTTGCCAATGTGACCCAAACCTAGACACAACTGAGAAGAGGGCATCTCAGTTGAGGAATGCCTTTATCAAATTGGCCCATGAGCATGCCTGTGGGGCATTGCCCAGCTTACTGTGGGCCATGCCAGCCATGGGAAGGTGGACCTGGGCCATATGAGGAAGGTAGCTGAGCAAGCCAAGGAGAGCAAGCTAGTAAACCATGGTTCTCCACAGTCTCCGCTTCAGTCCCTGTCTCCATGTTTCTGCCTTGACATCCTGCCCTGGTTGCCCTTCATGATGTAAATTGCAATAAACCCTTTCTTCCCAAAGTTGCTTTTGGCCATGGTGTTTATCACAACAATGGAAAGCAAACTAAAACAGAAGGTCTGTGTTTACAAATGTACTGCCACTGCTCAGTTCCATAGCATGCAATGTGCCAGACCCTTACTTATAGAACTTCAATTTCAACACAAAATGCACAGTTGAGTATATTAACTTCTATACACATATCAAGAAACACAAGCTCTTATGAGTTAGCAGAGAACAGAGACCACACACAGATGAATGCTTCCTCAATGACTAAGGATTAGAGGTAGGCAGATCCTATCCTGGCATCAAGGTGAGTTTCGCAGAGAGTGCAACAGGAGTGTGTGTGTGTGTGTCTATGCATGTGTGTACTTATGTATGCACATGTGTGTGGGAGGGCACACAGAGGAAGACATCTGGTGCGCTCGGTGTCACTCTCTGCTTTATTCTTTTGAATATTTGGAGGTGGGCTGACAGCTAGAAAACCCTAATGATGTTCTTATCTTCACCCTCCAAAGTGCTATGGGTCCAGATCCTCCCACATGGCCACGCTTAGCTTTTTACACAGGTGCTTGCTTGGGATTTGAACTCGGACCCTTCTGCAAGCACTCTTACACACTGAGGTGTCTTTCTAGCACCCAAGTGCATCTATGTTTAAATGAGGCCCAGAAGGAGGTCTGAAGACCTCTCGTTTTCCTTACAGCGGTTGCTTGCTCTGCCTCTCATCCCCAGTCCCTGTGGGGTGGCTAGGTTGTTCTGTGCCAGCCACGCCTGGTCTTCCTGGTCCTCTGCTGCCTAACGGGTGGACTTGTTTTGGCTCTTACACCAGATTGCTCCCCCTTCCCACCATGTGGTTTTCTCACCCTTCAACAACAGCGTGTCCCATTGTTCCCAAGTCCATCTTTCCCTTTTGCTCCCTCTGTATTTCTACTTTTGACTCTTGGGGCTTTTGAATATTCTTTTCTCTTTTGACTCTTGGGTGCCTGTTTTTAGCCGAATTTCCACGTACAGGGAGTGCTCAGTAAAGGTTTTGGGGTCCCCCACTGGTTTAAAAAACACTAGACCTTCTTATATACACCCCCTCCCCAAGTCTCTATCCCCCCCACCCCCACCCCACTTCTACAGTGGCCACTACCCAGTCATCATGTTAGCTGCTGGGCTCAGTGTTGAACCCGGCATAATTTTCCCATTTACTATGTCTTCTGGCAAGCTGGGGGTGAAAAACATAAATGGGTATCCTTCAGTAAGAACTAGATGATGTGAAAGGGGGTGCGAGCTCTTGCCTGGGTGAGGGTAAGACAAGGCTGGGTGTGAGAATGTTCTTATAAAGGGAAGTTGGGGTGGGCCTTGAGGAATACATAGAAGGCAGCCATGTGGCCAGTGGCCAGAGAACACTCTGGTGGTAGACAAGGAACAATGCATTTTAAGTCTGTAGCTGGTAGTTGATTGCATTTTAAGTCTGTGGCTGGAGGAATGGGGATGGCAAAAGTGGACATAAGGGCCAATACAGGATTTTAAGTTCCCTGTATCACTGCATGCTGTCAAAGTGACAATTTGACTGGCCGTATGAATGATAACTTTAGAAGGATGCAGTGTTGGAGGGAAGCAGCAAGTAGTTAAGAGTTTTCAAAATGGCTGGTTAGAGATGATGGGGATTTGGGTAGTGATTTGGGAGGTGATGATAGGGGAGTGATCTCAGTTTGGTCAGCTAGTAACTACACACAAAAGGTCCCAACATGCATGAGTTCCCCATGTAAATAAACGTCACCTTCATGGCATGAGCTTTATTTTAATTAATTAATGTGGAGATCCAAAGTTGATATTGGGTGTTTTCCTCGATCATTGTCTACTTTATTTATAGAGGCAGGAGGGTCTCTTGCTGAACCTGAGACTTGCTAATTTTTGCTGGCCTACGTAGTCAGTTTGCCTTGGACATCTTCTGCCTCTGTGTCCTGAGAGCTGGGATTGCAGGTGGCCACCAGGCCTGTCCATTTTTACATGGATTCTTGGGACTGAATTCTAGTTCTCATTTTTTTTTTTTCCCAGAGCTAAGAACCAAACCAAGGGCCTTGCACTTGCTAGGTAAGCACTCTTACCATTGAGCTAAATACCCAACCACTCTAGTTCTCATTTTTTGTTATCTGTTTCCTGAAATGGGGTCTCGCTATGTGTCCAGACTGGCTTCAGCATCACGGACCTCCTCTGTCAGCCTCCTGAAGGCTAAGCCCATAGACTTGTCCAACAGGCTTGTCTTGTACATATGTTAAATCAAGTTTCAGTGATATTTGTATCTTTTAAAAAAATATGTATTCTAGAAAAATAGGGTATTCTTTATGACGAAGATAAATTGAGGAAATGGTTTATTTATACAACCCAGAGCAAGAGTTCTTTGCAAAGGTAGCAAAGAAAGACCATTCATCTCATTTTAAAGTGAGAATAGTCATCTTGGACAGCTAAAAGAAAATCTGTAGGCAAAAAGAGCTGGGAAAACTATTACCTCAAATTTAATTGAAGACTAGGGGTGTTTATGTGCTGCTCTGAGATAATGTCGTCGTCCTCTGTTACCGAGTTCAGCTTCAGCATAGATGACAGAGTAAATGCAAATTAAAAATAAATCAAGAGCAGATGCTGAAAAATATCTTTCATTTAGGGAATAATTAAGCAGTGGAAAGGTCATTGGAGTTTAGTCAATAAAGCTGGGATGCTGAAGTCATAATTATTCAGCTAACAGATGCCTTCGTTCTGTGTTCTGCTGGGGAACACTTGGGAATGGTAACAGTAGGAGGCTGTTTCTATCTTGTTGGATGGAAAGTTCCATCTTCCAGAGTCTTTTATCTTGGGGACTGACTAACTTGAATTTACACTGTGTGAGCCACCATCACAGAAACTGTGGTTCATTAACTTCGAAGCAAAACAAGGATTCCCTTTCACAATTCTCACAATCATTATAGGCTGGTGTGCTGCTAATACCTATCGTTTTGATTTGGCAAAATATATAGCAGTTTGTCACCTCGAGCTTGCTATGTGTCAGGTGTTTAGATCCTGAACAGAGTGACCGAAGCAACTTAGAAAAGAAAGAGTTTATTGGGGCTCCCGGCTCCAGAGGGTGAGTGCCTGTGGCGATCTGGTTGAGGACTGTGGTAGCAGGGTTGGACTAACTGGCAGTGACTTGGGCTTTTGAAACCTTAAAGCCCTCCCCCACTGTCACACCTCTTCCAGTAAGGCCACATCTGCTAATCCTTCCAAATCCTTCCACCAACGGGGGACCAAGCATTCAACTATATGAGCTATATGGGGCGTTATTCTTATTCAAACCACAAGAATCTTGACTGTTTTCTCTAGTAAGTTGTAGAGCATTATTAATGACACTTTTTTTCTTTTTTTTATTAATTTATTTATTTTTATATCAATCACAGGTTAGGTACTTTGCATCCCAGGCGTAGCCTTCTCCCTCATTCCCTCCCACCCTCCCACTCCCTCCTTCATCTCCCCCCTCCGCGCCCCCTTCAAGTCCACCAACAGGGGAGGACCTCCTCCCCTTCCATCCAAACCCAGCTCATCCTGTCTCCTCAGGGCTGGCTGCAATGCCCTCCCCTGGGATCTAGCCAGTCTGTCACTCCCCAGCTTGTATGGGGGAGGGTCAAAGAGTCAGCCGTCAAGATCATGACTGAAACATTCCCTGTTTCCCTCACTAGGGTCGTCAGTCCGACAACGAGCTATCATGGGCCCCATCTGAGCGGGGGG
>CM053763.1:18477523-18531717 GCA_028658305.1 Pachyuromys duprasi
TTTTTGAGGGAGCTAGAGAGTGATGGCTCTTCGGTTAAGAGACCCCAAGTTTAGTTCGCAGCACACACGTGGGGAGGCTAATAACCGCCTGTAATTCCAGGTCTATCTAGGAGACCTGATGTCCTCTTCTGGCCTCTCAGAACAATTACACTTCATGTGTATAGACCCACAGTCATACACACATACATACAAAACTAAAGATGCTATTAAAACTTCTAAAGTTGTTTTACATGTTTTATTATTATTATTATTATTATTATTATTATTATTATTATTATTTGTATTTTCTGAGGTTTTAGATTGACCTTGGAATGAGCATTAGAGATTTAATTTGAAAGATGGAAAATGGAAAACACTGGAAGATGAAGAGGCAGTGAGTGGTTTGTGAGGCTGAATAGTCTGAGTGGGTGATGGACCTCAGGGTCATAGGAAGCTGTTTTATGGGTAGAATGTAGTTAATCTCAGGTTGGGGAGATGGCTCACTTAGTATGATGACCTGAGTTTAGGTCTCTAGTACTCATGTAAAAGCTAGGGACAGTTGCACAAGCATCTGTGACCCCAGTGCAGGTGGGGGGCAGTCTCAGTGGCCAGTCAGTCTACCCCAAATTGGTGAACTTTAGGATTATTATTATTATTTTAAATTTTAACATTTTTATTTTATGTTAATCACAGGTTATATACTTTGTATCCCAGCCATAGCCCCCTCCTGCAGAGCTTTAGGATTATTGAAAGCCCTGTTTAAAAGTATCTGGTTGAGAATGATAGAAGAAGACACCTGATTGACCTCTGGCTTTCTCCCTTTCTCTCTCTTATACACAGAGACACCGAAAGATACATAAATATTTTAGTTAAGCTAATTGTAAAGTTGAAGAGGGCAGAGCGGTCAATAAATGTTTGCAATATATAGTTTCTCTGGCTTATGCACATTTTATTGGAAAATGTTCATAGTTCTGAACTGTTCACAGTTCTGATCTTTGTTAAAAATAGCTTTCTCTTCCTTCCTTCCTTCCTTCCTTCCTTCCTTCCTTCCTTCCTTCCTTCCTTCCTTCCTTCCTTCCTTTGTTCTTTCTTGTTTGTGTCTGTGTGTATGCAAACACATGTGCCACATCACAAGCATGGAAGTCAGAGGGCAACTTTTGGGAGTTCATTCTCTTCTACAACCAGGGATCAAACTCTGGTTGTAAGGCTTGGTGTCATGTACCTTCTTTACTCATTGAACCATCTCTCTGGTCTGTTCTTGTTTTTTTTTGTTTGTTTGTGTGATTTTTTGTTTTTTTTAAGGAGAACTATGACCCATCATAAAGTTAAGCTTTAGATAAAAAGGCATGATGTGCAGTTGGGGTTCTGTGTTCATGATACTTCTGTCTTTCCTGATGGAGATTCAGATGGCAACCCAGGACTCAGCTGTGAGTTCACTGGCTTTACCATTGTTGCCACTCCAAGACCAGCGCCTTACTTTGGCCTCTGTTATCACAGAGCCTGTCATTCACTGGACTGCTCAGACTAAGGTGAGTAGACACAAAGTTTGAAGGACACAATTTGTGCTATTGTTTGACCCAGTTCTGCATATGATGAATTTTTATTTGTTGACAAATCATTCCCTTTTTCTAAAAGTGGCAAATAATCAGACATAAATTACTAATTAACAGCCTGGTTTAGCTTTTAGTTATTTATGTTTTAATTAATGAAACTTGAGCTGCATCAGGCTCTTGTAGAGTGGGTATTATAATACCTTGTTTTCTTCTGATGTAAAAGAAATTTCTTCATAAAAATATTGACTTCTTTGTCATTATGGTCTTTTACATGTGCCATTAGGGAGGTGAGGCGGTGTGTCCTTGGCTCTCATTTCATACGTTGATGAGATCTTCCAGTTGGTGACTTGTGGTTACATGTGGAACTGGGGAGCTGGCTTGGAGCAAGAGTACGATTGAGGTGTGTCCAAACCCCAGAAATCTCATCCTGAGATTGGCAGGAGTGGATCATTCCCTCCCGCCCCAGGCCTGCATGTCGCAGTGCACCATAGCCCTATGCCCTAACCTTTGCTCCCCCTCCCCTGGAGGTCACGGAGCCCATTAGCCAGGTTAAACTTCCTTTCCCCTGGTAAGATCATATCCAGCAGTACCTGTAATTCTTCCTTATGCAAATGAGGCATCCCCAGCATCACTACTGGAGATCATTTTCATCTGGCAATTAGCCATTTTTGCAGTGTCAATTTTGCCAATTCATGAGTATCTTGCTTTATCCTCTAGTGTCTTCAGTTCATGGAGGATTGCAAAAAACCCCGGGTGTTGTTCTTTTTTTAAAAAATTTTTATTAATTACACTTTATTCACTTTGTAATCCCCCATAAACTCCTCCCTCCTCCCCTCACAGTCCCTCCTTCCCTCTCCCTTCTCCACGCATGCCCTTCCCCAAGTCCCCTGATAGGGGAGGTCTTCCTCTCCTTCCTTCTGGTCCTAGTCTATTAGGTCTCATCAGGATGGCTGCATTGTCTTCCTTTGTGGCCTGGTAAGGCTGCTCCCCCCTCTGGGGGAGGTGATCAAAGAGCAAGCCAATCAGTTCATGTCAGAGACAGTCCCTGTTCCTATTACTATGGAATCTACTTGGACACTGAACTGCACTGGGCTACATCTGTGCAGGGGTCCTGGGTTATCTCCATGCATGGTACTTGGTTGGAGTATGAGTCTCAGAAAAGACCCCTGTGCTCAGATATTTTGGTTCTGTTTTTCTCCTTGTGGAGTTCCTGTCCTCTCCAGACCTTACTATTTCCCACATCTTTCATAAGATTCCCTGCACTCTGCCCAATGGTTGGCCATAAGTCTCAGCATCTGCTTTGATAGTCTGCAGGGCAGAGCCTTCTTCTTAAGGTACTCCCTCTGTTTTTGGAGACAAGCCCTCTGATTGGCCAGGATATCACCTGAGGCCAGCTAGCCAGTGAGCCTTAGGGATCTCTGCCCATTTCTCCTGGTATTATGAGTGTGTGTTACCATACCTGGCTTTCCTCCTCTTTCTCCTCCTCATCCCTTCCTCTCCCTCCCTCTCTCCCTTTCTCTTTATTTTCTTCCCTCCCATGCCCCCCCCCCCATTTTCGTGATCAAACTAAGAGCCTTAAGCCTACAAGGCAAGTATTTTATTGACTGAATCATTGCTCTAACCTTCCTAAGTACTAAAAACACTGTTTTTCAAATATCTGTTTATTTTATGTATGTTTAAGTTTGTTATTGGGATATCAAAAAGCTCCTTAGCATGTGGTTTCTGTGTTCTGCTACTTTGCTGGATGTGTTTATCAGTTCTAAGAGTTTCCTGTAGAGTCTTCAGTTATCATAAATACTTAAGAAGTGCAGTGGAGGATATTATGAGGAGAGGTAAAAGAGCAAGTCATTTGAAACATTGAAGAAAAGTAAAAAATGAAGAAGTTTCTCAGTAATGAAAAGGTTTAAATATATAATTGGTTGGATGTAAGAGCAAGAAATAAAAAACCCAATATGGTCAAGTTTCAATACTACTGTAAATGGAGCACATAGGAAAACAAACAAAAAAAAAAAGAAAGGAAGAAGAAGAAGAAATGGGACAAAATAGAGAAAAATAAGTGAAAATAAACAAAAACAAAGCAAACCAACAATAAACTAAAAAAAGAAAAAAAAAGATTGCCCCCAAATATTAGACAGAATCATATGAATGTATAGAGAATAAAAATTGAAAACATGAAATTCCTAAAAAATATGTAATAATGCAAAAACACTCCTGAAAGTGTTGTAAGAAGGAAAGGGCATTACAAGAGTCAAAAAGAAAATTAAGATCCACAGAAAAGAATGAAGTGCTGGAGTAGTTTCTTTGAGAGAGCTTGAAAACTGGAAGGTAAGTTTTGTGCATGGGATGGAGTGGCCATGGCCAGCTTAGCCTGTGGACTGTTTTTTTCTGTTTTCTCCAGGTGCTGGGTCTGCTGGGTCTTCCACTAGGTCTGCTGGGTCTGCTGGGTCTGCTGCGTCCGCTGGGTCCTTCGCTGGGCCTGATGGGTCAGCTGGTTCTGCTGTGTCTGCTGTGTCTGCTGTGTCTGCTGTGTCTGCTGTGTCTGCTGGGTCCGCTGGGTCTACTGCTGGGTCTGCTGCTGTGTCTGCTGGGCCTGTTGGGTCTGCTGTGTCTGCTGGGCCTGCTGCGTCCGCTGGGTCTGCTGGGCCTGCTGGGCCTGCTGCTGGGTCTGCTGCTGTGCCTGCTGTGCCTGCTGGGTCTGCTGGGTCTGCTGGGTCTGCTGGGTCTGCTGGGTCTGCTGGGTCTGCTGGGTCTGCTGGGTCTGCTGGGTCTGCTGCTGGGCCTGCTGGGTCTACTGGGCCTGCTGGTGGGTCTGCTGGGTCCGCTGAGTCTGCTGGGTCCGCTGGGTCTGTTGTATGTGCTTTGTGTGCTTTGTGTGCTGAGTGTGCTGGGTCTACTGGGTCTCCTGCGTCCGCTGGGTCTGCGGGGTTCAGTGGGTCTGCTGAGTATGCTGGGTGCGCTAGGTCTGCTGGGTCTGTTGGGTCTTCCAGGTCCACTGGCCCTGCTGGGTCTTGGGGATGTGCTGGGTCCGCTGAGGATGCTGGGTCTGCTGGGTCTGCTGGATCCTCTGGGTCTGCTGCTGGGTCTGCTGGGTCTGTTGGTGCCAGTTCTGCTGGGTCTGCTGGGTCTGTCGGTGCCGGGTCTACTGGGTCTGCTGGGTCTGTCGGTGCCGGGTCTGCTGGGTCTGCTGGGTCCTCTAAGTCTGCTGCTGGGCCTGCTGCTGGGCCTGCTGGGTCTGTTGGTGTCGGGTCTGCTGGGTCTGCTGGGCCTGTCGGGTCTGTTGGGTTTGCTGGGTCTGCTGGTACTGGGTCTGTGGGGTCTGTGGGGTCTGCTGGGTCCGCTGGGTCCGCTGAGTCCGCTGGGTCCGCTGGGTCCGCTGAGTCCGCTGGGTCCGCTGGGTCCGCTGGGTCCGCTGGGTCCGCTGGGTCCGCTGGGTCCGCTGGGTCCGCTGGGTCCGCTGGGTCTTCTGGGTCTGCTGAGTCCGCTGGGTCTGCGGGGTCCTGTGGGCCTGCTTTGTCTGCTGGGTCCTGTGGGCCTGCTGGGTCCGCTGGGTCTGCTGGGTCCGCTGGGTCCGCTGGGTCCGCTGGGTCCGCTGGGTCTGCTGGGTCCGCTGGGTCTGCTGGGTCTGCTGACAGTGAATGCTTCTTTCATGTCGGTAGCTCTCCTTTTTGTGAACACATGCTTTCTGCCAGCCACAAGATCTGCAGTGTTTGTGCTGGGTGGATCTTTGACCCTCCCCACACTCCTCAGATTGTACCTACTGGGTGGCTGGACTTCTAGCCAAGGGCTGTCTCCTAAGTTTTGCGGGTGTGTGGAAAAGGAACGGCATCACTCCTCTATACGTGGAGGATCCAACTTTGTACTTGTTTTTTCCTGTGTGTTTAGTTTTTTCAAGGGAACATTTATTGTATATTATTAGTGATTATATTTCATAGCAAAATTAAATTAAACACATACTTTGAACAAACATGAAATGGCAGTAAAATCTGTCAAATTCAAATGCCAGGCTGAGTCCTTGTTTTGTTTTTAGAATGCAGTAGTTCATCAAGATTCCAGATTAATGGAACGCACACTTATATGTAACAATTGTTTCCATATCGGGTCCTTGTGTGGGTTCAGCTCTTTCCTTGTTGATAGTCCTTTTGCTCTACTTTGTTCCTAAGTAAAGGGAAACAATGAAACCAGCACCCCAGTGTCAGGCATTGACTGTATACACCAAAGACATTCACTGGTATGAAATGATTCTTGGTCGTGACACACGGGGAAAGTCCCTGCCCTTGCCATACTCTGAAGACTTTCCTTCAGTACTATTCGCCCTGCTGGAGGGGTGCAGCGGAAACAAGTATGTCACTGCAGTTTTGGAGTTCCTGGGCCCTCCGGCAGTGGCAGATAGCTGGCTCCATACTGACCCACCTGTGACCTCAGGCTTAGAGCTATGAGACTTCAGAGTTAGTCTCAGTTGAGGAGAGCGGCTCCTGGCCATCAAGTATGGTTGCTCCCTCTGCTTAGCTACTTCCGTGCTTGAGCCAGCCTCCTGCACCCTAGACGGCCTGTCAGAATTGGGCCCTTCTGCTCACTGCAAAGCTTCCTTGGGCCATCCCTCGAGCTGGGGCTGTGGGAGGCCAACTTGAAGCTCCCTTACCTGGAATTGCTTCATGTTTTCTAGGGTAGCTCAGCTTTCAATAATAGGCTCTCTCTGGAGTTGGTCCCTAGCTGTGATACTTGGGTCAGTCAGAGTGACAAAATGGGATTTCTCGCCACTACTTGTAACTGGAGGCATCGCTGTGTCACCAAGATCCCCAGCTGGATTTGAGTCATGTGAGGAGTAAAGGGTCCTAGGGTTGGGGCAGCTCCTGGATGATCTGGGGATGCAGTTTCTGCTACCCTTTCCACTGCTGGGTTGAGTGCCTTAGCTGAGGGTGTGTTTAACCCTTTCCAGGGCATTCTCACGTCCTTTCCCTTACTTCTTTGTGAATTTCTGCAGCTTCCCCTCCTCTCTTCTTTGGAGTAGTCTATTTAGCTCTTTCTCCTTTACATCTAGCCTCTGTGGGACCTGCAGTGACCTCCAGGATCTCCTGACCCTGTGAACTCAGGAGAGCATCACGGTGCAGGAGCATGCTCTTCCTTTTTCGGCAGGAAGCAGAATGAAGTGCCAGCTAACTCTTCTGTGTGTGTGGTGCATGCATGTGGGTGTGTGGGTGTCTATGCTGGTGCTTTCTGAGGCAGGGAAGTGGAGTGTGGGTGGGGAGAAGGATGCTGGGGTCTTCCTCATTCTCTATCCTTTTGCCTTAACACAGGGTTTCTCAGTGAACAGTAAGCTTCCTGCTTTGCTAAGCTGGCTGACCACCTAAGTCATGGGGTCTACCTGTTTCTGTCACTCAGTGTTGAGGTTATCGGTATAGGCAGCCATGCCTGGATTATTAAAAAAATTTAAAAATTTTATTTGTTACTTGTATGTGTGCTGTGTGTGCACGCACGTGCTTTGGTGGGATGCTATAGCACACACGTGGAGGTCAGAGGACAACTTTCTGGAGTTCGTTCTCTCACTTTTATGTGGATTCCCAGGGTCAAACTTAGGTCCTCAGGCTTGCATCATCAGGTGGCAAGACCTCATTCTCTGCGACATCTTGACAGCCTGGCCTCTATCCCTAGCTTTTTATATGATTTTAACTGAGGTCCTCCTGCTTGCAAAGCATGAATACTTACTCACTTAACATCCAAATTCATGTTTTTCTTCTTAAATATAGCTAATAGATCTAGATTTGTGGTTTTATTTTAAAAATATTTTGTTTGTTTTTGTTTTGTTTTTGAGACAGGGTTTCTTTGTCCTTGACTGTCCTGGACTCACTTTGTAGACCAGGCTGGCCTTGAACTCACAGAGATCCACCTGCCTCTGCTTCCAAAAGCATTGGGATTACAGGAATATGCCACTGAGTCTGGCTTGTTGTTTGAACCAGGGTCTTGCCATGCAGTTCATGCAGCTCTTCAACTCAGCATCTCCTGATGCCTTCTGGGTGCTGGGATACAGGCAGGTGCCATCACTCTGTGCCCCTCCTTTTGGTTTTAATCCCTTCAAATTAGAAGACAATGTAAGAAAAACTAAGCACTTTCAGTTCACTTCATGGACTTTGGATGCTTCGCTAATTTGCATATTAAATTCTTTTTTCTTTTTCTTCTGTTATTTACTTTTTTTCCATTTTTATGGAGGACTTTTGAAATCATGAGTGCTTCTTTTTTCAGCTTTAAAATTATATAATCTTAATAATTTAATGTTTTAAAATTTTTTTTTTATTAATTACACTTTATTCACTTTGTATCCCACCTGTAGCGCCCTCCCTCTTCTCCTCCCAACCCCTCCCTTCCTCTCCCTTCTCCACGCATGTCTCTCCCAAAGTCCACTGATAGGGGAGGTCCTCTTTTCCTTCCTTCTGATCCCAGTCTATTAGGTCTCATCATGAGTGGCTGCATTGTTTTCCTTTGTGGCCTGGTAAGGCTGCTCCCCCCTCTGGGGGAGGTGATCAAAGAGCAGGCCAATCAGTTCATGTCAGAGACAGTCCCTGTTCCCATTACTATGGAACCCACTTGGACACTGAACTGCACTGGGCTACATCTGTGCAGGGGTTCTAGGTTATCTCCATGCATGGTACTTGGTTGGAGTATGAGTCTCAGGAAAGACCCCTGTGCTCAGATTTTTTTCGTTCTGTTGCTCTCCTTTCAGAGCTCCTGTCCACTCCAGATCTTACTATTTCTGACTTCTTTTATAGGATTCCCTGCACTCTGCCCAATGGTTGGCCATAAGTCTCAGCATCTGCTTTGATAGTCTGCAGGGCAGATCCTTTCAGAGGCCCTCTGTGGCAGGCTCTAACTTGTTCCCTGTTTTCTCCTCCTTCTGATGTCCATCCCCTTTGCCTTTCTGGATGGGGATTGAGCACTTTAGCCAGAGTCCTCCCTAGTTTCCTTAAGTGTACAGATTTTAGTAGGTTTATCCTATATTAGATGTCTATGTGAGTGAGTATATACCGTGTATGTCTTTCTGCTTCTGAGATAGCTCACTCAGGATGATATTTTCTAATTCCCACCATTTACCTGCAAATTTCATGATGTCCTTGTTTTTTATTGCTGAGTAATATTCCTTTGTGTAGATGTACCACAATTTCTGTATCCATTCTTCAGTTGAGGGGCATCTGGGTTGTTTCCGGCTTCTGGCTATTACAAATAAAGCTGCTACAAACATGGCTGAGCAAATGTCCTTATTGTGTACTTGAGCCTCTTTTAGATATATGCCTAGGAGTGGTATAGCTGGATCTTGAGAAAGTGCTATTCCTAGTCGTCTGAGAAAGTGCCATGCCAGTTTGATTTCCAGAGTGGTTGTACAAGTCTACATTCCCACCAGCAGTAGAGGAAGGTTCTCCTTTCTCCACAACCTCTCCAGCATGTGTTGTCACTTGAGTTTTTGATCTTGGCCATTCTGATGGGCATAAGGTGAAATCTCAGGGTTGTTTTGACTTGCATTTCCCTAATGGCTAATGACGTCGAGCATTTCTTTAAGTGTTTCTCTGCCATTCGCCATTCCTTTATGGAGAATTCATGAGTGCTTCTTACAGTGTCTCTCCTCCAGTGTTCCCCCTGCCCTCCTTCCTTTTTTCTCGATGAAGCATGGTACTTTATTCTTTTGTCTGTCATCACTATAGTTGTTTGATATCACTGTATCACCTGCTAAATTTAACTTAAAAGCAGTTTATTTAGATCATATGCAAATGCACTAGGTAGACAGATTTTAAACTATGAGACAAAGAAACTTCAAAAAGCAGTGGTTCAAATAAGATTCCAGTTAATTTGTCTTACCTTATTTTGGTCAGATTGGCAGATGTGGGGCTGTGCTCTTCAGGGTCTCTCAGGAGTCACGGTTCCTGTTTTTTTTTGTTTTGTTTTTTAATAAATAACTGACTGATTTTTTGGATATGTGTATGTCTGTGTGCATATGTGAGCTAATGTGTATCACGTGTGCCCCCAAAGGGGGTTGGATCTGCTGGTACTGGAGTTATATGTGATTGTGAGCCAGCTGCTATGGGTGCTGGGCGCTGTAGTTTTCCTGAAGAACAAATGGTAAGTGATCTTAACCACTGAGCCATCTCTGCAGCCCCAGGGTTCTTTCCTGTTCTCTAGTTCTCTATCCAAGTTAGAGTCCATTGAAAGGGAAGAAGGGAAATTTAAAAAGAGAAAGACAGAAGGCGTTTCTCTTTGTAGAGGATAAGAGAAACAGGTGGTGTCATGACCTCAGCTCACTCACATGGCTTCATTTATCTGCAAGGGAGGCTGAGGAATGTGGTTTGTGGCCAGAGAGCCATGTGCTGAGGTAAAACTGGTGGTTGCAGGATTTCTGATGCTGAGACGAAAGAGGAGAATGGAAAATAACAAATACACTTGTCAGTCTGTGAGCCGGCGTGACTAAAGGACAGCTCTTCTGAGGTTCTCTGCCTGAGCACATCATCTGGGGAGTTGGCCCAGGAGTTCAGCTTGGAGGCTTTGGGGTTTGCCCTCCCTTGGTGGCTCAGTTCTGTCCTGAGAGGGGCTTCACTCCACCTGTGCTCACCTGCTTCAACTTCCATGTTCTCCGTCCCTAACCCAGTTGTAAGGTTGGAGTGGTGATACACAGTTTTAATTCCAACACTTGGGAGGCAGAGACAGAGGCGGAGGCAGGAGGGAGAGGCACACATGAACAAATAAAAACTCATCTCCAACCCACTTGCAATCATTGGTGTGGTCCAGCCTTGGCCAGTGAGCACACAGCACAGTTAGGCAGAGATTACATGAGTCCATGCTGTAGAAGGAGATGTGTGGGTTGTGTGCTTCAGCCTGGGTGTGTGTGTCTTTTAGATTCTGAGGTCTCTGTGGGTCAAGAATGGAGAGAAGGGGTCAGAAGAAGGGCCTCTAACATGCAGGGGTTAGGGCAAGGCCTTTTTCTTTTCGTACAAAGAAAAAATATTTAGTCAGTTTCTCAAACTGAGTCATTTACCTAATGTTTTCATTTCATTAATATTCATACTTATTTATAGTATGCATACTATTTATTTATCCATCCAGGGTGGCATAACTTTGAAATTAAATGGAGTGTCATTTTTAATAGAGTTACAGGGAGGGGAGGGACAAGAAAGGAGGCTAGTGAGTATTCACTTATTTAGCTTAGAGTTTTCAACAGCTTAAGACACAAACACCAAAATCTGTGAGTGGCCCTTGTGATCCAATGGCAGTCTGCCCAGACCAGAGGGAGCCGTATTGGGAGATTCACTTTGAAAAATCTAGAAATGAAAAGCTGCTCCACAAATGCTAAGAATGTGGCTGATGGCGCCAGTCCTGGGAGAGCCAGTGCAACCCTGCAGCATGTCTGGCTGCTGCATTCCCTGTCTGAGTAGCCCGGTGGCTCTTCCTGCCCACAGCTGCTGTATGAGCCCGGAACACCCATTTGAGCCTACTTCAGGGTTGAGCCACTGCTGTGCTCAGAGGCAGCCATACTGGCCCATGACAAGCCTTCGATGTTGATGAAAGTCTAGCCTGTAGAACTGTACCTGGTTGACCACTGTGCTGACCCCTCTTTTGACTTGGGCCATGGAATAGGCTCTTAATTCCTTTCCAAAACTCTTGGAGCTGGGACTGTCGGTGCAGCTGGGTGATAGAGTGCTTGTCTATCGTGTGTGAGGCCCTGAGTTTGATCACAAGCACCCCGAAAACAGAGCCTTTGGGGTTAGGTATACTTCAGATTTGACTTTTCTTCTCTAGTCCAGGTGGTGCCTGCAGCTGTATGTTATATGAGTCCCCAAGGAGATTGGGGCAGTATCTTAAAATTAGACATATCAGTAGTTTTGCACAAAATGTCTGGAGGCATCTGTACGATGGCCATTTTCTTAGTGCTATTTTACATACACTTCATTTGGAGTTTGCCTCGAAGACCCAGGAGGAACATATTTGTCATATTATTCCTTCTGCTTAAAACAAAACAAAACAGAACACCAAACCAAATAATAGAGCTAAGGTTTAGTTGCATGCTTTGTGGAAAGGCAGCTTCACCCTCAACTCCAGCTGAGGAGGGCCTTCGGTTGTCACCATCCATTGTGATCTTGTTTCTAGAGGGAAAACAGTACGAGAAGCGGGTCCTTGGCCTGTCTGCCCTTCCTCTTTTTGCCTTGAGGCTGCTTTGAGTGGTCCCTCCTTGAGGCTTGGGAGGGCAAGAGGCCAGGGAGCTGCGGCAGGCTCTAAGCAGTGTGGCCAGCCCTGGTAGGAATGTGGGCAAGGGGAGACCTGGTTTTGGGGCTGGGTGTCGGTAGAAGAGAGGGGGGTTTGACTGGTGACTGAGATTGCGACACCATCTGGGATTGGTGAACTCTAAACTCACATTTCTGTCTTCACAAGGCAATGGCCCTCAATCCGCTCACCCACTTGGCAGTGCTTTGCTTGAGAGAATATTGGGCCAAGCCGCTCCCTTTCAGTAGACATTTGGACAAGGTATCCTTGCAGGAGAGACAGGACAGGGCATTCTCATGTCCTCTCATTCATACCATTGTGCCAGCTGGAGTTCAGCCCTATCTGCCGCCACAGAAAGCAATCCAGCAGGGGCCAGCCTGCCATGTATGAGTTCAGACAGCGAGGCACCAGCAGGGACCTGCCTGGAGAGAAAACACTTGGTGGCTGCCAGAGCCCTCGGGAGTGCCCGCAGTCTGAGGAACAGCTGTTACAGTCCCACTCGCCAGGTGAGGACGCAGTGGCCTGTGAGCTCATCATGGTTTCAGACTGGCTTCATTGCTGGCCTGAAGGATTCTTCCTGGTGCACTTCATCTTCTGAGATGGAAGAGGCAGCTAAGGTGTCTCTGGAAACATTTCCCCCATTCACTTTCCTCTCAGATCCGTGCAGGGGTGAGGGAGGGGTGGGGAAGGGAGAAGCGGTGAGACTGGGAGACGGCTCACTGGTTAAGTGCTCTCCCTAAAACCAAGAATACATGAGTTTGGATCCACAGAACCCTTGTGAAAACTGGGCATGAGCTGTGTGATGGCTAATCGTGTCAACTTTACATACCCGGGAAGAAGGAATATCATTTGGGAATTGCCTCCATCGCTGGTGTGTGTCTGTCTCCCTGTTCTCCCAGCCTCCTTTCTTTTAGAAACTATTTATTTTACTTTTATTTTCTGTGTCTGAGTGTCCTGGCTGCATGGGTGTAACTGCTCCCCATGCATGCAGGGGGTGTTCCTAGAGGCCGGAAAAGGGCACTGGATTCCTTGTAACTGAAGTTACTGATCGTTGTGATCTGCATGTGGGCACTGGGAACAAGCTCGCGTCTTCTGCAAGAACAGCAAGTGCTCTTAACCGCTAAGCCACCTTTCTAGTACTTGGGGGGTGTCTTCTTGATTGCTGATCGATGTAGGGCCAGCCCACTGTGTAGAGTGCCATCCCTTGATTGGTGGGTGTAGGCTGTGCAGTAAAGCCAGTTGATCAAGCCTGAGGAAGCAAAGCTTTAAAGATTATTCCTTTGTGGCTCTGTTCCTGCTCCTGCTTTGGTGTCTCCGGGTGATGGACTGTGATCTATACGCTGGAGTAAACCTTTTCTTTCCCAAGGAGCTTTTGGTTATGATGTTTATCACAGCAACAGGAACTAACGAAGACAACCTGTGTGCCTGTCACCCTAACATTGGAGGGTGCCAACGGGTGGAGCTTGGCAGATAACATGGTGAACCTTAGGTTCAGTGGGACACCCTATATCAAAAAGTAAGGTGGCCAGGAACAGAGAAAACTTCTGATGTCTTTTTTTTTTTTTTTTTGGTCTTTGCATATGTACATGTAGGTATGCACATGTGTACAAGTAATGGACACAGACACCACACAGAGACACAGATACGCATGTGTATGCGCACATACATACACACAAATTGGAAAGAGCATTCCTAGGGCCTGGGAATATAGCTCAGTAATGGTACAGCTTCGCCAGCAGAGAATGCATGAGGCTCTGGATTCTATCCACAGCATTGGTTAAAAGAACTGGGATATGCATCCATGTTAAAAGAATGTCTAGGCAATTAGAAGGGTAAGTGTGTTAGTCTGTGGGTTTCTTTGTGAGTGTTACTTTCATTGAAAATTAACACAATCGGTTAATCTTTTACTTTATGTAATCTATGAGTCTAGGAGTCTTAGCCACAGTCTGTACTCCTTATGGGAAGTATGTGGAGATACATTAACTTTTATAACTTCAGCCAGTTATTTACAGCATAAGAGCTAGCAACATGGGAACTGAATGATCGCTTACTAAATGCGGAGAAAAAAAAAAGGGAAATTTACTTTAAATGGAGAAAATATTTTCTAAAAAAAGTAGGGGAAGTTAGAGAGCTAGGGTAGGAGTTGAGCATTCTCAGACATTTTGTCTCATTTAATCCCTTCACTAATTCTGTGGGGAAGATACAGTTGTTTTTCTTTACAAAAATTATGTGGATTTTTGGGTTTTGTCACCCATTCACATTCTAAATTCTTACAGAGTTGATTTTGAAAGTAAGACAAAACCCAACAAAAATACATAGGAAAGAAACATTTAATTACCAAGTTAAGGTCAAAAAGAATTGCCTTCTTAGAAACATATAATATATGTCACATATAAAACATGTCTATGTGTGTGTGTTCACACGTGCGCACACACACACACACACACACACACACACACACACACACAAAGTTTTGTCCTTGAGAATGAATGTTTTGAGGTAGCTCTGGCCTGGAATTTACTGTGTAGGCCAGGTTGGCTTTGTAGTTGGATCTCCCTGCCTCCAGAGGGTTGGGAGTAAAGGCACTTGCCACCATATCCAGCTCTACCAAATTCTTCCTTGCTTTCTACATGATATTCTGTCGCCTTGTTAAACTTGGGATAGAAATTTGTTTCAACCTGTCCTGTTGGGTAGAACAATAAAGAACATGATTAGTTACAAGACTGACATTGTACCTTATGCTTCCAAACTATATTTGTCAAAGCAGGTTTGTTTTAAGTTCCTGACCCAAAATATTCCTTTTCCCCACAACCTCATACATGGGACAGAGTGTTGGAGGAAGCCACATCTTCAACTCTGATAACATTGATGTTAGTAGAACTCTCATTTGTAGCAGAGAATAAGCAGGTTGCAGGCAAATACCATGTTGTTTGTCCTTTCTTTCTTTCCTTCTTTTTTTTTTTTTTTTTTTTTGAGACAGGATTTTAAGTAGCCCAGGTTGGCCTTGAACTTGGTATTTGAGGATCATAAGCTGGTTCCCTGGTGTATCCTTCCCAAATACTTATGGTGTTTGCTGGCATGCCCAGCAAGGAGCTAATTGTTTAAAACTAAGGCCAAGAGGTTTTCTGGCAGCCGGTTTTAATTCGCTCTTCTGGGGTCTTGGTTAATTACCACTTGGTTAATTACCATTATTGTCTCTAAGACAGGACCTAATTCTTTTTCTTCTCTTGTATTTTCTTTCAAAGCAAGACTGGCCCTTCAGGGAACCTCTTGATAATGACGTTTTTTCATAGGCCTGTTTATACAGTTAGGTGTGAACCTGCTCTTCCAGTCACTTAATCTTTTTGGTGTTTTGAGACAAGATTTTGCAAGGTACCCTTGCAAAATGACCTAGAACTTGCTATATGGACCAGGCTATCCTCAAAGTCAGAGATCCGCCTGTCTGCCTCCCGAATGCTGGCATTAAAGCATGTGCCACCATGCCCAGCCAGTCAACAAATGGCTTTGTTTTATATTCTTTCTTCTTTCCTTGCCTGGAAATGGCTTCTAGATAGGGACTGTTTTCTTGTGACAAAACTCAAGTCTCTGTCTGTGTGTGTTTTAACAGTATAGCCAATCTTTATTGTCTAGTTCATAAACAGGAGAACATAGTCACAGCATGCATGTATAAACTTGGGTTCAGTTATCACCAAATTTGGATAATTGCACATGAGTATTCTCTGGGTTGAGGTCGAAGGCAGCAAATATCATCATTAGACAGAAGACTAAAAAAACAAGAGATACAGAAAGAAAGAGTAAGCACATTGCTGTGAATATTATATTCCATATTCTAAATATACTTTCACAGTTAAGCTGTAAAGATCATTGGCTACTTGTGCATACTGATTTTCCTAATCCCCTATAGCATTTCGCCAGTAAAATACATTGAAAGTAGGAGGAACATTCTTTGTATTCAGCTTGCTTATTCAAATTTGTATCCAGAGACAAGGAAAACACTATTAAGTAAGAGAGACTTGACTTTCTCTTGAAATTTAAAATAAAACAGTTAAAAATATTTTCTATATATGCGGTGTAAATGTGTTGTATGCATCTCTTTATATGTGGGCATGTCCACATGAGCATTCATATGAATGCTCATACTGTTTCTCAATTGTTTCTTTTCTGACTTTATCTCCTTGTTTGATGTGGCAGCAATTTAAAACCAAACCAACTCACCCTCCACATGCCATCACTTTCTCTTTATTTAAAACCCAACCAGTAATTTATAATGTTATCAAGATTTACTTGAGGGTATGAATCAATGGTAGAACCTACACCTAATCTTGGTAAGTCTCTGGGATTGCCCTTTTGTAACAGTAACATGAAAATATGTGTACTAGGGATTTATTTTCAGTTTATGTGTAAGTTGCCTCAAAGAGAAAAGCAATTCTATCTAAGTGTAGCCTGTGAACCAATCAGTTTTATTTACATTATTTACATGAATACGGGTCACATGTTATATATCATGACATAGGTAACTATGGGAAGCTATACCATGGAAGAAAAAAAATCCCCCTCCTTCCCTACCTAGTAAATACTCTCTGTGAATCTTTGGAGAGACATGGCTTCATGACCACTCTGTTAGTGTCTTGCCTTTAAATCTTGAGGAAGCACAAGGTCTTTTGACCCTCAAAGTTCCCCTAGGACATGAAATTAGTGAACTCAATCTTTCTTTTTTCTTTTTTAAATATTTACTAAGTTATTATGTATTCAGTGTTCTGTCTGCATGTATACCTGTATGCCAGACGAGGGCACCAGATCTCCTTATAGGGGGATATGAGCCACCATGTGGTTGCTGGGAATTGAACTCAGGACATTTGGAAGAGCAGTCAGTGCTCTTAAACTCTGAGCCATTTCTCCAGCCACAAGTTTGTATGTTTTAAGAAGAAGGGAAGAGGAGAAGGAAGAGGAAAGGGAAAAAGAAGATGATGATAAAGAAGAAGAGGAGGAGGAAGAAGAGAAGAGATGAGATGAAGAAATAAGAAAAAACTTATCATCTCTTTTCCAAGTTTCACTTTTGGCTTATGTACTCTGATATTACTGTTAAACACACATAGACATGCAAACCATCTTGTAGCACACACTGAAAATAGCTAGCCTCCGCTGCTGTCATTGGGGAAGCATCGTGTAGTTCTGCCTCTGCTGTCTTTCCTTCCCACTCCTTACCAAGAAACAAAGTGTTGCTCATTTTAGTTCCTTTGTGCCTTGTAGTGAGGTAAGAAAAAAACCTGGGGGAAAAAAAATCTTTTGAATTAAAGTAAAGTAACCTCACTACTCTACCATGTTTTTGCAATTTAAGTGAAATTCACTGTTCTCATGGTGTGGCACAGGATGTGCCGCTCCATCAGGCCACTGAGCGATGGGTCTGTCTGTCTTTTTCGTCTTACGCGTGCTGTTGTTCACCACGCTAGGGTTTTTGCACATGCGTGTTGCATTTTGCCAGAGTCTCTAGCACCTAGGAATTCAGATTGTTTTCTGAGATGTGTGCCTGGTCCTGGGATGTGCTGAGGCTGATGTGCGGTCCCTCTGCCCCCAGTCTCCATATTCCTATGCTTATATGTCATAAGATTTTTCTTGAAACATTGTGCATAACCACTTACAGTTTTTAAATCCAGTTTATTTAAAGTAAAAAATTTAATACCTGAGTTTGATTCCCTAACCCCAACAAAAAGCCAGGTGTGGTATGCATACTTATAATCCTAGCTCTGAGGGAGACACTGGGTCCTTGTGGCTTTCTGGTCAGCTAGTGTCCCTAGCCTGATAGTTGGGCAGATGGATGGCTTCTGAGTCTAGGAAATTCCCATCTCGGTTGGTGGAGTGCTGGAACTACAGATGTGTGCCACTGAGTCTGACTTTTTCACACATGTTGTGGTGGTCAGCCTTAGGTCAGCAGGCTCCTTGGTTAGTGCTTTACTGCTGAAACCGTGCACTATCACTTTTGTCGCTCATTACCTCGTTGGCTTTTTACTCACCATTGGCTATTGATGGGGAATAATGGGACATCTCCTAATCCAGTTTGTGAGTTCACAGTTGAAAGGATTTGGACAGTCTGGAGACATGGCTCAGTGGTTAAGAGCTCTGGTTGGTCTTCCAGAGGTCCTCAGTTCATTTCCCAGCAACCACGTGGTGGCTCCCAACCGTGTATCATGAGATCTGGTGCCCTCTTCTGTCCTGCTGCAGAATACTGTACACATAATAAATAAATAAATCTAAAAAGGAAAGGAATTGGACTTAAACTTCAGGCCAGAGGGTTTTAAATAACAATAATCCTGGAGACAGCAACTGGTTATTAATATTAATTATGCTATCATAATTATTTATTTTGCTAATAATTATGAAACACAGTATAAGTCAGTTAGAATATGGCTGAGCATCAGACATCTACACTGAGACCTTCTCTTGAGATTTCCTGCCCTAGGAGGTGAGGGAACAGGAGGGTGAGGATGAGAGAGCTTGCTGTGTGGCAAGGGCAGTTGCTGCTTGCTAAGTAGGACTGTTGTGGGAAATGCTAATGGAGGAGAATAGTGCCTGCCATTGCTTTCCACTCCTGCTGGGCCCAGCATGGTGGAAACACCTAGCAGCTCCTTGTTTCATTGAATGCTAGTACCATTTACCTATTCCTGAGTCGATTAAGCACTTTTCCAACACCTTCTCTTCCCTTGATGCCTTACTTACTGGAATTCTTATGTGTAGAAAAGTGCTTTTCCCCACTAATGGAGATGGTCCTAGTGGAGGTTGCTGACTGAGTGTAATAGGGTGACCCTGGCTTAGGCTGGGTGGACACAGCTTCCTGGAATCAGCTGATCATTTTAATTGACCCTAGCTTATCATCTTAAACATGCCTGCATATGTTTCAGCGTTTGCTTAATTTTTACCTGAGATCCTGTTATGGTTCAGCTGTGGCTCTGTTAGACTGTGCCAGAGATTTTAGGGGTGAGTCCTAGAGGAAGGAGGTTAGGTCAGGAAGCCGGGAGGCCATCCTTGAAGGTGATAATTGGGACTCCTTCCTGGCTGAGTTTTGCTTCCTGGTCACCTCCATGTGAGTGGCTTTGGTCTTCCCTGTGTGTGCCCTGCTGTGGGCTTCTCCTTTGCCACCCATAGACCCCAGAGTATTGTAACCGTCAGACTAGGAATGGAAACCTTTAAAACAAGGAGCCCATATAAATCCTTTTTTCTTTAAACTATTGCTGGTAGTTTGCTACAGCAAGAGAAAGCAACTCACACCAGTGTCACAGAAATTCGTGGGTGTATAGAAGTGTTAGTGTACCTTGGGGTGTTCGCACATACACACATGCATTCCCAGCACTCCTGACTGTGAGTTTGAAACTGCTTGGTACTACAAGGTATGATCGTGTTTCCAAGATGAAAGGAAAAATAATCCATATCTTTTTCTTAAGCTCTCATAGAAATATTAACTTAAAAAATAAAGAATATCAGCCAGGCATGTTGGTGCACACCTTTAATCCAGGTGCATCTCTGTGAGTTCGAGGCCAGCCTGGTCTACAGAGCTAGTCTAGGTCAGCCAAGGTTACACAGAGAAACCTTGTCTTGAGAAAACAGAAAACTAAATGAAACAAAACAAAACAAACAAACGAAAAACAAAAACCCAACAACCCATATATATGTATAAAATATTATACATACATAACCTGAGGCAGGTTTCTCTGTGTAGCCCTGGCTGTCATGGAACTCACTCTGTAGACCAGGCTGGCCTTGAACTCAGAGACTCACCTGGCTCTGCCTCCCAAGTGCTAGGATTAAAGGTGTATGCCATCATCTCCTGGCTCACATCAGTTTTATTTCTACTCCATAGTATCTTTTGGGGATACATAAATATATATCACATAAAAGTGCAAAATAATTTTGTAAGCTTCCCTGAATGTCTAGAGATTCAGTCATACTGGCTGCATGTGAACTTCTAAAAGTAATCTGTGCAACAACTGTGGCCTCATGTTGGAAAACCCTCTTTCCATCCACTTGAGGGGTTCCCACCCTCAGACAGCTGCAGTGTCATTGGGTTTGTGGAGGAGTGCTAGTATCCAGCTTCGAAGTTCTTTCTTGCCCAACCGTTGGTCTTGAAGAAATAAGTTTTCCCTTTAAGTCTGTGGCTCTCATAAACATTCATATCTAAGACAGGAAATAACTTCTGTTTGCAAAAGTCATAAACAAGCTGCCCTCTGGGTTAGGGGGCATCGAAGACAGCCAAGCCCTGGGGTTGTAGGACCTGCTTTGGTTGTTTTTCTCTTATTATTATTATTACTCTCAATACAGTTACAGATTAGTAAGTACAGATGGACTGTGAGTTTCTAGGCTGACATTTTCAGGGATCACTTAAATTGTACTAAAATTTTGTACAACTTAGGATTTTATATACAGAAAGTGACTCTGTTTTGAGGTTCTAAAATAACAGCTGTAATTTGTTTGTATTGAAGGACAGTGACTAAGTAAAGCTATACGTCTGAAAATAGAGGATAAACCATTTCATGTTATAACTAAAATTTCTCTCTCTGGGGGATCATTTTGTAAATATTGCAATCAAATTCCCAACTGACTGCAATCATGAAAAAAACAAGTGACAGTTAACAGCTGGTGTTATTCATAGTATTTTCTAGTGTGCTGTAATCCCTTTACTTAGAATACTGAGGCAGGAGGATTACCAACAAGAGTGAGGGCAGCTTGGGCTACAGAGTGAAGCTATGTGGCAAACAAAGAAACAAACAAAAACAACAGCAAAGCTGAGGTCATGAGAACCTTTCTTTGTTCACTGTCATCGCATGCAACTTATGTCCAGGCTTGTGGAGATGAGACTGTTTTAGATCCTTCCTAAGTGTAAACCAAAGAAAGCAAAACATGTGGTCATTTATTTATTATTATTTTTGTTTTTGTTTGTATGTGTACATGTGCACATGCTTGTGTGTGTGTGTATTTGAGAGAGAGTGCGCATGTGTGTACATATGCAGACATGTGGTATGTGTACTTGCCTATGAAGGCCAGAGGTTGACATCAGATGTTCTTCCTGAATTTTTTTTTTTTACCTGTGTGTGTGTCTATTTATCTATATGTGCAACACATGAATGCAGTGTCATGGAGTCCAGAAGAGGACTTCTGGAGTTATGATGGTTGTGAGCTACCATGTGGGATCTGGGAACTGAAGAAGGAACTGGGAAGGAAGAGCAGTCAGTGTTCTTAACCACTGAGCCATCTTTTCAGGAGCGTGAGAGATTTTTTTTTTTTAAATCTCATCTCAGAGTCTACCTTCACTGACCTACTTCCTCCAGCATGGTTGTACCACCTAAACTTCAAACCTCTCCATCAACTGTGGACAAAGTATTCAACTATTGGAGCCTCTGGGGGACATTCTAGAAATGCACACTGGGATGTCAGAAGAGATTGTCAGTGGGAAAGAGGTCAACCCCTCAGCAAGACTGGGGCAGGCTTGATGCCAGCTTTTGGTTTAGTCTTATTGGACTAAAAACTAACTATGGTTTGGAGAGATGGCCCAGTGGGTAAGAGTGCTTGCCTTGCAAATAAGAGGACCTGAGTTCAAATCTCCAATACCCATGTGAAAAGCCAGACCTCTGCACACGTGTATGTGGGCACTTGCACCCAGTATGTATTGCGCATGCATCACACACACAGACACACACACGCACACACACCCACACACCTTGAGAACAAACTGTTCTTATTTTCAAATAAGAATTGAGAAATATTTGTATTAAAATATAGCGAGAGGTTTACTTTAGAACTTATTTATTGAGAAATGGTATTGGGAGTGTAGAAAACACAACATAAAACCACTTCTTTTGGCATCCACATACAGTGCCCCTACATTTTTTCCCATTGTGTTTTTTACCAATAATATATTACTGTGATTGCCCTGACATTTCATATTCCTTCTATGAGGCCTGGTATGCTCCATGGCTTTGGAAACCCTGCTCACAGTCATACTATGCATTTGAGTTTTTAAAGGTGTTTCTCTTCTCACATGACACCCTCACATTACTTTTGTATTGCTTGTAATGGCAGAATGTTTGCCGTTAAATATTTCACTTGTATTTAGTTGCCTAGCAATGCTACACAGCTATAGGACCCAGGAGTTCTGAGATGGGCTCTTTCCCGTGCTGTTGGACTTACACACCACTTTGACAACTACTCTCTCAGGCCGAGTGGATGTTGTATTGGTGTAAACCCCATAAATTATGGACACGACAGATGACTGAAGGGCCCACTAGTCTCTCTCCTTTGCTATGCTGTATTATCACAGAACACTGCAACATTTTAGAGATAGAAGGCGCTCTAAGGTTACCCACTAGTTCCTTTCTGTCACGTGTGACTGAGGTATCTCTGTTAAGGAGGAAGGTATGATGGTCCTAATATTAAATTGTTCTCCTTAGATGGTAAGGGTCCCAGACTCTCCAGTCCCTCTGTGTCTCTGGGCACCTGGACCTCAAGGATCCTTGATTTAGTTCCCTCTCATCTCATCTGTTGTAGGTAACGGCCTTGTGGGTTTGCACCAGAAAAGGGGGTGTTTCATCACTATATAGATCCTCAGAGGAGCATGTTAGGGTGTTGGCACTTTTCAGAGGAATTTAGGTTCTGCCAGCAGTGTGAGGCTGGGGTGGGGTTGTGAATATTTAGGAAGGCATGACTGTGCTAGCCTTGGAGTTTAAGTATCAGAGACAGTAACACTGGGTGAGGAAAATAGGGGGAAGGATGTAGGGGTCATTTCCCCCTTGTTATTTTCTCTGTAGTCTGAGCAATTGAAAAAGTATTGAATGGAACGGGAGGCACTGAGTGGAACTGGCTAGAACCTGTCTTAACTTTTTGTTGTGGAAGTGCCACACGGTGCACTCTTTTAGAACAGCCTAGTTATGCATCCAGGGTCTGCTGGCTCTTAAGGAGACACGGCAGAATTTGATTTTGGGTGTTCTGGGAACCTTTCCTGTGTGAGCCCACACCCTAGATGGTGCCCATGGCTCTTAAACTCTACCAGGGCTGGCCTCTTCATTCTCATCCAATCTCTTTCCTATTGGTGCGCCGTAGGCATTAACCTGGTGACAGCAGCCCCTGGTCAGGTACTGCTGAAGCCTCTGCTATTGCTGGCCAGCTTGAGCAGATGGCCTCAGAGTCAGTTAGGTTATTAAGGAAGGGCAGATCTCCCCTCGGGAAGCTGGGTGGAGAAGACTTGGGGAAGTGAGACAAATAGAATCTGTGCATGGCTGGTAATCCCCTCCAAACCTATAGTGTTTGCGGCTCAATGGTGAGTCGTTTTAGGAAAATCTTGCTTTTCAGAGTGAGTGAAAATATGGTCAGCCCTTTGGAAACAAAAATGCATCCAATGGGTACTGAAATGCATCCAATGGGTACTGGGTTAGGATTTTTAGTTTTTCTTTGTCTTTCCCTTACCCCTTTCCTTTTGGACCATTTTAGCAGTTGGGTGAAGCCAGACAAATGACTTTAAATTCAAAAAATAACATTCATACACTGTAAAAGAAGCCAATTACATTGACACACATTTATCACATACTTAAAAAGCCTGTGCTCGATGGTGTTTGTGCTTGACTAGCACCTTTAGCAGCACACCCTAATGGCTCTCACTGCCACGCTTTCCTGAGCTAAATGGTACTTTTCAAAGTACCCAATAAGGTGATGTGAAAATGTGAAGTGTTTTTTTTAAAACATTGTGTGTATGTGTGTGTGTGTGTGAGAGAGAGAGAGAGACAGAGAGAGAGAGAGACAGAGAGAAAGAGAGAGACAGAGAGAGAGAGACAGAGAGAGAGAGACAGAGAGACAGACAGAGAGAGAGAGAGAGAGACAGAGAGACAGAGAGACAGAGAGACAGAGAGACAGAGAGACAGAGAGAGGAGGACAGCTTTCAGGAGTTGGTTCTCCTTCCATTATGCTCTAGGTATCCAACCGAGATTATCATCTGTGTTAGCAAGCATCTTACCTTCTGAGCTATCTCCAGCTCTGTCTGTGGTTTTTCTTGGTGATACCTGCAAAGATACAAGTGAGTTTTGTGATCTCTCTTCATAATGGATGGGGATGCAAATTCCTGTTAGAAGTTAGGGAGAATATCTGTTTCCTTTTCCCATCTGAATTCACAGACTTCCTGCCAGGATAAAGATGAAAATATCAAGTGCATGCTTGTTTTCTCAGAGCTTGGCAATGGCAGCTGAATGTTATGGAAAACCTTATTATAGAGGTAACCGTTTTTGTTTTTTGAGACAGTTTCTCTGTGTAGTCTTGCTTGTCCTGGACTTGCTTTGTAAACCAGGCTGGCCTCGAACTCACAGAGATCTGTCTGCCTCTGCTTCCTGAATGATGGGAATACTAACGTGTGCTACCACACCTGGCTAAACCAGGTGACTGTTTTAAATGGAAATAACTGTTCTGTGAGTGCTCCCTGCTGTATCCTCTGTACCAGGCATAAGCAACAGGATTCCTGCATTCAGTCATCAGGGTGTCTGGACCCTTGAATGTACCCAGTCGTAGGAAAACAAAAAACTGCTATCAGACTGCAGAATATACAGATAGTTGCTTAGTTGCCTAGCTGATAAATAATCTGCAGCACTCAGAGGGCGAATTATGAGGGGTCTCAGATAGGCTGTGGATGTTAAGGATGGCCTCCTTAAAGAAGTCATCATATCCAGTATTTCAGCATGGCTGGGTTTGTGCAGGGCCTAAGCTGGCAGAGTCCAGGCCATAGAACAGCTGCGTGAAGCACCTGGCAATTGAGGATGAAGTATGCTCAGGGCTGTGTGCTGGGATCGGCATTTTACTGACTAGTATTTCTCCACCCGATGGATAGGAGCCCTTTACCTTTCAGTTTGAGAGTATTTATTATTTAGTACCTTAGTAGATGGATCCCTGAAAATTTTAGAGATTCGTACAGATTACCAGGGATTAAAAATTTAATCACAAAACCAAGAGAGAATGGATTGCAAAATTTGTAAGGCGCTCTCTTAGAAACTTGGGGACAAGTATTTGTTATTTGTCAGTTCCTGAATATTTTTGCTCAGTCAGGTTTTCTTTTGGCTTGATTGTCGGGGAAGATAGCACGAGGGGGAAAGGTAAGCGGGAGAGTGCTAGCCCCCCTATGTTTGCTGAACCATTAGAGTTGTGGTGTTTGTAGAAATGCATGCTTTGCCGGCCTAACCAGATGAGGGCTGTCACAGGTCTAAGTTTTTAAGGCGACAGGCTCCATGCCTGGCAGAGGCTCTGAAGTGCACACCAGGATTGGGCTCTGCTCTGAGGCAAGAATGTGACCAGTCTGGTCGGGGCGGTTGGGGAGGGACTCATCTCTCCTCACTCCCATATACTTTGGCTGTGTTTTTTAATTTGACTCCATCCAAGCAAGGTCTCCAGCCGAGGGGGTGCATATCTTTGTGACTTCACAGAGCATGTACTGCTGGCTTGGGAATTGAAACCACATTTGGACGACCTGCTGAGCCAAGGAGAAATGGAAGTGACATCCATTTCCATGGATGTAGCTAGCCGAGAGTCACAGTCAGGTAAAGGAGACTCGCCCAGAATGGTGTGGTTGCTTGGATGTTTTCTGTTCATAGAAGGTAAACTGAGGCAAAAAACTGGTATGAAAATTACCGAGTGACAGATTCTAAATGATTTTGGTTTTTGGATGACCGGGAAGTGTTTCAAACAAACGTTCCTGTAATGTTATTTTGAAATGTGCCAGTTGGAAGGAAGGAATTGACACTGTCAGTTATTAAAGACATTTTGGAACTACGATTCACTCTGTTGACCAGACTTGATGTCTTTCTGGTCTGTTTCTTACTGCGTGTATGTTCAGTGTGTGGAGGGATTAGTCTACTGATGGAAGAAAAAAAGTTTCCATCCTTCTCAGATGGGAGGTTTGCCCAGAAGTGTCTGTTGTGTGAGAATCAGTTGAGGTAGGAATCTTGCTGCCCCTACTCCCAAATCATAAATGGGTAAAGGGTCTTAACTGTGGCACTAAGTTTTCAATAAGGGCGTATTGAATAAGTACCACTGTATCCACATAGCTTGTATATTTCTCCCTGGGTTGTTTTCTTACTGACTAGCCATTTGTTTCTTCTCTGCTGCTGCTAAGTTTTGTGATGGGCTGCTTGTAAACACAAATACAGTGGAATCCCTGCTTAGAAGCTCTGAATCTCAGCTCTGCCCTGTGCAGCAAGAGGCAGGTTCGTGAGTTGTAGAGGTCAGGGACAGCCGTCAGGTGGGGCACAGATTGGAGTGCTGCTGCTTCTGAGAGGATCAGGGAATGAATATTTCCCAAAGAATGGGCTTCTGAGATGGCAGAGAAAAGTCTAGAAGAATAGCAGGTGAGGGCACATCTTCAGTGAATTGTGTGTGAGCATGAATCATGTGGTGAGGCGATCGGTTCTGGTTTGTAATGTGCCTTCTCTCCACCCACTGTTCCATCCAGCCACATGGGTGGCCTTTTGGCTCTGTGGTTCATGCTCTCTGTGGTCTTCCTCCTGCCTGGTATGCTGGTCTTCAGCCTGTGGCTGGCTCCCTCTCCTCTTTCTGGGACTGGGCATTGAATTAAATTGCACCTCTGTTCAGCCGCCCATCCAGAGTGGATTCTGTGCGGTAATCCTCTGCCATCTGCGTCTGGGCACCTGACACAGTTGCTAGCATGTTGTTTACTTCAGGCTTCTTGCCTTCCAGGCCGTGTTCTCCTCTATGTTCTCAGTGCTTTGGAGAGTGCCTGTTCCTAGGGTTACAGGTCCCGGGGATGAAGGAGTGAAGAGATGTTACTCAAGAAGTGAGAACACTTGTGATGAATGGGCTGTTACTTCTGTTTATTCATTGACATTTTTCTGCCATTCTGACCTAGGCACTAAGGATTTCCTCTACTGATTCTTATTCAGGGCCTTCGGGTGTGATCTCAGTGGAGTTATTTTCAGGGAACAATTTGAAAAAGAAATCTATGTATTTAAAAGAAATTCAAAAATGTAGGGAACAGAGAAATACTGTTTGGAATAATTGTTATAAATAAAAGGGAAATTAACAGTTTCAAAGAAAATGACGTGATGAATATCTTTAGATACAATCATACTTCGTAATTTTTATAGTTATTTTTCACATATTATTTAGTTTTCTGACATGGCCTGATGATGTTGATTAATTACTCTTGTCAGTGCTCTGAACACTGTATTCATATAATTAACATCATTATAATTTAACCCACTTAAACCCTTTAAGTTTCATCATTGGTGATGTTCTCACACTGATAGAATTCCTGTATCCCAGTGACAGACATCAGTGGGCTCAACTCCATTACCATTTTTCTCCACAATTTCTGTCAGATTTTTGTTGTTATTTCTTTGTATTTATTTTTTGGGAGCAGGTTTTTCTGTGTAGCCCAGGCTGGTTTCACCGTGTTCTTAGGTTGGCTTCCATCTGTCCGGCCTTACCCTCCCAGGTACCGGGACTGCAGACCCCGGCTACCACACCCAGCTTCTGTGGTCGGTTTTGTATCTCAACACACAGCTTCATTTCTACACTGCTTATTCACACTCATATTTTTCTTACATATGGCACACATAGCTTAAGACATTTTTCGTAGCATGGAATAAAAGCATGGAATGAGAGTGTATCCTCTGTACTGGGAGGTGGAGAGTGCTCTCTCCAATGGCATAGTGAAAGAAAGGGAAGCCTAAAAGTAGAGGTTTTAATGATTACGACTTGTTTCCTGGTTTTTTCCAGGTGAGAGTTGCCCTGCACTGTTAGCCCAAGGGATGGCAAACTAGCTATCTCTGTGGAGGATATGTTCCCAGTCAAGCCTCTTGCCTTGGTATCTGATTCCCAATTTTTGTTCTTTTTGTGGGAATGGAAAAACAAACAAAAAACAACCCATAAACTAAAAATACTTTTATTGACTGTTTGCGAATTTTATTCACTATATTTTGATCTTATTACTCCCCGTGACGCCCTCCTACGTCCTTCCTACTTCCTAATCCCTCCAGCTTCATACCCTCTAAGAAGACATTTATGAAACTGGGCATGGTGGTGCACGCCTTTAATCCCAGCACTCAGGGAGGCAGAGGCCAGCCGGTTTCCAAAGGGAGTCCAGGACAGTCAAGGCTGCACACAGAGAAAGCCTGTCTTGAAAAACAAAAACAAGAACAAACCAAAAAAAGGGATCTATGTACTAGCTTGGGGGTGAGATTTTGGCTATCTTTACAAAGAGTGTTTTCTGCTTGCCTCTTGTTTGCCCACTCCCTCATTAGGTGACTACACACTGCCCACCCAGCATGTGCCAGCGGCTAGGCCTTAAAGATGGTATCCGATGACTAGCGTTTTGATTATTTACCATCAAGTGTGTTTCAAACGGCTGCATGAGACAAGTTATACTCTGGTCTGTCTGGTGTGGCTGGAGAACGGCGATGCTGCTTACTGCTGACATCATCGCCTAATGCCAGGTTTCTGTGCTTGGCTCTTGGCCCTGATGAGGTGAAAGGCATTCTGAAACCTCATGTTTCCCCAGAACCATGCACCTGTTGCTCACTAGTCTTAAATATGAAATCCATAGCCTAGAGTCACTTACTTTTTCATCCTTTTCCTCCCCCGTACCTTTTCCGGTGCTCTCATGGGAGGGGGGTTGGGGGGAAGGGCTTGGGGGGCGGGGGGACTTGGAGAGTAGCCAACCTCCTGGCTCCCTCAGGTCTGTTTTTTTTTTTTTGTCCTTGTTTTGATGCATTCAGAAATAGTAATGTTGGCTATCTTCGTCCTGCTGTCTCCGAAAGTCATATCTCAATGGGCTTGAGAGTCCATGGCATGTATTTGTGCCAGAGTTCAGGGTTGGTTCTCTTGAGCTACTGCTACCTGACACCTGGAACCATGGGGCTTTGAGGAATGTGTATTTCCTCTCGGAAATGGTCTTTGGCTGTCACTGTGAGCAAGAGGAAGTATTGTTTAGTATTAGTCACTTTCATGAAAAGAGCTTTGAACGTTGTGGGCTTCCTGTGGGTCCGGTGAGTGCCTTTGGAGCCAGGGAGCCTTAGAGCTCGTGGGCCAATGATCCAGCCAAAGGCAGCAGTATTGGGCTGGGCCACAACCAAAGTAAAAGAGGGCTAACAGAACGAGTTCTGTGTTTTCCTTGCTGTCATGAAACCTCACCCACCTCATCTTCTTCATCGTCCAAGTGGGAGTTAGGCTTCTAATACAGCATAACATGTAGGAGTGCTGCGGGCATGCGTGGAAGTCAGTGTGAACGAACAGTGAAGGCCAGCGATTCCCCAGAGTGGATTACCTGCCAGGGACTGAGGGGAGCATTTCTTGCTGTAGCTTGCCCCTGAGTCAGCATCCAGCTGTAAGTTATTTGAGTCCAATATCTTTAATTTAAAAACCAGCTCCGTCATATTTACCATATTTATACTTCTGTGGCCAGGCAGCCTTACTCAGAGGTACTCCCTGGGGAGAAGACTTTTAGGGCAAAGGGTTAGACTGGCATGCTTGGGAGTAGCTTGTCCACTGTGGGGGCTGCCCTGGGCCCAGAGGCTTGTCCTCCCTGTTTTCACCTTCTTTGAATTGCTATCTTTCTGTCTTTTTTTTTTTATTTTTGAAATTGAATTTTATGTGCATTTGTATAAGGGTGTCAAGACTTCTTGGAATTGGAGTTACAGATAGTTTTAAGCTGCCACGTGGGTGCTAGGAATTGAACCCAGGACCTTTGGAAGAGCAGACAGTGCTCTTAACCACTGAGCCATCTCTCCAGCCCCATTTTCTTCTTTCTTAGAGAGTTTCTGACCTTTCTCTAACCTGCCTTTCTCTTTGTGCTAACAAACACTGCAATCACAGGCCGGCTCTGTGCCTCTGCTTTTAGCAGAGCTCATTGCAGCCTGTTTTTCTCAGCCATTGCCTCTCCTTGTTCCTTTGGCAGGCTCTGGCCAGTCAGCTGGAGGACTTTAACAGATCCATGGTGTAGAGAGAGACACAGTAGGTACCATTATACCTTGGGAACCAGCTCTTTCAGGGGTGTAGAGCACAGACTAGGGTAATCCCCGCTTCCCTCCAAATCTATTGCTCGGATGACCAGACTGCCTGGATACTGGGAAACTGTTGCTGAGCGTCCTGACTTGAGATGCCGAGTGAGAGCTAACACTTACCCTTTCTGCCCCTCAGTCAGACATGTTCTTGTGATTTTTTCCACATTGTGTTAGGAACCATGAAGCCGGGGTCTGCAACAATAGTGAGTAAAATGCTTGCCATGATGGGCCCCCGAGTTTAACTCCCAGAACTCATGGGAAAAAAAATCTGAGTGTGCTGACATGCATGTGTAATTTCCAGGCAGAGGAGGTAGAGACAGGAGGAGCCTTGGGGCTTGCTGGCCAGACCAGATTAGCCAATAAGGGGCCATTTCTCAGAAAAAACAGGGCAGACAGTGACTAGGGAAGACACTCAGGTTGACTTCTGGCCTCTACAAGCACCTGTACCCATGTATATATACACACACACACACAAATGCATACACACGAACATACACACAGGCACTCATGTATGCACACACACAGACAACACCCACCCACACAAGCAGAAACACATGCACACAGAGAGATACAGAGACACACACATACACAGGCACACATGCACACACAGATGCAGATAGTACACACATATACTTACACATGCACATAGGCATATATGCATGCACACACACAGACACACAGATACACACACACACAGACACATACACACACAGACACACAGACACAGACACACACACACACACATACACACACACACACACACACCCCTTACCAGATGGCAAATGCCTCTAGTTCTTTTCTTGGGGTTGGTTCTGTGTAGTCATTACCCGGCTTTTTCCACTTTGCCCACAGTTCTGGCCCTAACTGTCATAAATAGATGCTTATCTCATTTTCCGTGGAGAGAGATGGCAAATGAGAGTCTGAGTGGGTGGTGTGTCCATGTTTGGATGCGCTGACTTTGTGTGTTAGCAGCTGCAGGCTGGATCTGCAGATGACTCACACGTGTTAATCCCTGTATCTTCTGAAGAGAGTGCACCCTCGGATTTGCATGAGGACATTTGCTCAGGGAAAGACACAGCCCTGTGGTCAGGGCTGAAATGCAGACAAATATGTCTGGGGACGGTAGTGGAGGGTGCCCATGGGAGCCAGTATGTAAACAGGGATAGTGTTGCTTTTTGGAAAGGGCAGCTGATAGGGCTGGGTCTCTGAGCCATACTTGAGTGTTTGCACAGGCAATCTGAGACGGTGACAATAGTTAGGACATACGGGAATCAGTACCTCTAGCTGCAGAGTGGGAAGACGGGCAATGGCAGATGACAGCAGGCAGTGGGCAGTGGGCAAGCCTATCTGAACCCATAGGCTGGTGGGCACCATTGGGTCCTTTTCCCCATGGGTTTTGTTCTTGGTGACGATGAAAGGAAATCTCTTGGATATCTTCTTCACACCTTGCCATAAAGTGTGACCATTCTAGAACTCTCTGGAAACTGGTCAAGCTTTCCTCACAGTGCCGATGAACGTCCTTAAAGAAAAGTCACTTACTGTTCCTTGTTCCACACTCTGCATGTTGCTTCCAGATTTCTGAAAAACAGAATGTGTACTTTCAGATATGCTGCACGTGCCTGTAACCTCAGCACTTACAGGGAGGTCAAGGCAGGAGGATTGTTAAGTTTGACTGTAGCCTGGTCTCCAGAGTGAGGAGACTCTGTCTCAAAGAACCCAAACCAGGATTGGAGGGATGACTCAGCAGTCGAGAGCATTCATGTGCTCCACTTGCAGAGGACCTGGGTTAGGTTCCCAGCACTCATGTTGAACAGCTCCCGACCACTGTAACTCAGCTCCTGGGGGATCTAGACTCCTGCACACACCCCTCCTCCCACCCACCCACCCACCTGACTGAAAATAAAAATGAATCTTTGAAAAAAAAAAGAAACTAAATCAAACAAAAATTAAAAAAATATAGATAATTCAGAAAAACAACTGTCCTTTTATTTTTCAAAAATAGTCTTTCTAAAGCTGGGCAGTGGTGGTGCACTCCTTTAATCCCAGCACTTAGAAGGCAGAGGCAGGCAGATCTCTGTGAGTCTGAGGCCAGCCTTGTCTACAGAGTTAGTTCCAGGACAGCCAGGGCTACACAGAGAAACCCTGTCTGGTAAAACAACAAAACAAAATAGTGTTTCTAATTTCTTTTCTTTTTTCAGTGTTTGTGTTTTGTGTCTCTGTAAATAACTGTTCCTGCTTTCCTGAAGAGCCCAGGCAATGGCCTGCCTTCCCGCGGTTAGGGTAGTTGCCGGCAGTGGGAGTGGCCTGGAGCACCTCCAGCTTCTCTAAGCACGCCCTTCTCCTTACTGGGTTTCTTCTATGGCTCTGGCAGGTCAGTCCTGCTTCCGCAAAGTGGCTGCCTCACCTGGCATGCTGCAGTGTTGGCTTCTTCTGCCACAGATCCTTTTGAATTACTGATAGGTGAAAACACTTGCCGCTTACACCGGAAATCAACACTGCCGGTGAGACGGAGGCTTGCACATCCTGCCCCAGCTTGCCAGAAAGGCTCCAGAGCTGCGGTGCCTGTGCTCCTCACCTCCTCCTGCAGGATGTGATCGGTTGTTTCTGTCCCTCTGGATACTTCCTCACAACCTTCCTAATTGTGAGAACAGTTATCATTTTAACCTCAAACATGATTCCTAGGAATTTTTCCTTTACTTCATTATTCCAAGTTAGTGTCCTTCCTTTCAAAAGACAACTAATTCTTCAGGCATATGGCGGGCAGTCATTTCTTAGCCCCTTTGTGGTCGGGGATAATTTCTTACCCTTTAAAGTGGGGTATAGCTTTGACTCTCTGTAACTTGGTTTTATCAATAGCAAGGTCGTTTAATTCCATTACTATACTAATATGGTAGTAAAGGCATGATTTTAGAATTTATTTATATCTTTGGTGCTTTGGAAAAATAATCTGAGGAGAAATTACTCCACCCATGAAATACCATCCTTGGCTTTGCTTTTTTTGGGTTTGCTTATTTTTACAAGAGGTTTTTCCTGGTGTTGACTTTTTGCAGTTGAATCATATCAACAATAAAATGAACATTCTCAGCACATGTTGTTGACATTGTTTGAGGAATTCTTTTCATGTTAACATTGGGTTTTTGCTAATAATCTTTAATGTGATTAAGAGCCAAGAAAGAATGAACTAAAGAAATCCTAGAATGTCCTTTGAGAAAGTACTGTTTCTTGTGGGTTCTATGAATGGATTCTGCTACTTGTGAATCAAAAATATTTGGAAGGAATTGCCTCCCTGATGAACATGTACAGACTTTTCTTTTTTATGATATTATTCCTTAAGTAAGATAGAATTAGGGCTGTTTTTATTGTGCTAGTTACTGTGAGTAATTTACAGATGGTTTAAAGTTTGTCAGTGGAAGCGAATGTTATGGCATCTTACATAAGGGATGTGACTTTCAGGGTTTTGGTATCTGCAGGCAGCCCTTTCCAGATACTCAAGAGAACTGTATCCTAAATAGCATTGCTCTGATGAAAACATTAAAGGAAAGGGTGAGGGTGCAGCTCACTGATAAAGCAGTTGTCTAGCCTGCCGAGGGCCAAGGTTCTGCTCTTAGTAACACAAACACACAAACACAAGTTAAATAGACTGTGAGATTCTTCAAGATGGAGTGACTCTTTCTCATGTGTATATTTCTGGGTATAAGGGATGTAGACTGGCTAGTAGAGCTAAGGGATGTGGTTCATACTGTGGGATATATGTACCCGGTAGAGACTGGACTCCATCCTTACATAGCACGCTTGCAGGGACATCGGAGCTACACAGCTGTGAGTACTGTAGAAAGGTAGTTTGGGAGTTCCATAGGATCGAAAGAAGAGAACCTGGAGGCTGGGTGAGCTTTGTCAGAATATTGCCCCGAGAGGTGAACAAAAATGCGGGGACAGTGTGTGGGGGCTTGGTGAGCTGTGGATTTTCTGAGCACAGAGGCCTGAGCCTGACCGGAATGCAGTGGAGAAACCTAACTTGATCTTGTGGTATTCTTTCAGTCTTGTGTGAAGCTGCTCATAAAGCATGCCTGCTGCATCCTTGTGTTTAGTTTCATCTTGTGTTTTTGTTGTTGGTGGTGTAATCTGTGTTTCCTGATGTATACTTTTTCTCCGATGGGAAAAGTTCTAATTGGCAATGTTTTGTTTAAGGCTAGGTGGGGACTGGGGCTCTGAAACTGAACTGCAGAGGGCTGAATGCTAGCCTGGAATACTTAGGGTTTAATAATGACACCAGCTTATCAGCATGTAGCAAAGCAGAATCTAGTGTGGGGTTGATAGACAGAGATTGGTTTACTGATTACTCATTTGTATGTGCGATCTTTGACTGAACCATGGATCAGAAACAAGCCAGATTCAGAAGTCTGCGTCATATCTGTGGGCTTATTTGCATGATTGTATCAGTGTTACCTCTCTGGCTTCGATCATTATGTCCTGGCTGTTTAAGATGCACATTTTGGGAAGCAACATGAGACCTTTCTCTGCTATTTTTACAACTTATTTTTATAAGTCTAAGATTATTTTTAGACAGAAAGTTCATAAGGATATGAGACAGAAATGGTCCTCAGATTATTTCAAGACAGAAAGGCTATAAAGAAGTGAGACAACTGTTCATGTCAGAGAACGGTGTCGTGCCTGTAAGTGGAGAAGGTTTGCAAGCAGGGATTGGTCTTAGAAAGCTGGAATCAAGCAAGTTCCAGGCAGGTGTTACTTCAAAGTCAGAAAGCCACATCTTGCTCAACCTCTTTCTTTGGCTTATACGAGGGAAAAGCAAACATTTGGCTTCAGCTTAAGGGCAGTCAAGAAGAGTGGGTGGCCAGGGACAGTGTTGTGCAGAGTCTGAAGGTGACCCAAGCCCCTCGACCTGGTTACCCCGGTGTTGAGGTGTGGTTTGGCACTAGCTCTTACCTGATGCTTGGCACTGTTAGGTGCGTAGGTTCATTTCTTTGGACTGACAGTTATAATGTGATGTTTAAAGCCAAGACGGTTTGCCCATAGCAGGATAAAGAAATTCTGTACCTTCCTGGTGCGGTCAGCTGACCTGGGCTTGAAGGTGTATGTGTGTTTATATTTGTGTATATGTTTGTATGTGTGTTTGTATATATGTATATGTTTGTGTATATATTTGGATATATGTGCATTCCTGTGTGTTTATGCTTCTCTCTTTGTGTCTTTCTTTCTCTATCTCTGTCTCTGTCTCTCTGTCTCTCTCTCTCTGTGTGTGTGTGAGATATGCTGGGTATGTCTCTTCCATAGAGGATCAATGTCTGAATACCTTTACTTTTCTCTCTCTCTGCTCTGCCACCCGTGTCTCAGCTGGTTTGTTCTATATTCTCTGTCCACTCCACTCCTTTCTTTCCTGCTGATGAGAGGAGACCTAGGCGCTCAGCCAGTTGCTGTGGGGCTGTAATGGAGCTAGTGGTATGTACCAAATTTGGTTACACTTGTCTCAATTCCAGACTGAAGAAGAACGTCCATACTCAGGACAGATATTTGTGTCAGAAATGGCCTATTGATTTCACATGAGTTTGGAACAAGGCCCCTCTGTAATCAAGCTGAAGAACAGCTCTGTGGGGATCAGGCTCCCCTAGTCCTGAGGAGTTTTTGGAAAGGGTCTCCCATGAGAGATTTTAGGAGTTTCTTCAGATGACTTTCGTAAACTGATGTAGCTTACTTCCACTCGCTAGGGGGTTGCAGGTAGCCCCCAGACCTTTGCCCAGCACGTGCTCTGTGCCTCTCTTGTCCTGTGGAGACGCCGGTGTGGAGGCTGTGGGCTGATGTGGGCCTTCTCTGCTTTTGTTCTCCGGTGATGCTTCTGGTTAGCTCGGTGAGACTGTTTCAGAAATTTCCCACAGTGGAAAGTTCTTTTGGACATATGAAAGTTCAATGGTCACTTTCAAAATCAGCTTTGTGCCAAGAAATAACTAAAACAATGGATTACGTAGTGCAGCCTTGGGACATGGAAAAATTTAAAAGATGGATGATTCATACCATTAATACAGGTTTCAAGGCTTGGGGCCTTGCATTGGAAAAGAAAGAAAAATGGCTTTTCTTTTCTTAATAATTTCTTTTTTGGGGTGGTAGTGGTGAAAGAATTGCTTTTATTTTATATTATGATTGTTTTGCCTGCATGCGTGTATGTGCACTGGGTGCATGCAATGTCTGTGGTATTGGCTTCCCTGGAACTGGACTTTTAGTGGTTGTGAGCTGCCATGTGGGTGTCAGTAACTGCACTTGGTTCCTCTGCAAGAGCAGTAAGGTAAGGGCTCTTAATTACTGAGCCACCTCTCCAGCCCCAACTGTTAACTTTTTTTTTTTTAAGTTATGGCCTTGTTATATTTTCTTTCTTATGCTTTACATAGATTTTGTTCTGTTTAGTTTTTATGAGGGAGGGTCAGAAATTAAATTCTAAAGTAGAATGTTATGGAAAGAGGGAATTAATATCATCTCATGTAAATTTTTGGGGTGCATGATAAGGTTGGAAAGACTGAGTAGACTTTTGAATTAGACTTTTAGTTGAATAGTTATTGTATTCCTCCATGTTAGTACTTTCTCTAGGGACAGGTAATTTATTGTTACCGTCTACACGTGGACTTGGCTACCTTTCACATTTGTGTGATGGCTTAGTGGGTAAGGATTCTTGCTTCCAGGCCCAGCAACCTGAGTTCAGGTCTTAGGACCCACTCCTGTGACCTCCAGAGGGCATGCCTTGACACTTGCCCCTCCCACATAGATGAATGTTACAAAATATCTTTTTGAAGTTTTTTCCCCTAAGAATATACATATTTAATTACCGAAGCCTGCAATCATTTTGTCTACTTTTGGTTAAAAGGATAAAATGTAGTAAGTGGGGGTCCCACACAACTATGCCAGTAAAAGTGTGGGGGTTCCCTGCTACCATTTGGAAGATGACTCCTTCTGCAAACGGATGCCTCTGAGTCCTCTTTTCATTCTGATTATGTGGGGGCACGCTTCAGTTCTTGGTTGTTACTTTGACTACTTAGCTCTGCCTGTGGGAACAGAGATATTTGGTTTACTGAAGAGCAGTGAATATGGAGAGCCCTCCCAGAACTGCTGGAGAGAGTGTAAAACGGCACTGCCAATTTGGACAACTGCATGGGAGTTCTTTAGTACCTTGGTTATAAAGTTACTTTGTGATTCTACTCTTAGATTTATGTGTCTCCAAGGCAAACGAAAATGTATCCATGTAAGTAATTCACACACGGATGTTTAGAGCTGAAAAGTTAGTAATAGTCCAAAGGTGGACCCAATTAACTTATCTGTGAACTGATGAATAATATGATATGCATTATTGATGCAGCAAAATGTCATTCTGCTACAAAAGGTGAAATATCGATATATGCAGAGTCTTGGAAACATGCTAGATAAGGGAAGCCAGGCATCGTGGGTCAACCTCTGTTGATTTCATTTATTGGAAGTGCCTAGAACCAGCCAGTCTCTGAAGACCAGGAGTGGATTGTCATAGCTGCTTTGGGCTGGGGAAAGAACATGTGAAGAAGGACGACCTTACATAGGCGTGAAGGCAGGCTGTGCAGTTGATGGTGGGGATGGCTGCACAAGGTCTGCAAGCATGCAACATCCATTAACTTGGGCACTTATGATTTCATACTATGTGGGTTTTGTAGCAGTAAAATGCTCACTTATTTTGGGTTTTACTAAGTGATATAAACTGTGTCATTCTGATTTTTTTTTTTAACACATCCCATTTTATATGTTTGGAGAATGAGGCTCTGAGGAGGTATTTTATTTTTTTTCACAAATTTACAGTCTTCTGAGCTAGATGGCTTCCTTTTAGTTGAAAGTCCCGTGGATCCTGACGGGGTAACATATTCTGTGAAAATCTTTGTACTAAGTGCAGATTTTCTGTTTTAGAGGAGAGAAGAAAAATATTAGGTCAAAACTAAGAATGCAGAGAAGATAGTACAAACACTTTTCTTTCTTTCTTGCATGTGTGGATGACACACAGATGACATCAAGAGAACAAGGCAAATATTTAGAAGTCTAGAAAATGAGTCAAAAATAGTTACCTTTGAAAATTCTGTATGGTTATTTTTTTTTTCCATCAGAGCAGTTTCTTCTCTTTCTTTTGTTTTTGGAGACAGGGTTTCTTCGTGTAGCCTCAGCTCTTCTGGAACTTTGTAGACTAGACTAGCCTCAAACCTACAGAGACCAGCCTGCCTCTGTGGGATTGCAGGCGTGTGCCGCCACTGAAGTAAACACTATTGGGTTTACTTGCATAGTGGTGTGTGTGTGGCTCCTGCTGTCAGACACCATCAGACAACAAGAAAAGTTATCATCTCCCTAGTTTATCTCAAACATTCAAAGGCTCTTAGCTGTGACTGTTAAACAAAACCAAAACCCCAAAGAAGACAAATCCAAACCCAAAAGTACATCAAGAGTTCTCACTGACTGCAAAGCGTAACTTCCTCTCTGGTACTGAGGGGGGTGGGGTTAGACTTAGTCAGATCCTCTTGTGGGAAAAATAAAAGGGACTTAAAAAACAAACCAACAGGACATCCCAGTGTGCAGTTCGAAGCAGCTTTTGTGTTGACTTCCTGGTGGTTTCCCTTAGCTCAACCGCTGTAGGTGATGAGCAGCCTGGCAGCCACCACATTTCTTTGGAAAAAGTGCAGATTGGATTTGCCTGGGCAGGTGTCCCTCCAGGCCTGTAAGAGATCTCCAGGTAAGTTTGTCAGTTTCGAGACATCTGGTGAAAGAGGGTGTGCGAGCAGGCAGAGCCTCCCTTTGCTTGCTGGGTGTGATTTGTGAGTCAGGAAGCTGCTGAGAGCAGGTTTTTATCTGGTGACAGGCAGAGGTGGCCTGTTCTCCAGATGCTAGTCTGTGGAGCCTGGCAGAGCCCTCACAGTGGATGCTGCTTCAGGTATTTATTCTTCTTGGACTGAAGCTGCTGAACACTGTCATGTCAAAGGTCCGCCACCTTAGTCAAGGCAGCTTGTTCAGTGCTGACTGCATTTTCTTGCTTCATTTTTATTTAGTGTGCGTGGGTGTTTTGCCCTCATGTGTGTCTGTGTGGGGGTGTCAGATTCCCTGGCAGTGGAGTTACAGACAGGTAGGAGCTGCTATGTGTATGCTAGGAATTGAACCAGTGCTCTTAAATCCTGAGCCTGCTTACTCTTTACGGAGAGAACTGTGGCTTAGTATCATTGATGTAGCCAGGCTGACCCTGTAGAATAGCTTCACCTCCCAGGAGCTGTATTTTTGGTGTGCACCACCACAGCTGATGCTGCGGTATTGATTCTGTGTTATAGTCAACCTACCCTATCAGCAGAAAGGCACCGTTCTCCTAAAGCAGTGTAGTTCAGAGCTGAGAAGGAGCAGAAGTAAGCATTACGAGGGGTAGTTGTCAGTGGCGGCTTCTGTTTGCTACAAGCTTGTTTAGGGAAAGGCCAGTCTTGGCACAGCAGTTCTCTTCTGAGCTTTTTCCTAGCTGGGGTCTACTTCCAGAGTGAGTTAGTTTTTCTGGCCATTTTAGTCATCTATATGTTTTTAAATGTACATCTATATGTTCTTACCTGTGCTTGTTATGTTGTCTGTCCAATGGGGGGGGGAGGAAGCCAAAGGATGTGTTTTGGTAGGCTGTATGTTTTCTGAGTCAATACTTTTCCCTATAAAAAAAAATCACCAAAACCAACCAAAACAACCCTAAACCCCCGTCCCCAAATCCCAAAACCAAAAAACACACATACACAAAAACCTTTTAAGGGTTCTTAGAAGTTTTCTTTTTTAATAAAAATGATTCTTTTCTTTGCACATTTTTTCCCCTTTCAGTGCTTTCCTTCCTAACAGCATATGAACAAGATAATGGGTGCCACTGAAAGCAAGTCTCTACAGTGAGAGGTCCTGCTTGCTGTCTTTCTTAGTGATTAGCTTTCTTGGCCAAGTGCTGTGGGTGTCGGTGTGTAGCTACTCTCTACACTGCCTCGTTTTAGTTTTCTTCCGGAGTAACTATTGTCTCAACATATAATCAAGATATCTTTCAGAACTGTGACTAAAACTCCCTGAGCAGATGTAAGCATGGTGGCACTGTAACCTTTCTGAAATCTCTTCCAATTCTCCTTGATTCTTCTTTTCTCCTGCTCATTTTAACCTGCTCCTTGTCTTGCTGCAGAGGGTCTGGTGTGGCTACAGTGGTTGAAGTCAGAAACCAACCAGAAGAAAATTACGGACAAATAGTTAAAACAACCGAAGTTACTAGGTGACAGTTTCAGATATTTTAAAGCACTGTCGTGGTTGAGTTCTGCTCTGTTTAGGTAGCATTTTTTCCTTTGCTCTGGCTGCTCTAAAGGCTTTGGGGAAATAACATTTTTTTTTAAAATAAAACATATTTCAAAGATGTTATTTTCATAAAAATAGAAAACCAGTATTGGCCTGAGTCCAAATTCTCTTCTCTTAAATTGAACTGATTTATTCTTTTCTTGTAACACCGATTTTCTTTAGTGATCTTGTTAGAAGTAAAGATATTAAAATTAATGGTAAAACTAGCATTTTGTCGGGATGTTAACAGTATTCTAAGGAGGTAGACCAAAGTTAAAAAAATGACCCAAAATTGTGAATTACAAAGATTATTTGAAGGCAACTCAGGACACACAGGCATCCGAGAATGACCACATCCCATGTCTGAGGCAACTCCTGCTCAGGAAACGACTTCGGAAGAGGCTGCCTCCTTTGCTGTTGTCTCACTGGCTGATGATACGCCATGTCTGCATTGGCATTTCCCTTTTAGACAAATGGATTGGGAGATTCAGAATGCCAGCTGTCCATTGGAGCCACTGGTGTCCTGACACTCTTTCCAGGGCCTTTGATGTACTGTGATTGAGACCTTGACTCTGTAGCTTTGCAGTAGTTCTTGGGAGTATCCCAGGTAGGCGTGTGGCTGGGCATGTGGAGATGATGTCTTCTGCCCCAGCTGAACTGGCAGTTCCACCCTAGACAGACAAGAAGGTATTATCTCCACTGTACCCCACTTCCCCACCGTGTGTGGCAGGAGGCAGAAGTCCAGAGTGTTGTGGAGAGAGCAAATGAGTTCCTTGGGTAGGTTTGGGGCAAGGCTTAGCTTCTAGTGTGTGCTGCTGTTTGGGCTGTGATGTGGGATGCTGACATTGACTGTTGAATGATATTGAGAAGCGCAGGAGCAAGGTCATAGGGAGTGGGTGATTCACTGGACTGTGCTAATGAGGCAAGGAAAATTGGGAGCTTTAGAAGTAAGATTTTTGCTGGGAGTTGGGCCTGTCTGTCTTGTCTGTATATGTGGGGTTGGGGTAGGGGTGGGGGTGAGGAGAATGTATTGAGAATTTTGGTTTCTTTAAAAAGCAGAAATATGTGATGTTTCTTTAATTTTTTTTTTTTTTACTCCTTCCTGTATTTTGTTAGCATTTAGTCACCTGGTACAGGGCTGTACTTACAGGAAGCACTAAGGGTATAAAAATTGCCTATATGTGGCATGGGGTGAAATCTGGCACTGAGTAAGAGGGTGGAGCACGGTTGTCTCGATGTTTCCTGGGCTGTCAGACTTGCTGGGTGCTGGCCTCGTGCAAGAGCACAGACCTGAGAGCAGAGTGCCGTCCACGAGACTTTGTACAGAGAAAGGAGTCGTTGGTTCTGAAAACCAGGCAGCCTATCATTTACAGAGGCACAAGAATGCCACTTAATTCAGGAGAAGAAAGGCAGAGGTGACTGAGAGATGTGATCAAAAGGGTCATGACCCCTGGGGTGGTAAAAAGACCCTTTCACAGGGGTCACCTAAGACCATCAGAAAACACAGTTATTTACATTATGATTCCTAAAAGTTATAAAATTATAGTTAGGAAGTAGCAACAAAATAATTTTATGGTTGGGTGTTACCATAACATGAGGCATTAAAGGGTCCCAGCATTAGGAAGGTTGAGAACCAATGTGCTGTGGCCAGGCACGGTGGCATAGGCCTTAAATACTAGCATTCAAGAGGCAGAGCCAGAGGCAAGCAGATCTCTGTGGTTCCAAGCCAGCTTGAGTTCAAACTCATAGTAAGACCTTGTGTCAGAAAAGAAAAGAAAAGAAAAGAAAAAAAAGGACACTACTGAGCTGTTTGGAGTCCTGGATGCCAGATACCCTTGCCATGAACTATGTGAATCATCATTGAATCTTGGAGAGAAGGTCTCTTCAACATGATTCCCCTGGGGATGGTTTTGAGGATTTGCATATTTTAGGTACTGGGCACGCTCTACTAATAGCACCCAGGAAAATAAAAAGAATAAGTTGTGTAACTGATGACACTGTGCATCAATTGATACTGGACTTGGATTGCTGTTCAGTGTCTAGGAATAGGAAATCAAGCACACCAAATATGGTACTCACAAATGTGTAAGCTGAAGCTTTGCACACCATCATCTCATGCTGTATTTTTCCTCAGCATCACTTGAATGGCTGCTTGTGCAACTGGCCCTGGATCTGGATTATGTTTCCCAGCAGTTCTCTGACCCTTGCTTTGAGGGCACCAGGTGCTTCCTGTTTCAGTTGATAGCAAGTTCTGGGCTTGTTGGAAAGCTCTGGTAGGGATTGGGTGGGAATGTGGTAGGATCTGGGTCCAGTGGCCGCCTGGTTCCTGTCTCAACACTTTGACCTTAATTTCAACAGTTCAGTGAACTGGCAACTCCAAGTAGTTTTTTCCCACTGCCCTAGGACTAGCATTGTTTGACTGAGGAAGATGAGTCATAGCCTAGTTCTACCATTGTGTGAGGTGAAATCGTAGTCTGAGGCTAAAGAACACAGGTCAGGCTGTTTGTGTAAATGGGGACTGTGAGCCAGGCGGCACTTAGCGTGACTGTGCTGGTGGAATTGCTCTCAATTTGGAGGAACATTTTAACAAACTTTTCACCTTACATCTAACTTTTGTTTAATAACGCAGTAAAACAACTTTAAAACATTCGTAAAGAGTGAGATGCCCACAAAGAAAAACTAATGCAGAATCAAAATTATACAAAACAGAGAATTGTCTTCCTCCCCTCGATCCCCTCTTCATAACCACAGCTAATACCTTTGGTATTCTGCCTAACTTTTTACTGTGTATATAAAAATATAAAGCTCTATATCTAAGTTTCCATAGTACAAAATTTCCTTTTTTTTTTTTTTACTGCAGTTAAAAGCTTTGTGTTCGTGGCATGCTATTAAAGCAAAACAAAAATAAGCCACAAGCAAATAACTGAAGATGACAAATACCGGGCCACACATAGCTTACTGGACTACTGGAGAGCTAGTGAGCCTTTACCGTTAAACTGCCCACAGCGGGCAGAGGAGCGCTTGAATGTCTTCTTACTGTGGGGTAGAATTTCTGAGTGTGTTCACCAGTTCTCTGGACACATCCTTCAATCATCTTTTCCTGCTTTGGTGCCCATTTTCTTTTGCTGCTTGGTTCTCTGATTTTGAAACACTTACTCATTCCAAAAGAAGTTCCTCCCGAAAATGGGAGCTTTTGAATAACTTCCTTTTAATGTTGAGTTTTAAGATGGTTAACCTCAAACTTAAAAGATCGACATTATTTTGCTGATCTCTGAGATAGAGGTTTACATCTTTGGACTCAGACCCCACATTTTCCCTTTCTTTTTGGCTGCTGTGGAGACAGCTCTCATCCTGAACCATGCTGAGACTAGTCATTATTTAAGTACCCTCAATATTTTTTTTACATACTGGTAATTAATTTTGCATGGATGGTAAACCCAGAATTCTTTAAGATCCACTTTCGATATATTATGGAGCCTGTTAGAGTTTGGAGAAGGAGGCTGTGGAGTGAAACTTGAAATTAAATCCCAGTTCTGTGGATACTGAACCCGGTGAAGCCAGCGGCTAGAGGGAGGGCTCAGTGGCTAAGGTGACTTGATGCCCCTGCAGAGGACCAGGTTCAGCTCTCAGCACATGCAGGCGTGGCTCATGCCGTCCAGCCTCTTGTTCCCAGAGACCCAGCAGCTTCTCTGGCCGGCACACTGATGTATTTACATACACTCAGACACATGCAGACACCCTTAAAATTCAATAAATTAACAATATCTTCAAGACGAAACCAGTAAGTCTCATTTTGTTCTATAAAGGTATATGTATATACAATTTCCTTATCTTAGTCAAACTCAGGGAAGGATTATGGATGATGACCATTTATGATAATGGAGTTTTTCAAGGTAATTTAGAAAAAAAAATACGTCAGGTTATTACAGGAAGGTGAGATTTTTGTTTAAATCTGGCACCATGATTATCAACATTTACTATTTACTGCTTTGTTCCTATCCTTCATTTGAGATTCCTTAGGAATTTTCCACGTCAGAGCATTGAGCCTGTAATTTTCGGCAGGGCTCATTTAACTGCAGATGCTCTTCATGGCAGGAAATACACAGCCATACAGGGCAACAAGTGGACTGCACTTGTTTGGAGGTTGTGGTCATGGCAGGGCGCCCAAAGCATTTTTGCTGGTTTCAGAGCTTACTTTCATTTGCTCAGAAAGTATTCCCCCCCCCCCCCGCCCCCGCCCCCCTTCCGTTTGCAGGCAAGCAGAGAGGCTGGGCACCTAGCCGTCCCTGCAATTCTCTGCTCCATGACCTATTTGCTTTCTGGTGCCTTGTATAAAAAGCTTTATTTAGTCTGCAGAGAGGGTCATTTGTCCAGCTAGAAGAGAGCTGTCACAGTAGTCTAGAATCCTGATGGGTCCTTCTTACTCCAGATACCGTAGCAGGCTAGCTCCAAGGTGCTAGGAAAATAGACACCAAGGCAAGTTCTTCCAGCTCGCTTGCACATCATCAGTGAAAACACCGCCAGGTAGCCATCCAAGAAGCAGGTCCTCTGCACCAGCACTGACCCCTTTCTCTTGACAACCAGCTCCTTGTTGAGAACTTAATGCCAGGGTTAGTCTCCTGGCATCCGACCTGGCCTATTTTTGTGTTGACTTCAAGACTTCATGTTTTCAGCTTCTGCTTGTTCCATGCCACTAAACTACTTTCAGTTTGTAGCTTCTGTGTTTTTTTGCTGAGGAAACTTACTGTTCAAGCAGATCCCCTCTCTTAAGTGATAACTCAGAGGCTCACCCATGCTGGATAGCACCTGCTAGTCCTCTAGAGGCAACTGAATTAAGATGGTTGTAATTGTGTATAAGCTGGGCATGATGGGTCAAGGATGGCTACAGGCCAGCCTGGTCTACAAGGTGAGTTTTAGGCAAGGCAGGATTACATAATGAGACACTGTTGAAAGCATGGAAGTGAGAAAGAAGAAAGTGTATTTATTATCCAACTCTGAGTCACTAGTACACAAAAGGAAAAGTATAGTCAGGGTGTGTTTGCATGCCTTGCCAGGAAGTAGTTCTGGCCTGGTGTCTTAAGATGAGTAATTCCTACCCTGCTGGATATGCACTGGGAAAGAGGTAGCTTTAGTTTCCAAGCTTTTGCTTTGTTTTTTAAAATAATTTTTATTTTTTATATTAATTACAGTTTATTCACTTTGTAACCCAGCTGTAGTCCCCTCTGTCCTCCCCTCCCAATCCCATCCTCCCTCCCTCATTGCCTCCATGCCCCTCTCCAAGTCCACGGATAGTGGAGGTCCTCCTCCCCTTCCATCTGACGCTAGCTTATCTGGTCTCATCAGAACTGGTTGCATTGTCCTCCTCTGTGGCCTGGCAAGGCTGCTCCCACATCCGGGGGAGGCAGTCAAAGAGCCAGCCACTGATTTCATGTCAGAGACAATCCCTGTTTCCCTTACTAGGGAACTCACTTGGATACTGAGCTGCCATGGGCTACATCTGAATAGGGGTTCTATGTTAGATCCATGAATGGTCCTTGTTTGGAGTATCAGTCTCAGAAAAGACCCCTGTGCCCAGATATTTTGGTTCTGTTGTTCTCCTTGTGGAGCCCCTGTCCTGCCCAGGTCTTACTATCTCCCCCTTCTTTCCTAAGATTCCTTGCACTCTGCCCAAAGTTTGTTTATGAGTCTCAGTATCTGCTTTGATAAAATGCTAGGTAGAGTCTTTCAGAGGGTCTCCATGGTAGGCTCCTGTCCTATTTCTTGTTTTTACAGTTTTAATCTGTGTATCTTTCTTGAGTTGAGCTAAATATGGTCAAGAATTGGGAAAAAAATAATAAATGATCTGGTGAACACATATTGAGCGCCTGCTGTTTCCTGGGTCTTAAGACTCTGAGTGGAAGCGATGCAGTGGCTTAAATATTTGTTGTTGTCCTTGTGTGCTTCTGAGAGAGTCTCGTGTAGTTAGAATGCTGGAATTACAGGTAGGTCCATGAGGCAATGCCTGGCTCAGATGCTGCTGATACAAAACCCAGGCTCTGTGCCTGCTAGGCATGGACTCTTTTGTTTGTTTGTTTTTGTTTTATTTATTTATTATATATGCAATGTTTTGTCTGCATTGTGCCGGCAGGTCAGAAGAGGGCACCAGATCTCATCAAAGATGGTTATGAGCCACCATGTGATTGCCGGGAATTGAACTTAGGACCTCTGGAAGGGCAGACATCTCTCCAGCCCTTAGGCAAGAGCTCTTAAACTGGGCTGAGTCTCTGACCCTAAATCTGGTTTAAATTTATCGCTTTTACTGACCGGTAGCCCAGGGTCATAGCATACACTTTGCAGGGTGAGTGATAGGCATTTGCCCTGAGTTTACAGTGCAGGAGCAACAGTGAGGATGTGCTGTAGAGCCTCAGCCCACACTTGAGTGCCAGTGATGAGCTCTTGATCAGTTATGTGGAAAGGTAGTGGATGTGAGTGCTACTGACATCAATATCCGGACAGTACTGTTATGCCCCCCAGCAGGCAGATTGCAGGGGAGATGAAAATATAAAGTTGCAACGCTAAGCAACCTGGTCAAGAGGGCACTATTCGGCTGTTCAAGTCAGCTAAAACTGGAAAAATAATTAGCATGTGAAGAGGCTCTTGTGCGGAAATGGCTGTAAGTTAAAGGAAGCAGGTTGAGTTTTCTGAGTTGGAATGCCCATTCAGCCTCAGAATACTGCTTTCCCATTTTGTTATGCCACCCCCTCACCCCGCCAGTTTTCTTCTAACCTTGGTGTGGCTGGAATTGAGCAGAACTGCTCTGCTGGCTGCCAGCTGCTGGACTAGCACTTTGGAGTTTGGGACTGAGAAGCACTGCAAAAAGCTTGTGTTTCTTTGCAGCCCAGATTGACCTTGACCCCTAATCCTTATGCTGGGGTCACAGGTGAATGCCACCATGCCTGGTTTCCATGGTGCTGGAGACGGAACCCAAGGCTGCTGGAATGCTAGCAAGTACTGCAATGACTGAGTCCCACCCCCAGCCCAGGCGCTGGCAAGCCAGGTGTGTCCTCAAAGTTCACTCTGCTCTTAGAACGATTCTCTGCTTTGTTGGCCAAGTAAACCTTGTCCAAGAAATCTTTCCTGACGTCTAAATATGGATTCCATTTTCTCTGATCCAGAACTTTCCCCTGGGATCAAGTTCAGATACCCCTGATATATTTCCCAACACCGCCTTTATGGGAGATGTTGCTGATCTGTGCTGTTGGAAGCTGGTCTGCTTCTGCCATGTAGGCCTCTGGACCATCTTTCCTGCTTCCGCTGGTGCATGTCTGAGAATCTCCTTTTAGGCCCTGAGTTTAAGGCTGGCCTGTTCTTCCTGGCTTGATTCCTTCAACCCATCCCAGCTCTTGGGTCATTTTGGTTGCTTGGGGATTTTTTGACCAATCAAGAAGACAGCATTGACGTAGAGTTGTATGGCTGCAGGCAGGTTACTGGTGGAATTGAGATGCCTGAAGGAAGCCACTTATCTTTACTGTTTTTTGCCTCACATATCAGCAGTATATGAAGATTCAATACATACCATGGGTACTTCTTGCTTTCCTTTCTGTTTGAGAAAAATACATTATTTACATTTTAACCCTTACAATATTTCTTTTTACCCCCCATTTATTTATTTATAGTGTGTGTTTTGTGTTTATTTTGATGTTTTTTGTTTGCTTATTTTTTGGCATTTGTTTTTGGTGTGTGTTTGTGTGTATGAATGAATATGAAGGCCAGAGGACAACTTGTGGCAATCAATTCTCCTTTTCTTCTATATGGGCTGTGGGGATTGCACTCAGGTTGTCAGGCTTGGTGGCTGCCAGTCTGCATTTTTACCTTTCTTTTAGAATAATTTTATAAATATGGGAAAATTGTAGAGATGGCTCTGAGAGTGTGCCCAGTCTCCTCTCATTTTCCTTAGTTAATATCTTTTGTTTTTGTTTTTTTGAGACAGGGTTTCTCTGTGCAGCCTTGACTGTCCTGGACTTGCTTTGTGGACCAGGCTGGCCTCGAACTCACAGAGATCCACCTGCCTCTGCCTCCCTTAGTGCTGGAATTACAGGCGTGCGTGACTGCATCTGACTTTAGTTAACATCATTGCTATATTTGTTAAACAAATGAACCACTATTGGTATATTATTCATGAAGTTATTAACACAAATTCAAAAGTTTCCTCAAGAGTTATTATTGAGTTTTAAAGGATTTATAGTTGAGGTATTATTTATAAAACATCAAGTTTTGATTTCAGTTCTTCTTGAGTGTACTCACATTCAGACCTTTAGAATCCTTACATGTCATGGTTGCAGACACATTCACAACACAGATGAATACTTGTTATGTGGGTGTCTGTCTCTGATGTCATTGCCCTCAGGGACCCGGTGAGGACGATGGCTTTTTTTTTTTTTTTAAAGAAGATGGCTTTTAAAAAGACTAACATGTCTCTAATCTCTCTGAATTACAATTACTTATTAGTACCTTAGGTTTCATTGGACATATATTTAGTTTAGTTATTTATAGTCTCTTCAGACAGAAAGTATCATTCAAAGTAACAGGTGTGGAACAGCCCTTGACCAGTTGGATCAAAGACCAAAGCTCAGCAAAGAGGCCAGCTCAAAATGAATAAATATCCTGCTAACTTTTGAGTGCTCTAAAAATGTCTTTAGACATTGTCACATGTCTCAGGTAGGAGCCCTAAGGTGAGACAGTTACAGCAGCCAGGCCCACTGACAGTACTATATAAACATTTGTTATTGTTGATGTCTTCTTTCATTTCTATTATTTATTTCTGATCAATTAAGACAGAGTTTAGTGGGACATCAGGAGTTAAGTCACTATGTATTAAGAATGAGGTTCTAGGTCACTATGTGACTCAGGAGGCAGAGGTACATGCTACTTGAACCTGTTGACCGGAGTTTGATCTCTGGAACTGAAGGTGAGAGGAGAGAATTGACTACTGACTACTGACCTCCACTTGTGTGCTCTGATTTGTGCACTTACATTCACACAACACACACACAGACAGAGAGAGAGAGAGAGAGACTGAGAGAGAGAGAGACTGAGAGAATAATAAATAAAAAGCTTAGAACTTGTTTAAAAAGATAAGCATAAGTTTCCTTTCTTATGATGAGGGTTACGTTTTTGGGTGGGAGATGTAGCTGAGTTGGCAGACTGCTTGTCTAGCATGTATGAGATGAGACTCCGGCTTTGATCTTCAGTGGCACATAAGCCAGGATGGTGACTTGCTTCTGTAGTGGAGGATCGGGGGCCGATAGTCATCCTTGGCTACATAGAAAATTTGAGTTGGAGGCTAGCCTGTGTGGCACGAGACCCTATCTTTCAAAAAGGGCCTGTATTTTGAAGAGTTCAAGTTTTGTTAGAGATGCACACTGTGGTGGAAGTATACAGATTTCTAGGTTGGTTTGCTGTTCTTTTCACTGCCCTCTGCCACCTGTGGGAAGAGGAAAGTACTGAAAGGGTGAGGAGGTATGGAATTTGGAGGCCAGTCGCTCCCAAACTCCTTTCACCTACCCACGGCCTGCCTTGAGTGATCACAGCAGCAGGCTTGGAGCCTGTACTTTGGTTCCTGCCAAATCCCCCTCATTTCCCCATGATGATATGTTATTAGTATCTTGATCCCTGTTATTTGTTAAGTTAATCTGTGCTTTGGGACTCTAGTAAGATCACAGAATTTTGTTTTCTGTGACTTCGTTTTATAATATATGCTCTGGGTAGGTTCTGTGCTAGGGCTGGTGAAGCCCAACAGTTTAATATTAGCCTTGTCCTCCTTAGAGGTCTAGAAACAGACGCTTCCATTGTGTAAGCAGGCCTTCTATCATGTTTGTTAAGGTAGCCATTTTCTTATTAACAGAACGAGGATTTTTTTTGTTTTGTTTTGTTTTCGTTTTGCTTTTTTACAATCCTTAATCCACTGAAACAGACAGTTCATGGGAGAGGAGGATCAAATGTCCCAGAATCATCCTTGATCTCAGGACTTCTGTGGAAATGTGAGCACCCTTACTCTGCATTAAATCAACTAGGTTGTGTGTTTTAAGAAACACACAAATAAGTATTTCCTAATTGGTTGGTTATAAAGTTGTTGTCATTTCTTCTTAGGCTAGGCTGGCCTTGGACTGGTTGGTAGTTGAAGATGGTCAGCACCTCGGCTTTTCCTGCCTCTAACTTCCAAGTGTTGGGATTCCAGGCTTGCGTCATCACGCTCAGTGTTATGTGGTAGTACAGCTTCAGCCCAACCACAGGCAGTGATTAGAGAGAACTAGATAGATATTTTGTGGTTCTTGTTTTTGTTTGATTGTTTTACTTTTTTGAAACAGGGTTTCTCTGTGTAGCCCTGGCTGTCCTGGATCTCCCTGTAGATCAGGCTGGCCTCACACTTCTGACATTTGCCTGCCTCTGCCTTCCAAGTGCTATCCAGCCCTTTTCTCATGTTTGTTATTATCATTGTCATTGGTTCCTTCCTGGATTCTAGTTGGTTATTTCTTGTAACTTCCTAGGAACCTACTTTTGGGATAAGAAGTTTCATTTTAGGACTGTTGACATGGATTGTTTAGTGGTGTTCAGAGGACTCAGTCAAGTTTAGTTTGATAACTTTGCTTTCAGCTAATATCTAGTTGTTTATAGTATAGGTAGTTTGTATTTTTAAATGGATTTTTAAATTTTTATGTGCATGGGTATTTTGTTTATATGCACTATATGTATGGAGACCAAACTCTGATCTTCTGAAAGAGTATGAAACATTCTTAACCTCTGAGCCATTGTTCTAGCCCCCTCTCCATTTCTTAAAACAGTGACATCTGCTTAGTTATTATATGTATGTATCTGTATAGTTTATGCACACATGCCATAACTCACATGTGGACATCAGAACACAACTTGCTGGCAGCCGTTTTCCCTATTCCACAAGTGGGTCCAGAGGACTGAACTTAGATCATCTGGCTTGATAGCAGGTGTATTGACCCACTGAGCCATCTCCCTGGCCGTAAGCAACTCTTCGGTTGTAATTTCTGTAGCTATTTGCCATTAGAATCTTCTTTCTATGCCTCTCCAGTTGTACTGCCGTTTTTCAAGATTCTGCTAATGATCTTTGCCTGTCTTACCATCCCACCCCCTCTTAGTCTCTCTCTCTGCCTTTCATCACTTCTCCCTCAGCCAGCAAGAATGGATTAAACATCTTTGGCCAGTGTTTCTATGGCATTCCAAGTACAACACTGATGAAGATCCTCACAGATCCTGTGTCTTTCCCACATACTCCTTTGCGTCACAAAACAACAGACATTGTGTTTGGTAATGTGAGGCCCCTCACAAATCAAGTATAGCATTACATCCTCTTACTTGAAGGATAGTTGTGTGGAAGAAAATTTCAGTTTTGTGTTGGGGAAAAACATGTCCTTGAACAAACACGGTGGCCTCTTGTTTTAGAATTCCTTTGGAAGCCGTGGCCAAGGATAATGGTGCCTTACCCTTACCTGACATTTCCCTACACTGGGACTTCCAGCTGCAGGATCCAGCTGTGTGTCCTCCAGCTGAATAAGCTCATACCCAGTTCCTAAAGCTCCAGTTCCTATCAACCCTGAGTCCTTGATAGCTAAAGTGTAATTGTTCCATCTTTCTGTGTTACCCTTGGTCTGCCTCTGAGGTGAATGATTCACAGTGGTTTGCCATGTGCCCAAGGCTTCCTAATAAGTCGTAACATGCTTGAGAATAAAAGATCTTTCATTGGCCAACTTTCTGTCTCTGTGCTTGGCTGGTTTTATGCCAATTTGACACAGACTATAGTCATTTGAGAACTAGGACCCGCAATTGAGAAAATGCCTTCATGAGACTGGGCTGGAGAGCAACCTGTAGGACATTTCCTTAACCACTGATTGATGAGGGAGGGCTCAGTCCATTGTGGGTGACTGGGCTGGGCTGGTGGTAGCAGGCTGAGAAAGCCATGGAGAATGAAGCCAGTAAGCAGTACTCCTCCATAGCTTCTGTATCAGCTCCTGCATCCAGGTTCCTTCCCTGTTTGAGTTCCTGCCCTGACGTGTTCAATGATGGACCCTGAGGTAGAAGTATAAGCTGAATAAACCCTTTCCTCCCAACCTTGCTTTCGTCCTGGTGTTTCAATATAGTACTAGTAATCCTAACTACTAAAATGTACTATCACATTTTAGTACTTGCTATTTTTCCTGGTACTACTTCCGAGAGAAAAGACAAAGACTTGCCTCTTTACATCTGCTTTGTAAGGTAAACCAAAGGAGCATGTTCGCCAGCTCATGCTATGACCTTGTATGATGGAAGAAGGTGAGGAAGTTTTCTGAAGACCCTCCTAGTCTAGAGGACAGGGCTAAACTATGGTGGGATGGAATTTAGTGTCCTCATTGATATGACACCCTTCCCACTGCCTCACACTATATAGACTGACTTGGCGACCTTGTGGGATTTCAGAGAGACTACAGTTTGCACTTGTGGCCTGGCCCACATAGAACATGACTAATATTAGGAAGTGGGGATGGATCCCTTTATCACATTTTCTAATTTTGTCGTTCATTTTCAGCTAATTATTCATGCCTTGGGGAAAAAAATTAGCTTAGTAGGCAGGACAATATTAGTTTTAATTGCAGGCTTAGTCCAGAGGGCTGTGCTTGAGTGAAAACCATCCAGGAGTTGTGGAAAGAGCAGATGTTTCTATTTCTGGCTGCTGAGAGGGGCCTTGCAGGGCTGTAAGGAAAGATGGGCATGTTAATTACAGGTGCAGGGCAGTTCCTGGGATCACATTTATTATGTTACCACTTCCTCACTGATACTCAAATTAAAAACATAGGCTAAATTTCTACCACTACCATCACCACTAATTGTGGAAACAATTCCAAACCGGTTGGAAAGATTTCCTTTGTTAATGACAACAAAAACAGGAACAAGAAAAGTCAGCTCATTCGTTCTGACTTCTAAAAAGTCGTCTTTGGCAAGAGCAAAACTAGCTGTTGTGCTTTGGATCTGTGACCCCCACAGGCTCATGTTTTGACCACTGCTGTGTATATGGTGATGTGGCTTGGAGACGGTGGAGCCCTTATGGGGCTGGTCATAGCTGGTTCAGGTAGGTCTATAGGTCTGGGCCTTTAATACCTGTGTATAACTCTAGCTGTGGCTGTACACTCCACTTCTTGTTGGCTGTGACAGCAGGAGCCTTACCACATGATCCTGTCACCACAGAGTCCTCAGTTCTGCCATGATGGACTGAAACCGTCTGAACTATGAACCAAAATAAAATTTTCCTCCAAGTTGTCCCTGACATGTGTGCTGGCCACGTTGTTTTAGCTAAAGTAGCTAATACAGTGGCATTTATTAGTATTATTTTTAATGTCTGAAGTGGGAATGCTGAAGGAGACCTGGTGGGGGCATCTAATGCTGGAAGTCTCTCCTTAATTTATAGATAGAAAAGGCTCTACTAGGCTGACTACAGAACCTTACAACTTAACTTTCTGCCCAGCCCCCATTGCTCTCCTTTAGCTCACCCCGTCCAACTTGTAGACTTCCAACAGCATTTGTCATGGAGTCATGTAGCTGTTCTGTTTCCCCTCCAACAAAGTGTTGAATGTGCTTTCAAGAAAGTGTAGGTCACTGCATGGTTCTCAGTGACCATCACTGGAAGTGAACACAACCCAGAGAGGATGTGGGTCAGCAGAGGTTCAGTTTCCGAGGGAAAGTTCTTCCTTCCTTGTTTGTGATTCATAACAGGGTGAGATAGAAAGCCAAATGATTTCATTGCTGAAAACAGACTTCAAGGTCATGAGACACTGCCTGTGTAAATGAAACTTTGGCAATGTGGTAGACTGATCTTCATTCACACCTCAGTAGTTTCGGAAACTTTAGCAGGTGGTGGTGGTGCACATCTTTAATCCCAGCTCTTGAGAGGCAGATCTCTGAGTTCCAGCCTCGTCTTGAGAGAGAGAGAGAGAGAGAGAGAGAGAGAGAGAGAGAGAGAGAGAGAGAGAGAGAGAGAGAGAGAGAGAGAGAGAGAGAGAGAGAGAGAGAGAGAGAGAGA
>CM053763.1:18531817-18554889 GCA_028658305.1 Pachyuromys duprasi
GGTGATGGCAACTCCATACAGTGATGCCTTAGGGCCTGACTACAGATGCTTCTGAGGCTGACTTGGCATTGGTAGTTAGAACGTTGAAAACATTTTGAGGACCTATTGTGAGCTGAGAAATGCAGTAGATTGTTAGTTGCAAGTATCTCTGCTATGTTAAGAGCCCATTTTTAAGTTTGGCATCAGTTTGGTTTGCTTTTGAAGTGGAATTTTATTTAAAGGCCAAGAACAGAATCATCAGCCTTGGGCATTCCAGGAAGGCATTTAACCACTGAGCTAATTCCTTAAATTAAGATTTTGAATAATATTTCTTAGTACTTACCATTGAATTATACTGTTCTTAAAATAACTTACTAATTAAGCCTAATAATTGATGGATACATGGAAGCCCTTATGTACAGAAATAGAGAGATCGAGGTATATCTGTCTGATAGAACTGTGTATTTGAATGCTTTTTTAGCATATTTTCATTTTTCATAATGAGGTTCATTATGACACATTCCTACATGTCTATAATGTATTTTTATCATATTCACATCCCATTATTTTCTCTTGTCCCCTCTTCATTCCTGCTATTCCCCTTTCTCTTCCCAGATAGCCCTCCATCCTCTGTCTCTCTCTGTCCCTCCGTCTCTGATTCACTCTCATTTGGTGACCTGATTAGGTTCATTAGGGTTATATATAGGAGCATGGGCACTGTGATGATAAGTCATCAACTTGACCCGATATAGAATCACTTCGAAAGGGACCCTCAGGGAAGACTTGGCCTGAGATGACTTTTCTTAATTGGTTGGTTGAGGTGTGAAGAATGTACACAGAACCATTTCGTAGACTGGGCCCTGGACTGCAGGGAAAGAAAAAACCAGCTGAATGTCGGCATTCTTGGGTCTGCCCCTGTGTGGGGATGCCATGTGAGCCACGGGCTCAGGCTTCAGCTCTTCTGACTTCTCTGTGGTGATGCGCTGTGAGCTGGAACTGTGGGCTCAGCAAACCCTTCCTCTCTTCAGCAGTTTTTTGTCTGACTGTTTTCTCACAGCAACAGGAAAAGAAGTTAATACAGGCACCTGTACCAGTGGAGAGCATGTCTCCACCTCCCAAGCAACCATTACCTGCCTGTAGATCTCCAGGTCCACATAAGCCCCTTTCTGCTTCATGACAGGATGTAGAACTATATTTCTTTTATTTATCTTCTTTTCTGTGCCTTTGATTAAGAGGTCAGGAAAATGGAAGCAGGAGAGATAGCTCAGTTGTTAAGAGTTTGCGCACTGCTCTTTCAAAGGACCAGAGCTCTGTTTCCAGTACTCACTGTAGGTGGGTTACAACTGTCTGCAGTTCCTGCTATAGCAGATCTAATGCCTCCTCGCTTCTGTGGACACCTGAATACTTATGCACATATACAGATATACACATATACAGATATGTGTCTCTGTACATACAGATACGAATGCATACACATAAAAAATAACAGTAGGGTTGGAGAGATGGCTCAATGGTTAACAACTGTTGCTGCTCTTCAGAGAACCAGAGTTGGTTTCCCAACACCCATATATGGCAGCTCACAACCACCTTCTACTCCAGCTCCAGGGGGCATGATGCCCTTTTCTGGCCTCTGTGAGCACCTGCATGCACATGCTCATGCATAGTCACATGCTTGTACATGTAGACATAAAGAAGAATACATATTAATAAATATTTTAAAAAGTAAGTCAAGAAAAGACCTGGTTCTGGTCTGTCTCTACTAATAGCACTTGGTGGAAGAACAGGACTTTCCAGCTCTTACTGAAGTTCATCTATTCATGTCTGTTTGGGTAGTGGGTTTCCTATCCCAAGATCAAGCTAGCAATTATAAATTGTAAATGACAAGGGTAGACTTAGTTTGAAGTTGATGCTGGGAGTGACTATTATCTCTGAACAAGAATACCCTAAGATGGTTGAAGACTGACTTTGGGAGGGGACAGCTCTTTCTTTGCATTACCATTGCTTGCTTGCTTTTCCAACATGGCCCCCAGTCTCTTATCAGACAGCTTCTAGGGCCTAACTCATGTGGTAGGAACTTAGGTATAGTGTGGCAATAACTATGGGTGGGTGGGGTTCATTTGACTCTACTCATCAGCATCTTTTCTCTGTGTAAGAAGCAAGCATTTGCATTGTAGCTGAGTGTACAGCATTTGCTTTGCATGTACAAGGTCTTTAGGACTGACTGGAAGAGCTAAATCAAGTAGGTGGTTGTGATGGTTTATATGAGTGTTGGGGTAGGAATTTCATCAATTCCACACCAGCATAGCCTATGCACTGAGACCATGTCTTAAACAAACAACAACAAAACCCAAACAAAACCAAATGAAGAGGAGGAAAGACCCTGGAACATGGTCATTTACTGGAGTTGAATTTGTCGTCTTAAAGAGATTTCCCTACATGTAGTTTGAATGCCCTTCTGAATGGCCAGGGTTTTTCTCTCTTTCCTGAAGATGCACCAAGATATGCCAAGATACACCAAACTATGTTTTTGGCAATTCAATAAATATCTACTGTGCAGTTATGTTGTGTAAAGAACTATGGGAAAGAAGTGAAGGGATAGGTTGTTTCTTCCTCCAAATATTAAGTTTCTTTAGAAGAGTGGATCATACATGCATTGCGGTGTAAACCATTTTGTTATAAATAAGGAATTGAGCACTGTATGAATTCAAAAGGAGAGGACAGAGTGCATGCAGTGCTAAGGGAGAAACTTCCTCTTAAGACTCCATGAAAGCTAATACTCTGGCACACACTTGTAATCCCGTCTCCTTGAGAGGCTGAGGCAAGAGAGTCCTAATTTAGGCATTCTGAGCACAGAGTTACTTCAACTCCAGACTGGGAAAATTAGGCCCTGTCTCAAACTAGAATGCAAACAGATGGTCAGGGGCTTGCTTGGTATCTGTGAAGCTCTGAATTGAATCATCAGTGTCACATCCATGTTGCCCCAAAGAAAGAAGTGGGGGCTGATGAGAGTATGGGACCGAGGGAAACGGCCCCAGGTTGAGGGCCTGAATTGTTAGAACCAGCAGAAGGCCCAGTGATTTTGAAGGCAGTGAGCATCATCCAGAAGTCCTAAGATAGAATTTCAAGGTCAGGGGGATGTGTGTAGAAGGCATGTGTTCATGGGATAGCTGTGAGGGAAAGCTAGGGAGGACTTCTTTCTTGAGGCTGGTAGTCTGGACATGATTATCTCTGGCTCTGCTGAGTGATTATAAAGTGAGAGATGGCAAAGCTCACTGCATGGATTTTAATATTTAAGATTCCGCTGCCAAAAGCTGAGCTCATTGCTCTTCCAGTGTGACCATGACCAAGTGATGGGGCGACCCTTTGTTGGATGAGCACCAGCAGTTCTAGGCTCAAGCTCAGCTAACACCTGCAGAAGGCACCTCTCACTGTGATCTGCTTCTCCCACTGTCTCCCTTATGTCGCCTGGTGAAAGGTAAACAGAACCTTGGTGGGGTGGGAGGTCTGTGCCTATGGAGTTGCCCTGTGGATTGTGTGTGGAGATGCGGAGCTGTGTAATTAAGCCTGGCCGGGGCTGCAAGCTCAGGCTTGCCGCAGGGCTCCTGCTGCTTTCTGCTTGAACTTGTGTTGCTGTATTTTACAGCCCATTATCCATATGCAGCGATGAGTGATTGAGCTCTGCTCTCTCTGCCTCTCTCTCTCTGTATGTGCATGCTTGTATTTGCGTGTGTGCTGCACCTGTCAGTTTCCTCTTGCTGCCAGATGTGTCGAATTGTTGATTTTATAGCTTAGCAACCCATCGGTAATTTTTGTAGTTGTGTTCTGTTGTGGGTCTCATTGGGATAAAAAGAAGATATTGGTGAGTTATGCCCTTCTTGGAAGCACTAGGTGTGAGTCTATATCCTTTTCCTGTTCATCTTGAACAGGCTGCTTGGCTCATGGTCTATGTCAGTCTCAAAATATCAGCGACGGCTCAGGTCCTAACACATTGCTGGCCCTGATACCCTCCTGCCTTCCTCTTGTCCTTATAAAGAACCGTGTGCTGACATTGGACACACCGGGATAAATGAAAATGATCGTCCTATTCTAACTTGTGCCAACCCCTGAGTTTCACGTATGACTTCATGTCTCCGCTGCCACAGGGCCTCCCCATTCGGTCATGGAGATCCTTGTGGGGAGACTGGATCAGTCTGCCATAGCGGGAACTTTCAATCATCATTTGTCATGAGAACACAGGCACAAAGAGTTTAGAAGAGGAAGTCATTTCTCACATGCCTTTTAAGCAACCAGTGCACAGTTGCTATTTTAAAACAATAACGCTCAGAGCTTTCCTTGAAAGTTTTTGTGTGTTACAGTAGCAGGATGTCTGCTTGCCTGGTGATAGGGGAAGGGGAGGACCACCTCAAGTTGTTTTAACTTTAGGGACAGCGGGATGTTGACATTTGCACACATTATAGACGTGGTTATTAACTCTACTGGGACAGAAACAAGAGAACCAGCTATTGTCATTGGCTTTGCCTGCTTTCTTCTAAAGCCACATGATGTAGTTACTGGGACCCAATAGTTTTCTCGAAGTACTGTTTGGCATTGAAGCATCCAGCAGTGTTCAAGAGTGTTTGGGAAGAAAAGAAGTGAACAGCCACTTAAGTGACTCCAATTTTAGGGGAAGGGTAGACGTTCAGAAGGTACATAATGAGCATTGGAAAACTGATCCATGTGCTTGATGGAGGGAATTTATTTAAAAATTTTAAAAAATTTATTTATTTTTATTTATGTTTTGCCTGAGTGTATATATTATATGTGCACCACATATATGCAGTGCCTGCAGAGGCCAGAAGAGGACATTGGATTCCCTGGAACTGGAGTTACAGGTAATTGTGAGCTGCTATGTGGATTCTTGGAACTGAACTTAGGTCTTCTGGAAGAGCAACAAGTGTCCTTTTTAAAAAAAATCATTAATTTACTAATTTTTATTTTTTAATGTGCATTGGTATTTTGCCTGCATGAATGTCTGTGTGAAGGTATCATATCCTGAAGTTACAGACACTTAGGAGCTGCCATGTGGGTTCTGTGAATTGAACCTGGGTCCTCTAGAAGAGCAGCTAGTGCTCTTAACCACTGAGCTATCTCTCCAGCTGAGCCATCTTTCTAGCCTCAGATATTCAGTATATTGTCTTTATAATGACATCAGGTAGAGAATTTATATGTGTTATAGTTTTCTTCTGACCTGATAACTCAGACAGTATACTTACCATGTGAAAATAAGAAACTGGTGTTTTAAAGTGGTATGATTCAGCCAGGGATAGTGATGCACATCTGTAATTCCAGCACTTGGAAGGCCGAGGCAGGAGGTTTAATGCATTTTTGAGGCCAGTGGGCTATGTACTGAGTTCTAGGCCAGCCAGAGCCATGTGGTGAATCTTTATCTCTGAAAACAAACAAACAAACAAACAAACAAACAAACCAAAACCAAGTCCAGCCTGTCAATCAAAACCAAAATAGAATTAAAATAGTATGGTTTATGGGTAACTTTGGGAATCTGATACACCTGTAAGTGGTGCCGCAGGAAGCTTGAACCTGCATGGTTAACATGAGATCGTCTATGAGCCGGGGGTTTGTTTTCTAATATACCTCTTAGCCAGTAATAATCACTCAAGCCTGCCACTCATTGGCAGTTTTATAGATATGAATTAAATTCTATGGATGAAGCATTTTTTCTCTGCCCTCCCTAATCACCATAGACAAGGTGCTTGTTAAAGAGTTTAACTAGTTTAGAGTATACTATTATATAATTTAGAATACCAATTTTTAGAATACTTTTTTTGGAACAAACATATTTCTGGAAGACTCAGGTTTCCATTAGTATGTTTTCCATAAACAGGTATCCTGGCAGTGTGATCATATGCAGCTTAGGTGGTGCCTCGGTCTTTCGTTTTCATATGGATAAAGTTTCCTAGCTTCTGTTTTTCAAGGAGAATGTTTCCTTCAAGAAAATAGTTATTTGTTGGGTGAAAGCCAAGAAGAAGAATGTAAAGGTCACAAATAAACAGGGCTTTGTTCATTTGTGATTGCCTTTCTTGATCCAAGAATTGGAGTCCTATAAACTTGTCCCCATTTTGTTTTAGTTTCTCATAATGTGCCACTCTATAGGTTGTTGGGAGTTAACACATGGACCTTTAATATAGCTTAATCATAGATATATGTTCCTTCAGCTTTTTTTTTCTTTTTAAAAATCAATTGTTTAAGTTAAAATGGTTTTTGAACATAATTTATCTATATGTGTGTGCATGTTCGTATGTGTGTGTATGTGTATGTGTGTGTATACGTGTGAATGCCGGAGGCCAACTTTGAGGGCTTTCTTCTGTTGATCTCCCTTTCTTTTCTTTGGGACAGTCTCTCGATGACCCAGAACTTTCCACGTGACTAGCTCAGCAGGCCTGTGAGCTCTGGGACCAATATGTCTTTGTCCTCCAGGGCTGGTCTGCTAATGTTTGCCACCACATCCAGGCTTTGTGCCTGTTCTGGGATCTGAACCCAGATCTTTCTGCTTGTATGGAAGCCATATTTACTGATGGAGCTATTTCTGCAGTCCCAGATTTTTAAAATTCTTTATAGCATAGAAGAAAGAAGGAAAATTCTGGCTTACAGCAGATAAGATTGTTATTGTCTCAAAGGACACCGAGCCTGAGACATATCATACTTTTACAAACAGATTTAAAAAAATTCTCAGTAACTCATTTTCTGTGGATAAGGTGGACTTTTATAGGGGTATCTATGTACTTGCCCTGGGGACTGCTGTTTTAGTTTTAGTTTTTTTTTTTTTTTTATTCTGTAATTTCTGGTTTGACTTTTCACAAGTGAGAGGTCAGAAGACTTAATGGCTGCTGGGAGCCGTCTGTAAAGTGGAAATATCTGTGCTCTCCCCAGCTCTGAATAATGACAAGACAGAGACTTATATTTATAATAGCTTTTGGCCTTAATATACACTTTTGTTCCCAACTTGCTCTTATAACCTATGCTAACTCATTTATATTCATCTGTGTTCTGCCACATGTCTCGTTATGTTACCTCTTCTCACTTTCATACATCTGCTTTTCTCCATGCCACGTAGGCGAGTCCATTCTGTGCCTCTGATTCTTTCCCAGAGCTCCTATCTCTGCCGAACGAAGTCCAGCCTTTCTCTCTTGCCTTTGCTATAGGCCGGTCAGTTCTTTATTTAACCAATCAGAAGGTGTTGGAGGGAGTGTTTTACAAAATACTGAGGCAGGAGATGCTTAGTAAAAATGACAATACCAACATCCAGCCTGTGCTCAACTCTCAGAAATCAGCAATGGAATAATCCAAAGACAGTCTTTACACAGATAGAAAGATCACCCCAACAACACTTGTGTGCATTTGTGATGTTCTTGTTATAGTATATGTTCATATTGTCTACCAGATCCTCCTGCCTCTACCTTCACTTGCTAGGATTTTAAAAGCACAGGTCACAACACTTAGCTCATATTAAAAAAAAAAATAAATGGACAAATTTAAATAATTTTATTTTTTTCTGTTAAGGTGCACCATAATGGTATATGTAAGCGGGGTACAAGCGGGACATTTCAAGTATATATGTATCCTCTGCGTGTTCTTAATTACTTTGATACTTTGGGTAGCATGAACATACTATCAGAGTCAGACTTGTAGATGAACCTTGGCGTTCAACATAGCTGGTGGCAGAAATGAAAAGGAACAAGTGGTCAGTGACCTCTGAGTTGCTGAGGCCTCTTTGTTCTCACCCCAGTGAGTGCCTGGGTGGGGCTGGGGGAGGCATACATTAGAAAGGGGGAGGAGAGATCGACTGAGAAATCTGCCTTCACCTTCCAGAACACCCACTGTGACTACTTGTAATGTTTGACTCTCAGCAAAAATACCACTTGTATTCTTAGTTCTTTTGTTTCAACAACATAACTCAACAAAAAAGAAAGTTTCCTACAATTGAAAAGAGCAGAGACTGTGTAGAGGCCAAGTTTTGCCTCTTAATGCACTTTGTTTTAATCTCTTTCTCCTCTAGTGAAGAAACAGGAGGATGGCCGTCTGCTTTTTCGAGGCCGAGTTTCAGGAATATTGTTTCTTTCTAAGTAATGGCTTATGATTCCTGCTTATTTCTTTAGTGCTATTGCTATACCGTCCAAGAAGCACAGTGTGTGGGACAGGTTAGTAGTTATTAGTGTCTGGTATCGATGGAGGGTCTCTTGTGTCTTCTGTGGTTGCTCATGTTGCCTATATAAAGCTGTATGGTTTTTTTTTATCTCTAACCTTGTGTCATTTAAGGCTTCTGGATCTTGCTTATTTAGTCCACAGCAATCTAAGCACTGTGCAAATACACAGCCTGTTTTTACATATGCAATCCTGATTCAAGGTTTTCTCACCGACATTTTGACCTGTAACTGGCTGAATCTGAAGATAGGAGATCCTCGTTTGGGAGGACTCACTGCGTATTCCTCTCAGGCTAGAGACAGAGTGCCTGGACTGAAGTGCATGCCACAGTTCTTGTCAACTACCTCTGTTTCTGCATTAGTAATGTGAAGGCTGCCCAAAGGCCCCTCTTGATTGTTGTGAGGATTAAAAGGAGATAATATAGTTGAAAAGACATTACATAGAGAAATATTTGCACATCACATCTGATTAGAGTCTAGAATGCAGTAGGCAAAGAGTTGCTACACGTCGACAAGCTTAATGTAAGCCACCCAGCCAGAAAGTGGGCAAAGGAATATCTATTTCTCTGAGGAAGATACAGAAATGGACAATTAGCCCATAGAAACATGATTAGTATCATTACAGAAATTCAAATCAAGACCACAGTGATTCCACTTTTGTACCTACTAGGGATGGGTATGATTGCAAAACAAAATGAAGCAAAACATGGCAGAGAGCAGGAGTTGACAAGGCTGAGGAGAAGTGGTAAGTTTACCCTGCTGGTGGGAATGCACTATGACCTGGGAGTTCTGGGTCAGTTCCTTAGAGAGTTAGATGTTGAGTTACCATATAACACAGCGATTTCTGTTTAAAGTATACATTCAAAGAGAAGAAAACCTAAGTCCACTGAGAAAATAATACACAGATGCCTGAAACAACTACTTATCATAAGCAGTAGTAGAAACAACTAAAATTAGCCAGCCAGCTGACAAATGAATCAATAAATGGGATGTAGTTTGCTCACAAGGAGAAATGAGGTCCTGGTGAGGGAGGGCTGTGTTTTCAAGGGCATGGTCCTTTGACTGTTAGGTCAAAGAAGGCTGTAAAACCATCCACATGTTCTCTAATTGTATTGGATGGGATGTCTACAGAGGATGAGTCCACAGGGACAGAAAGACTAGTGGTTGGTGGCCTTGGTCGGAGGGCAGAGAATGGGGAAGTGGCAGCTCATAGGTACGGGGTTTCTTTTAGGGCTGCGGAAACATGTCTGAAAGCAGTGGTAATTTTTGCACAACTTTGTGAATGTACCGAAAGCCACTGAATTGTACCTTTCAGATAGCTGGATTTTGTAGTGTGTAAATTTTTTCCTTAGTTGACACAGGAAGTGATGCCATGGCCTTGCAAAGCACTGTGTCTGTTAGCTGATTTCGCTTTCATGCTTGTTGTCATCATTAGTGTCTTGAAAATGGCTTCTAATATGCTTCTGTGACTGCCCGTTGTTTTCTTCCAGTTACACAAACAAAAGCAATTTAACACTCTTGAGTGTTTTCAAAGGTCTGCGTTTATGAGCAAGCCCTGACATAGACTGAATTATCTTGGGTTCATGTGTTTTTTTCCCATTTGTTCACCATGTATCTTCTTACTATAAGATTAAGTACTTCTTGGCAGGTCATATACCTTCTATAGATTTTTTTTTCTTTTTTGCTCTCTTTGATTTGATTTATCAGATGGGATACTTAACTCCTGTGATACAGAGAAAGGGGAAAAAAAAAACAAGGTTGGGATGGAATTCTTCAGTCTTAATGGAAATTATGTTTTCCCTTTGGGAAAAGTGTTATGGTGTAAGACTTGCAGCACAATGGTATACTGATAACATACCTTAGGTGTCCTATGTAACATGCATGCCAGATTTAATTCTTGGTTATCTAGATTAGTGGTTGTACCATTTGCTAAAAGTGTTGATGTGTCTTGAGCCCTATAATCTCGTCTGAACAGATGAGACTTGGAGGCATTTTTAGGATTAAGACGTGTTTAATTTTACTTTTTTTCTTCACAATTTATTCATTATATATCCTGATTGGAGCCTCCTCCCTCAAATCCCCCACTCTCATCATACCTCCCACTTCCCCTCATCCTGTTCCCATAGTCCACTGAAATGGTGAGTTCTCCACTATTGCCATCTGCCCATAGCTTGTTAAGTCTCATCAGGACTGCCTGGATCCTCTTCCTCTGTTGTCTGGCAAGACTGTATCATCAGGAGCGAGTGATCAGAGAGCAGTCAACTGAGTTCATGAGAGAGGCAGCCCCTGCTCCCCTCACTCTGAGATCCACATGGAAACTGAGCTAGGCATCATGGTGACCCCTGAGCTCTTTGGCTATGTAACCTTGTTTGACTTGTCATCAATTTCTATGTTTTTGTACAACCCATTGCTTTGCCTGTCTACTGGTTCTTCCCATTTCCCTTTGACCTTTGAGAGAGCTGTGACTGTGACTCTGGGTGTCCCGGAAGGGAACCCACTTGGTGCCAGGGTCAGGCTTTCCATGTCAGGTAGTTCTTGAGTGTGAACCCCTTGCTAAGGGGAGGGTCACAGCAGGAACCTGAGTGAAGCAAGGGGCCATGTTTCTTCACTTTTCCTCTGTGGCTGATGACTGGCTGGGTACCTCTCCTCTGTTCAGTGCAAAGAGCAGTCTCTGAAATTCACCACCTTTGTCCTGACAGTTTGATGTCCTGCTTTTTGCAGGCTAGGTGGCCGTAGCTTTTGAGGGTTTGCAGTAGGTTTAATAGGGAAATTAATATCCAAACGATGTTTACTTATACATAATTTTCACATGGTTATTGTTTTGATATCTGGTGTCTTCCTGCTTTGAATGTTTCAAGAATAATGATTATGTTCAGAACATAGCATGTGTCTTCTTTGTAGTATTCAGAATAAGTGGTTTCAGTGAAACACTTGTATTTAAACATTGGAGAATTTTATATGCAACTGTTGTTGCCCTGGTTCAATTCTTTTATGAAGATTTCACTTTTAGCTGTGTCTGCCACACTGGATGATAAGAGGACTAGGGGTGGTGAACAAGAGTTCATTTGCATATGAGCCTGGGCTATAGGTGACCTTGTCTCAAAACCTCCAAATAATAAATAAACAAACAAATTAATTTTTCTGAAAAATTTACCAAAGTAAAAGTGGTTTAACGTATGACTTGGCTTGTAAACATGAGTTTTTTTTTTCTTTTTTTCTTTTAGTAGTTATTTAAACTGTGCATGGTGTGTATGAAACTCTTGGATATTGGTGTCTGTACTATGGGAAGATGGAGGCGTGAGTGGTTTCTGTGATTGTTTTCATCTTGGGAGCCGTGCACCATTTCTCTTCTGAGTACTTGCACTGTGCTGGAAACTGTGTGGCTGCTGTCTGCATATGGCCCCACCCTCCAGGTGTCTGTCTGCATATGGCCCCAACCCTCCAGGGCTGCTCATCTCTGGTTACAAGCAGGCATGGTTGTCCCCGGGAGCTGGGAGCCACCACTGCCTGGTGCTGTTTTGGCATGCCCTTATTAGTATTTCTTGGCTGCCTTACTAACTGGCCTCTGATTTCTTCATCACAGAATAATCCTGCCTCGAATCAGGATCCTCCCTGCGTTCATAGGCACTGGGCTTTGGAATGGGAACTGATGATTCATTAAGACTCTGAGGGCTGGAATGAAATGTTCCTTTTCAGATCAATCAGGGGTTGATGTCCTTTTCTAATCGGCTTTGAGCTGCTTTTCATGCCTGCTTTTAGGGACTATTTTTATACCTGATTTTCTTGCTTTGAATATTGCTAGAAGTCAGATTTTTATCTTAGTCAATAATAGAAAAGGATCTTCAAATATGTGAATAGATGGAATGAGAAAGAAAGCCAGCAGGTCATCTTGATGTTCATGTCTTAAAATATTTGCACAAGTATGAAAAGGTTATATGTATAATGGGTGAAGTGTACCTATTAACAGTTGAAATGAAATTCTGGTAAATGTTAGACTTTTAGACTTACTGAACACACACTAAGTAAACAACTCATTCAGTCAGTTTTGATTGGCAGTCTATACTGTGAACTACAACTAGTATGGTGACCAAATTCTTGACCTCATGAGCTCACTTTAATCATTATTACCAACCTAAGGTGAGTACAAGAGAAAACAGGGTGCCTTGAGTGGCTACAGGGATGAGGAGAGTCTAGAATCTGTGTTGAGGACAGGTATAAAATGGCACCCGAACTCTTCTCAAAATGTCCAGGGAGGGTAAGAATGTGGGGGCAGATGGGGACTCACAGGAAGCAGAGAAACATGACTAGAGACCTGTGTCAGGAAGATCTGGGTCCTTCTAGGTAGCAGAAAGGCCAGGTCCCAGAGCACACTGAGGAGAAGGGGAAATTGATTCCAAACCTTGTAAATTGTGTTAATATGGTTGTTACAAATTTTACTATTCAACCAGCTGTTCTGCAGAAAGCCAATCTGAGAGGAACAAGAATAGAATTTTAGGAAACAGTGGTAGAAGGTTGTGGGCTGTAGGTTGTAGAAAAGAAACGGCAATTGCTTAGGATGATGGATGTCATAGCGTTGTCTGCTGTTGCTGTCATAAAAGGTTCCCCCCTGCCCTCCGTGAAAGCCAGAACAGGTAGGATGGAATTAAAGCATGTATAGTTTTGCTCAGCTCATCTTGTGTGCTTTTGCAAAGTTAAACTCCAGTTAAACTCCAGTTAAACTCTTCAGCTCCGGAGGGTCCATCATCCTCCTTTGGCCTGTTTGGGCACTGCATACATGCGGCACACAGACATACATGCAGGCAAACACTGTACACATAAATGAATACAATATTAAAACAAAAACAACAAAACCCCCCAAATATCTATGATGTCATGCAGATTTCTGCTCCGGACTTGGATAGAGGGTTATACAGGTCATTCTGGTCCAGGATCTCAGGAGGCTGCTGCCTGTTAGCTGGGGTTGATGTCATTCCCAAGGCTGGACTGAGTTTGGAGGATCTGATCTGAAGATGGCTTGGGTACTGAGGCTTCGGCACAAAGGTCTGGTTTTATGTTCCTATAAGGTTGAGAGGCCATAGTTCTGCCATTTCTAACCTTTGTAGTGACAGCTATTCCAGTCTTTGAAGTGTGGTTGCTGGCTTCCTCTAGAGCTAAGGATAGAAGAGAACATAGAGAGAAAACTGCAAGCCTCTCTGGCAATCTCAGAAGCTCCACACTGGTCTCCACACATCTACCAAATTATCTTTGTCAAAAGTGAGTCACCTATCCCAGACTCCACTTGGGTGGGGAACGAAGCTCACTGCCTGAATGAGCACCACCAAAACTCATGTGGATATGCCTTAGTGTAGCGCCTGTTTTTAAACTCTATTTTATTTGGGGTGTTTAGGACTCAAGCTCCCTTCCAAACGCCCAACCTTATGTAGGAGAGAGAAGGTCAGTGGGGAAGAGGACCCCCCTTTACTTCTGGCTGTTGAGGGTCAGTGGGTCTTTTAGGGCTCTGTACCAGTCTCCGCCAACAACAGACTCAGCCAGCAGTCTCCTTCATTACCCTGAGCCCCAAAGCATTTCTCTCCATCTGTCTGCTCCAAACTGCCACACCATCCATCTCTGGTGTCTTCAAACTGCTATAGGCCACATGCCAACACTGCAGTCTCAGCTCTCAATCCTCAGAGCCCTAGACCACACTCCTCTAGATGCTGCACATGGAAGGCCATTACCAGCTGGCAAAAGCCGTACCCTGCGTGAGACAATTAACAGCTGTGGACAAACTATAGCCCAACTAAAATCCTACACGTTGGATTAAAACAAAAACATATTTACCTAACAGTTGAGCTTACAAAAAAACCAAAACTTCCATTACACCTCGGGGCCACCACACATGATTTTGTAATTTCTAACAGAGGTTTGGGCTGAGAGTTAAGCACTGGGAATTCACACATTCTGTGCAGGTGCAAACACACAAGAGGGAAGAAGCCACGGCAGATCCTACTGGATTCTGGAGGAGGAAGCAGAATCTTAGAAGACAAGAGGGATGTTTCTCAGGCAGGAAGCTCTCTAGGGTGTAGAAGCCTCCCATTTGTCCATTTGGCTGTCACGTTTAGGAATTTGTTTTGAAGATGTGGTGGCGAATGGCGTGAGTCAGTGGAGAGTTGGAAGCAGGCGGATTGTGAGTTTCAGCCCAGCCACAGTGAGACCTTGTTTCAAACAACAGTAAGAACAAAGAATTTGTTTTTGAATGAGTAACCAAATGAATATGTATGTGTAAAAATTATAATTATGATTAAATTTATTATATAGGTGATTATAATAGTAAATACATGAGAAAAGCATTAAGAATGTACAATAATCTGGGTCATAGGCTTTTTCTCTCTGAAGTAGATTTTCACTTGCACAAAATCTGTGTGTAAATTCCCAGGGTAGAGTTTTCTCATGCCTGTAATCTCAGAACTACTAGAGGAATGCCCATGAGTTTGAGGCCATCCTGAGCTACACAGTGTACACGTATACACATATAGACACACACACACATGCACACACACTAACACATATGAGAAATAGCTAGGTAGGGGTAGTGATAAATACATTAATTTCCAGGCAACAAAATATGAATGGTTTAAAAAATGATATTATTAAACAATATATCTATAATTGAAAATTTGTTCATAATGCATTTTAAATAAAGGTTATGTTTTTTATCTGTCTTCATTTTTGTAAAAAGCAAAATAGGCAAAAAATATCTGGAAAGCTATGTAAATATGCTAATATTTCATTTCATTTTCCAGGGGAGAGAAAATAGCTTACTTTTTTTTTTTTTGGTTTGGGGAAATCTTCATAAGTATGGTTAGTGGTGTAATATATTTTTAGACAGTTTTGCAAATCAAAATGAAGCAACAATACTAATCTTTAAAATGTGATTGAGAAAATTATACAGTGCAAAACTTGGCTCCAGACTTTGGAGTAGCAGAGCCAGCTGACACGCTAGCATTGTTGTTTCCTAGGAAGCAGCTCTCTGAATTCTCCTGAAAGCTTATTCAGCTGCACCCAGACTGCGAGGAAATGACTCCTGTCATGCCCAGGAGCAATGTCACCAGCACTGTGGAGATGTTCTCATGTCCTAGTGAGGGCAGAGGTAGTTGGCATTAAGTCCTGGGAGGAGGAGGGCTGCCTGTTTTGTGGCTTACAATCAGACACCCTTATAACTTGGGGTAACAATGTGGCAGCTTGCAGTGCATTCTCAATGACCGGATTCCCACATATCTGCTTGGCTGGGACACACCTAACTTAAGCCTGCTTAGAGTTAAGGACTCTATACTTCATTCATTCATTCATTCATTCATTCATTCATTCATTCATTCATTCATTCATTCATTCATTCATTCATTCATTCATTCATTCATTGCTGGGTGGTGGTGGTGCATGCCTTTAATCCCAGTACTCAGGGAGGCAGAGGCAGGTGGATCTCTGTGAGTTAGATCCCAGCCTGGTTTATAGAATGACTTCCAGGATAGCCAAGGCTGCACAGAGAAACCTTTGTTCCCTGAGTGAGGGAATCTGCCGTACACTGTCCGTTAGCAGATGATGACTGCTCTTGTTTATAATTAACCCTCGTGTGCATGCAGACTAGTAGCATTTAATCTCATAGCTCTTGTTGGTGGGCTTCGTATTTCTTTCCCTTGTGTATAGTAGGAATTTCTGAGCAGGAAGGTTTAAAGCATGTAAGTTTGTCCAACATTTTGGTATTGTGACAGGTTGTCACTTACAAAGTTCATGCTTGAGAAGTATATAATCTGTTACAAAAGAGAAAAAAAGAAAAGAAAGAATAAAAAAAAAGTCTTGCTATATTTTAAGTGAGTTTATAGATTTGGGTTTGGCCCAAAATTGAGATGCCTGCAGGCTATTAAAACATAGTTCCTGGGGCTGGAGAAATGGTTCAGCTTTTTCAGAGGACCTGGACTCAGTTCCCAGCACCCATGTGGTGGCTGACAGTCATCTGTAACTGCAGTTCCAGGTGATCTGATGCCTTCTTCTGACTTCCTTGGGCTCCAGACTTGCATATGGTGCATATATATATATGCAGGCAAAACATACACTAAACTTTATCTAAAATAGTTAAACAAATAAACAGTCCCTGGACGTGGAGAGATGGCTCAGTGGTTAAAGAACACTTGCTTAGAAGTCATAAGTTCAGCAACCATGTACACAGCTGTGATTAGAACTCCAAAGTAACTCTTTTCTGGTCTTCATGCACACACAGATGCATATACCTGTGCACACATGCGTGCCTACATTCATATAGAAACAAATAAACATACAAGCATACACACAAATATATAGATAAAAATAAATCCTTGAAACCCCAGTTCCTGATGTAGTTAGGAACATGGGTTTTCTGTCCAAAGCTAGTGAAATGCGAATGCATATGAAGTGAGCACAGGAGTCTGGCATGCAGTTAAGTAGTTAACAAATGTTACTTTTAGTATGGGAACACATGGTTTGCAGATTGAGCCTCTGACTTCCTAGTCAATGGATTCATCAATTTTCTGTCTATTTGGTGTTTCTTTAGTCAATATGAAGGACATGCCACATGGGCTGTTACATTTCATTCTTAGTAATGTCAATTTTAGAGAGGCACAGTGTTCTCACTTCATCTTGCACGCCAGAAGTATTTCTGAATTTCTTCCTTTAGATTGACCTCAGTGGCATTATAATTTGAGTTTAGTATCAAGTAAAAATTTTTCTCTGGATTATGTAAGATGGGATTGATTTTTCTCAAATCAACTGAAGTCTGTATATAGGAAAGTCAGGGCTGATTACTTGCTTAGGGAATGGGCTGCTTCTGTCTTCTTGGACAAGAGGAAGGCCAACACCAAGATGTTCATTTGCCACCCAGTTCTGCTCGTTGTCATCAGGGAAATATTAACCTTCTTGGGTGTCCACTAAATATGCTTTGTGCCTCCTGTCAGAACTGCCAGGTGGCTATCCCGGCTTGCAAGAGCAGGTGGGTGTCTTACCATTCACCTTGCTGGAGGGGCAAAAACCAAGAGTAGTCTTGTAACTAAGAAGGTGGAAAGGTAGTGTGTGCTGGTGGTAACCAGTGCTGTCCACTACAGTGGCCTTGAGCAGATATGTTCCTCTTCTCACAGTAAAGTCAGTTCTGATTCCAAAATTTAGGTTACCTGTGCTAATATTCCTAAGGAACATATTAAACATTGGCTGTTGTGGAGTACGAGTTGATGAAGGAGGTTGTGAGTTTGAGGCCAGTCAAAGCAAAACAAGAGCTATGTTGAAAGTCTGAGATTTAAGAGAAGACGTTGGAAACAAAAAGACTTTTATTCATTGTTGTGTTGAGGAATGGATGTGCCAGAGCATGCTGGGAAGCTCCTTTAAGAATCACACTGATGGGCCTGGAGAGATGGCTCTGAGTTAAGAGGTCTACTGCTCTTCCAGAGGGTCTGAGTTCAGTTCTTAGGACCCACATTCAGTTGTTCACAACTTCCTGTAATGCCAGCTCTGGGGAATCCGTCACTCCTGTTCCCTGCAGGCCCCTGGACTCATGAGCACTGCACACCCACACTCATCCCCTCCCCCCACATACATACAACACCCACATTATTAAAATAATGGATAGAAATCACACTGAACTTAGTGTGGTGTGTGAGATCGCATCTCCAGTCTTGTTCCTCAGGAGGCTCTGGTAGGAGAATTACTGGGAGTTGGAAGCTAGCCTGGGCTGTCTAATGAGTTCTAGATTAGCTTGAACTACTCAGAAAAACAGAACCAAAAACCAAACCAAGCCACACTAAAATGGCAATGAAAAATATTTATTGCATGTAGTTTTCCCCATTTTCTGAAAAGTTTTGGAAGCATGTACATAACATTCACCATTTAAAGTATGTATTGATATTTCAGTCATTGTTTTTTTCCATACTCTTTTAGTATTGCAAGGCTTAAACTCTATATCCATTGGACAAATTACTCTTCCCTCACCTCTCCTGCCGTCCCTGGAAGCTCCCATTCCACGTTTTGTCTCTAGAAATGCAACTTCTTTGATTGTGGATTTACAGAAGAGCTGTGTTTTTGTGATGGGCCTATATCACTTGTTATAACGACCTTAGTACTTGTTCACCCCAGTATAACATATGTTGTAGCATATTATGTTAGTACTGTGTAATAAGTCATGTCCTGCTAATTCTATTGGTGGATTTCTGGGTTGGTATGATCCCTTAAATACTTTTATGGGCAAAAATGTATAAAACCTGAGAGTCTGCTTTCAGTTCCTGCGTTTTATTTCTTACACTGTTTTCATTTTGCTGTTGCCATTGTTGTTGGGGCTTTTGAGACTGGGTTGTGTTATATAACCCAATCTCTGTGCAGCACCTTGTCCAAACCCTATAATCATGATGGTTGGTTCACCGTTACCCAGCAGAAACTGCTAACACTCTGATGAACTATTGTCCATCCAGGTTTTTTGGTTAGAGTCACTGCTTCAAACAAGAAAAAACTTGCACTATAAATCATATTTGACACAATCTGTGAGATCGAGGAAGGAAGGGAATAAAGAGATTGTAATGTTTGATGAATGCACTGGCCATTGCATGGCTTTGATGCCAAAGGACACGGGGCCTTGGCGTTTCATCAGGAAGGAAATGAGAAAGGAGGCAGAACATTTCCTCCCTTTGAAAACGCATGTCTCTGTGAGTCTGCATGACTGACTGATGTTCTGCTCCCTCGAATAAATGACTTAGCAGTGAGAGTGTTCTGAGGAAAAACCCAGCCCTAGAGAGAATGCATTTGTTGTTTTTGTAAAACTGACCCAAGCGATCAGGCTTTCACAGTGTAAGAAGATGGAAGTGGAAATATGACAGGATAACTGTCTATAAGGTCGCATAGTTCAGAAAAGCAACCATGAAAAACACTTTTCTAATGTCCGGCTGTGAAGCAGAGCTGAACTTTTTGATGCTTTCATGGGTGTGGGGGAGAAAGAGCTGGTCCCTGCTGAAGACAGTTATTAAATTTGCCATTTCCTATGATGGTGCAGACCAAATTTGTGGTTTTGTGTGCACCAGTGTTGTGCCTCCTTATGTGCCTGTGCACCCTGTGAGTGCCTGGTGTCTTTAGAGACAAGAAGAGGGCACTCGATCTTCTAGAAGTGGAGTTCCAGATGGTTGTGAGTTGCCTTGTGGGTTTTGGGAATAGAACCTGGGTCCTCTGGAAGAACAGCCACTGCTCTTTACCACTGAGCTACCTCTCTGGACCCCATAATCTTTTGAAATTTGTGTATTTAGTTGTTTGAGTTGGGGTCTTAAAACATAGCTCAGGCTGGACTTTAACTTGTAACAATCCTCCTGTCTCGCCTTCTCTGTGCTGGGATTGCAGACTGGCTGCTTTTCTGCGGCCTTGGGGATTGAACCCAGGACTTTATGAATGCTAGGCAAGCACTGTACCAACTGAGTAGAACCCTCACCGAGAACTCTAGTTTTTGACAGTGTCATCAAGGATAATATAGAAATATCAGCTGTTTAGGGGAAGGATTTTAGTTTGAAGTGGAATGAATGTTTGCCTGCACTATGGATTCAGCTTGTCCTTGCCCAGTCCTAACAGAATATGCCTTTCAAGTTTAAAAAAAAAAAGGATTTCAGTAGCTCATGGATGCTTTCCATGTCACTGTGTTTTCTTAAGGCACAGAGGTCTGTGCTGTGTGGGCTGATTTCTCAAGAAGAGTCATGGGAAGAAATCTTTCCCCTGGACCGAGGAGGAAACACAGCGCTCCTTCCTGACACGTCTCTAGCTTCCTATAAATATTTATCTTGGACAGAAGGTTGCATTTTAGTGGACTTACTGGTTTGAAAATTTAATTTTTGAATGACTCTTCTCCCTCCGTGGGGCGTGTGTGGAGGTCCCAGGACGTCTTTGTCCATTCTTCCCCTCTGCCTTTATAAGGTTGAGGGTTTGCACTCAGGCAGACAGACACGCAACTCCAAGCCGTCTTGCCTAGCCCTCTTCGCATGTACGGCATTATGCTTTGGTTTTAAATTATGACTCAACATAAAAACCTTCAAATAGAGAAAAAAAAGTCACAGACTACATTTAAAACTTTAAACATGTTTGTAGCAAGTGACATGCCATTAAAGTACAGGAACAAATGACAAGCACGTCTCATTTTCTCTCAGATCCGTGTTGTGTATCTGAGAGTGATTAAAATCTCTGACCTTTGAGCAAGTCTAGGGGCTGGCCTTGATCACTTCATGGTATTGCTTGTACGTTGTTTTTTTATTTTCTTTATCTTCATACGTGTCATTTTGTCTGTTAGTACTTGATTTTTTTCCCTTTTTTTGCAAGAGGTGCACGTTGGGTGATGTGAGCCCCTCCTGCCTGGCGCTTCTCTACTGAGTTGACTGGGATGTGTGGACTCCATAGGTGCAGTTGTTTTACACCTAGACACTGCTTCACACTGAAGTGCAAAGCCCACGGAGAGAACAGGTGCAAATGCGTGCAGTTTAATCTCTGAGTTTCTATATAACAAATATCTGAGCTTCCCAGTAAAACAAAGTAGGGATGCCTTTTGCTTTCTAATGCTCTTTTTGGCTTCTGCAGGGTGCCCTTCCTCTTCCCTACTGACATATAAGTATCTTCCTTCAGTCTACATCCTTCCTCTCTCCCTGTAATTACACATACAGACAGGGTGCCTTATTCTTAACCATTCCCCGTCATAGACAGTCAGACCTGTCAGCCCAGTTAGTTTCTTGGCCACTAACCTCTCTTCTTCCTTGCCGTGGGAAATAGAAGAAAACACACTTTAAATTTATTTTTATTAATTACAGTTTATTCACCTTATATCCCACCTGTGGCTCCTTCCCTTCTCCCCTCCTAATTCCACCCTGCTGCCTTCTTCTCCACCTATGCCCTTCCCCCAGCCCACTGATAGGGGAGGTCCTCCTCCCCTTCCATCTGATCCTAGTCTATCAGGCCTTATCAGGAGTCACTTAATTGTTTTCCTATGTGGCCTGGTGAAAACACACTTTTTATAGGATGAACACCTTGAGATGTTATAGTATATATTTATTATAAAACTGAGAAAATATGGAAATAAAAACAATTGGTTATCACTTAGAATTTTCTTAAAAATAAATTGGTATTTTAATTCTTGTCTTTGTAGTCATGCATGTATACAGTGTATAAGTGGAAAACTATACTACAAGGATTTGGTTTCTATTGCTTTCATCTCTCCTGGCAGGACCCTCTAGAAGGAATTATTTTCTGTTTAATTGATACCTTTGAATGTCTAGGAAATACATTCATCATTCGTCAGTTGATCCTAGATTGGAACAACCGTGATAAAATCCTTAAGTCTTCCTGGCATTTGTAGCCATGAACCCTCTCCTGCTGACTCCTGAAGCTTCATCTAAGGTGCTTCCTTTACTTCACTTTCTCCATCTTTCATTGTGCCCTGTCTGGGTTTTGATAGAGCAGCATACCTTCCAGCATTCCCAACTCACATGGTGATGCTGTCAGGCACTTAATACAAACAAAAATCAGTTACATCCCAGGTAAAGCTTTGTGCTCAGCCACCATTCATCCACCCATCCATGTACCATCCACCTATTCTCTCACTCACCCACCCACCCACCCACCATACACCTATTCACCCATCCATCCATCTATCCATCCACTCATCCACCTGCCCATCCACCCACCCATCCTCCCACTCATCCATTCATCCATCCATCCATCCATCCATCCATCCATCCATCCATCCATCCATCCATCCATCTATCCATCCACCCATCCATCCACCCACCTATCCATCCTGGAGAGAGGATTCTGAAGTGAGATATTACCCCAGAGACATAAGTCAATGTGATTTTTAAATAGAAAACTGAAGTCAGCCTTCTCTTGCCATAGATTTAAGTGTGATATAGCTGATTAGTTTGACAGGGAGGAGCGGTCTTAGCAGTCAGGGAAATGGAGGAGTCATCCTCTATTATTTCCATGAGAAAAAAATGCAGCTAGAAATTACATATTTTGCCTATTTAAATACATGATAAATGTTAGTTGTCAACTTCAAAATGGGAATTCCTTGAGAGATTCTTGAACACAGGCCTTTGACTTAAACTAACAGATACATAATATTGTGTGTTGCATGCTGAGGCTGCCGAATGTATATGATAGATACCACACAGGGGTGTTAAGACAAAGTGAGTGAAATGTGCTATAGAAGACAAATGGCAGAAAGGTGCAGGCCCCGCTGGTGCTTGCATTGTTGCACGGGGGCCTGAATGGCACAGCGATGTGTGTATGTTGTTAAAGCATCTTGGGCTGGCGAGGTGCTCTGCAGGTAACGTGCTTGCTGCTTAGCCTGGCGACCTGAGTTCCATCCCAGGGACCTACAGGGATGTTTTCTATGTTAAATTTGTAAAACTTAAATTTGCAGGGTTTCCATACATCTTGAATTATTTGTAGATGAAAACAGTCACTATGTCTTGAGATGTCCTGTTTCATAAGAACAAAGGCAACATGAGAAATCCAATTCTGTATGTTAATTTAATCTCTTATCAGTCATTTAGAAAAGTCTGTGACTGCCACTGTCACTCACTGTCCCTGAGTAACCCCCTTTCCTTCTGTAGTACCACAATTGATTTAAAAAAGAAAGTTCACTCCTAGGACAAAACTCTGAAGTGAAGCATTTTTACGCCTGGCTGAGAGGCTACTACCACCAGAGTTTTTGTTCTGGTGTATTTGCAACACACGTACTGTGTTTGATAGTTACCATGTTGGAAGCTTTTTTATTCAGTGTTGGAGACTGTCCGTAGGGCCGTGTGCATTCTGGGCAAGCACTCTACCGGTAAGGTAAGCTGAATTCCTACCCCTACTACTTAAGGTTTTATTTTTTTTTTT
>CM053763.1:18555389-18664406 GCA_028658305.1 Pachyuromys duprasi
CTTACACCTATCAGAATGGCTAAAATCAAAAACTCAAGTGACAACACATGCTGGAGGGGTTGTGGAGAAAGGGGAACCCTCCTCCATTGCTGGTGGGAATGTAAACTTGTACAACCACTTTGGAAATCAATCTGGTGCTTTCTCAGACAATTAGGAATAGTGCTTCTTCAAGATACAGCCGTACCACTCCTAGGCATATATCCAAAAGATGCTCAAGTACACAACAAGGACATTTGCTCAGCCATGTTTGTAGCATCTTTATTTGTAATAGCCAGAACCTGGAAACAACCCAGATGTCTCTCAACTGAGGAATGGATACAGAAATTGTGGTACATTTACACAATGGAATACTACTCAGCAATTAAAAACAAAGAAACCATGAAATTCGCAGACAAATGGTGGGATCTAGAAAAGATCATCCTGAGTGAGGTATCCTAGAAGTAAAAAGACACACACAGTATATACTCACTTATAAGTGGATACTAGAACCGTAAGATAGGATAAACATACTAAAATCTGTACACCTAAAGAAGGAGGACCCCGGGTAAGATGATCAATCCTCACTGAGAAAGACAAATGGGATGGAAATTGCAAGTAAGAGAAAACAAGTAACAGGACAGAGGTCCTCTGAAAGACTCTACCTAGCAGTGTATCAAAGCAGAGGCTCAGACTCATACTCAAACCTTGGGTAGAGTGCAGGGAATCATATGAAAGAAGGGGGAGTTAGTATAGGGGGAGTTAGTATAGGACCTCCACAAGGACCAAATATATCTGGGCACAGGGATCTTTTCTGAGACTGTTTCTCCAACCAAGGACCATACATGGATATAACCTAGAACCCCTGCTTTGATGTAGCCCATGGCAGCTTAGTAGCCAAGTGGGTTCCGTAGTAAGGGGAGCAGGGACTGTTTCTGACCTGAGCTCAATGCCTGGCTCTTTGACCTCCGCCCTCTGCCCCCCAGGAGGAACAGCCTTCTAGGCCACAGTGGAGGACATTGCAGCCAGTCCTGAAGAGACCTGAGAAGCTATGGTCAGATGGAAGGGGAGGAGGACCTCCCCTATCAGTGGATTTAGAGAAGGGCAGGGAGGAGATGAGGGAGGGAGGGTGGGATTGGGAGGGAATGAGGGAGGGGGCTACAGATGGGATACAAAGTAAATAAACTGTAACTAATATGAAAAAATAAAAATTTTCTTTAAAAAAAAGTAACTAGGAACACTACTTACTGTTTGATGTTTCTCATTGCTCTGACTAGACACCCAGCCAATGCTCAGCAGTTCAACATCTCACAAAGTTAGTTACTGTGGATTATTTTGACACCTACCCTTTTGATTTCCAGGTTAGTCCCCTCTCCCGCTTCACTGAGCATGTGCTCAGAGTCTTAAAACACACTGCTCGGCGAAGTCTGTTCCTGTTGTTTCGTTCTTTGTCTATGATAAGATACTATGTTACAAATTATTAGATGGTGCTTATTAGTTCCATATGATGTTTTGATGCATACTCTTCGATTAAATGGCTTGATTTTATTTAGAGAGCACAGAAAACAGAGAGTAGAAGACATGTCTAGGTCTCTTTGTGGTGTTTGAAGGGTCACTCATGTGGAGAGCCTAGAGAAGGAGGAAGAGGGCTGCAGGCTGATGCTCTTACTGCTTCTGCAGTTATCTTTATATGTAGGATGTGTTACATCTGTGCTTGTGAAAGAGGCTTTAGTTAATAAAGTCAGTCCAAGTTCTAAGGCATCCAGCCAGATATTTCTTATAGCACCCCTTTCTTTTCTGAATGTTTGCGTTTTGTGGACCTTGGGTTAGCAACAGCCAATTGCTCAGGATTACATTGCTTCACTTAGGAGGATAATGCTTTTCTTTTAATGTTAGTGGCTTTCGTGATGGCTTGTCTGTTCATATTTCTGTGTGTACGTGTGTGTGTTTTATTTGTTTTTGTATGTGCACATGTTTGTGATGCCAGAATCAATGTTGAGTGTCTTCTTCAACAACTCTCCATTGGGAGCTAGGGTCTTTTTAGTGAATCCAGAACTTACCTAATTCAAATGGACTAGTGGATCTCAACCTTTCTAATGCTTTGACCTTTTAATACAGTTCCTCACATTGTGGTGCTGCCCCCACCATAAAATAAAATTATTTTCGTTGCTACTTCATAACTGTAGTTTTGCTACTGTTACGAATAGTAATACAATTATGTGTGTTTTCTGATGGTCTTAGGTGACCCCTGTGAAAGGGTTGGTTGGCTCCAAAGGGGTCATGACCCACAGGTTGAGAACCGCTGAGGTTGAGTTAGACTGTTTGGATCCCATCTCTGCTTCTCCAGGACTGGGATTTCAGGGATGCACAGCCATCCCTGATTTTTCACATGCGTACAGAGGATCTGGACTTAGGTCTTTATTCTTTTGTGGCCAGCACGTTACCTATTGACCATCTCCCTAGGCCCTCATTGTAAAGCTCTATTAAAGGATATTTTATTATTTATACATTTGAGCTTAAACCTCAAAGGCTTTACTGGTGTTGTTCACATCTCTTTTTTCACTTTTCTTCTGGGTCACAGCAGTAGAATTCCAGGCTAGGCAGCACCGAAAGCCCTTGGATGTGTATGAGCATGTCAGGAGTATTTAAGAAGAGCAAAAATATTTAGAAGAATTTGGAAAAGCAGCCTAAAGGGGTTTAGCACATTTTTCTTCTCCTAATTCAGCCTCGTGCTTTTTTCCCCCCTAATGGAGAAAGGTCACTAATGATAAGATTTGCTAAGACAGCAAAGGCTCTCAGAAGAGAATTCTGAAATTCCTGTGTAATGAAAACACTGCGCTAAGTTTGGGACTCTGAAGAAATACACGTCGAGGCGGTGGATCAGCATCGCGCATCGCGCTCACTCCCTCAGGCAGTATGTGAGCACTCTAGTTAGATGCAGGGTCATAGTCTGTGTTTCTACATTTTTTTTTTTTTTTTGATAAATTGAAACAATCGGTCTGTTTGATGATGAGACCTCTAGTAGACTGAAACTGTTTAATTTTTTCCTAAGGTTTATCTTTATTCTTAACTTGTGTGTGTGTGTGTGTGTGTGTGTGTATGCCATACGTATGCAGGTGCCTATGAAGGCCAGAAGATGATGTTGGATCCTTTGAAGCTGGAGTTACAAGTGGTTAAGAGCTGGCTAGTGTGGGTGCTGGGAATGGAACCGAGGTAATTTGGAAGAGCAGAATGCGCTCTTAGCAACTGAGCCATCTTTCAAGTCTCCTACTTTTCTCCTTACATTTGTATTTATTTTGTGTATATGTGTGTGTGCGTTTGTGTGCCATGGTGTGTCAATAGGAATCAGAAGATAATTTTCAAAACTTTGTTTTCTCCTTCCACTATGTATGACCAAGGAATCAAATTCAGATCACTGGGCATGACAGTAAGCAATGTGCCTGTTGAGGCATCTTCTCAGGCTTAGTTTCGACTATTGGTGGTCTTTGATGCTTTTCTGTGGAAGTGGAGTTGATCCTGGATCCTGAGGCATGGTAGGCAATCACTCTATCAGGGACGGCATTCCCAGCGAGGCTCTTTAAGCTCTGTGTAATTTTCTAGGAGACTGAAGGACACTTGAGAACAGCATGACAGATTTTCAGTTGTTTCTGAGTCTCTTACTGATGAGGAATTTGAGCCAGATGTAGTGCATTGTGGCATGGAGGGCAGTTGCTATACTAGCAATGGTTCCACATTCTTCCTCTTTAAAAAGTATTTTGTTTTTACTTGTGTGTGTTAATATGTGTACACGAATACAGATGTCCCAGGGGGCCACAGGCACATGCTTCCGTCAAGCTGGAGGCAGTTTGGAGCTGTCTAACATGGGTATTGGGAACCCATCTCATGCACTCTAGAGGGGCCTCCTTGTTCCATATGTTTTACATTTTTTCTTTTTTTACCTCATGACTGAAAAGAGCCACAGGTAATTTCATGTTCGTTTACTGGATCTTTGTAGATCATGGGGTTGGAGAGGAGAGGCGGGGAAGATGGGAGACGGGGTGTAGGCAATGGATAGGTGTGCTGAATCCAAATCTCTCTTCACTTCCAATTGTTTCAGGGAAATAAATATAAAAGAATATCTGTGCATTTTGGAGTGTTTTTGAATAGCTGGATGTTATTTTTATGACCAAACACTCCATCTCTTATCAAGTACTGAGATGTATATAGATATTGATTTGACTAAAAAGTTATAGGCTATGTTAGAAGAACTATTGCCTTATTTTTATAAACATCTCTTTATGTGAGACTCTGTTTTAAAATTTGGTCTCATTCTACAACTGATGATATAGAACACTAAAGTGGTAGATACTCCTTTCTTTGGCCAACCTACAGAGATACTTTAATTACTTCCCACTGTTCCATGACACTGGCTGCCGCTGGGTCCTATCTCTATACTTAATACTTTCATGAATGTTAAAACTTTGAAAATATGTTAAATAATAAAATATAGTTATATTTCTTTTAGTATTTTTCATTTTTATTGTCAAAGATTCTTTCTGTTTTTTTGTTTGTTTTGTTTCAAGACAGGGTTTCTCTGTGTAACCCAGCTGTCCTGAAACTCACTTTGTAGATCAGGCTGTCCTTGAACTTAGAGAGTCACCTGCTTCTGCCTCTTGAGTGCTGGGATTAAAGGCATGAACCACCACCTGGCTGTTAAGGATTTTTAAATTTTGTGAACATTACGAAAGTAAGAGAACATTTATTTATTAATTCTCTATTTTTTATTCATAGTATTAAGGGATGGTGGATACAGCAAATTCACAATACTAGACCTCCTTTAGAGTCATGGAACACATTATTAGGTTTTTTAAGTGCCATAAACACATGTTTAAAATTAAATTCCTTTTAAGCAGACCAGTGTAGTGCTCACGTACCGGCAGATAGATATGTCCTATAGAGCTTTGTGCTCTGGCTGTACTGTCAGTCAGCTCTGTCCTTCTTGGCTTTGACGGTAAAGGCTGGGGCGTTCCATGTGTGTAAGCAAGTCTCCTTGGTTAATTACTACGTGGCATTGATCAGATAATGCATAAGGGTGACACAGGGGCTGACGGCTGTCTTTACTGTCCTTTCTGGGAGGGAGGTCACCTTCAGCACTATCAACATCAAGAAGCTTCTTAGAGAGCAGGGTCCTTTTATACTGTTGTTCCCTTGGTGACTCTGGGTTGCTCTCCAATTTCATTTATGGATCTGTTAACTTACTCTCTCTTTCTAGAGCTGTTATAGTTATCACAGGAATGGCCTTTTAATTATAAGTTCTCCTTCTGTCTTAGTAGTTACTTTTCTATTGCCCTGACAAAACACTGTGACCAAAGCAACTTATAAAAGCAGGCATTTAATTTTGGTTAGAATCCATGACCATCATGGCAGGAACCATAGCAGCAGGCAGGCATACTGCTTCGCTAAGCACCTACATTCCAGTCTACTAACTGGAAGCAGAAAGAGCTGAGAATGGCATGAACTTCTGAAACCAAAAGAAAACCCACTAGTGACACACCTCCTCCAGCAAGGCCACACCTCTGAATCCTTCCCAAATAGTTCCACCAACTGTGGATCAAATATTCATACAAATGACCCTATGGGGACCATTTTCATTTAAATCACCACACCTTCAATAAGCTGTTAGAACTCACATTTATCACAAAATTGATGTGTTAGCAGTAATCTGTAACTATAATGAAACAACTAAGATAAAGACACCATTAATCAAAGCAACTTGAGGAGAAAAACGTGTATTTGGCTTACACATTCTGAGGCAAAGTTTGTTGAGGGAAGCCAAGGCAGGAACTCAAGGTGGGAACCTAGAAGCAGGAACTGGCGTAGAAGCCCTGCAGAAATGTTGCTTCTAGGCTTGTGCAGTTGCTTTCTTATATTCCCCATTACTGCCTGCCTAGGGGTGCTACTAACCACGGTAGGCTGGGCCTTCCCACATTAATTATTAATCAAGAAAATGCCCTACAGACAGACTGTGGGCCAACGTGATGGAGGCATTTTCTCAAATGAGGTTTCTCTTCTCAGATAACTGTAGCTTGTGTCAAGTTGACAAAAAAATATCTACCAGCACAGATAGTTAATTATAAGAGAAAAAGTTTATGTGGGTTCACAGATCTGAAGACTGGAGTTTGTGTATGAGTAGACCTTTAGCTTCTGTATCATGTGGCGATAGCCGGGAATCTGTGGTAGAACAAATGACTAGGAGGCCAAGGGAGGAAGAGGCAGGGTCTTATAATCCTCTTCAGGGGCATTCCCATGGAAACTTAAGGACATATGCATAACAAGGGCCTCCCTGCTGAAGCTTCCATTTCTTCCAGTGCAGCCAAAGGGAAGGAAACCTTTTAATACGTAGTCGTTTGAGGGGACTGTTTTTCACAAATGTTAGCACCAAATGCAGTCTTATTTGTCAGTGACAGGGTCTTCATTTGCCAAGTAAAGGCAGTGCCTTTGTGGTGGATGTGTGGTGTGTGCATGGCTGGCAGAACACACATCTCTACGTGAGGTAGATGTTGCCTATCTGTGTGCTGGTAGTAGGTCAGGCATGTAGATGGATCCACAGTTTCTGGACTATTGGAAATGTAGACAGCGTTCAGAACTAATTATAGTGAACTTGCTGCTTTGTAGGTGTCCAACCAACAATGACTTTTGTTAGTTTTGGTACAAAATTGGAGAATGGTTGAAGAAGATATCATGGGAAATGATAGAAATAGACCATTGTCTTCCTGTTCGTTTATAGACATACCATCACTGTGACAATCATAAACGAAATAGCAGGTGTCTTCGTGACTTTTCTACTGCTTTGACAAAACACTATGACCAAGGCAACTTATAAAATAAAGCATATAATTTTAGGGTTATAGTGTCAGAGGATTAGAGTCCATGTCCATCATGACAGGGAACACTGGGTCAGAGAGCAGGCATGATTGCTAGAGCATAGCTGAGAGCTTACATCTGACCCAGAAGCCCAAGGCATAGAGAGACAGAGGAGAGAGTGTGCTGACTGGGACTGGGATATGCTTTTGAAACCTCAGAGCCCATCCCCAGGCACACACCTCCTTTAATGAGGCCACACCTTATCCTTCCCAAACCATTCCACCAATTGGAGACCAAGTATCCAAATATATGAGCTTATGCGAACCATTCTCATTCAAGCCAGCACACCAAATCTTTGTTGAAAAGTTTTGCCCTTATAATATAGTTAATGTTTATTTCTGTCCTATAGACAAGGACTTTGAGGCTAGATGACACAAAGACGCTAAACTCAAAAACACTTCAAGAAATGGATGGGTAGATGGTCTACTTAGCCCTAAAGTACTTTGCTTTTGCTGCTGCTGTTTTACTATGTGGTCCACACTTCATTCACTCTGCTCCATTTTCAGGAAGTTTGGGGTTCTTTAGCTGTTTGAAGTTTGTTGTGTCTTACACTATGAATGTGTAATTAAAACCAAAGTTGATAGCGTTTTAAAGTTCTTTTGGTTGTTCTCTGCTTTTGTGGCCTGGAGTGAGTAAGAACACATAGTGCTCCTGCAGAAGTCTGGAGTTCAGGTCCCAGCATCTACATGGTGGCTATGATCTCATATTCTCCTGTAACTCCAGCTTCAAGAGGATCTGGTGCCTTCTTCTGAACTCCCTGGGCATTTGTACTGGGCATTTATATGCATGCACACACACACACATATGCATAATTAAACATAAAATGTTTTTAAAGCTTAAAGTTACTATGTGGTTTGACTACTCCATGTTGGTCTTTTTAAAATTTAATTTAATATTTTCTCTTTCTTTCTTTCTTTCTTTCTTTCTTTCTTTCTTTCTTTCTTTCTTTCTTTCTTTCTTTCTTTCTTTCTTTCTTCTTTCTTTCTTTCTTTCTTTTTTAGGAAAGTGGATTAGAGAATTGATTAGAAATCTTCCATTCCTTTTTGTTTTAGAAGGGGTAGGGCTTATGTGAAGAAGTAATACTTACGGAGTCTTACGTTTTTATAGAGTAACATGTTTGGGGGACACGTTGGCCTATCTTCATTATCTGAAAGGATTTACTTGATTTTCAGTTCCAAGTTACTGTCCATTGTTGTACGGATACAGGCAAGAGCTTTAAGCAGTTGTATGGATCCACAGTCAAGAGTAAAGAGAAAATTAATGCACACATAGCTACTGTTCATCTTGCTCTCAATTTTACACAGTCCAGGATTCTAAACTGGATGATTCCCCACCTCAGTTAACACAGTCAAGACAATTCTCCATACACATTTCCACAGCCCAACCTGTTCTGTATCCTCCCTCTTGCAGACTCTTCCCAGATGATCCTACATTGTGTCATGCTGACAATTAAAACTAACCAACACATGTTAACATGTTTATTATTTGGATATTATACTGACAATGTTACAGAGCTGTGAAGTAAGTCTGGATTGTACCACACAAACCTGAATTTTGTAACTGGGTGTGATCCACCTGGGTTTAGTGGGCACACCCAGGTCCCTTGGATGAGGTGACCAAGTCTCACTTTACAGTAGACATTGGTGAGCCCCGTCTGTGGGTTCATTATTAGCTGTTTGTCCTTTGCCTTGTGCTGTCTATCTTAAGCTCCCCAGGAAGGTGCTGGTTGTATTTATCATACTCACCCACAGTACAAACCACTCATGCTTTTCTTGTTTTCTCTTTCATGCAGATGAACACAATGACGTTCAGAAGAAAACCTTTACCAAATGGATAAATGCTCGGTTTTCAAAGGTAACTAAGACTTCTGTGCCTTCTTCTGACTTGTGTTCACGTATCTAAAAAAGACCATCAGTTCCTTTAGCTTGTTTAACGGTGACAACTCATTCAGCCTTTCTGCCCTGTGCAGCAATGGTAGGCTTCTCTTTCTGTGAATGTGGCTAATAGTATTATCTGTCCTCATTCTCCTTCAAAGGTCTGCTCTTCCTCAGCATTTCTAACTATTGGAGCATAATCAGTACTGTGCTCAGTATTTTTTTGGGGTGTGGTGTTAGAGCACGATGAAGTGAGAGGTTTCACATTGGTTTTAAATGTGCAATAAATAAAGAAGGTAGGATTTTTTTTCCCCCACTAAATCTAATGTGGGAACAGTCTTTAGGTTGATTGACCGTGAGGTGCTCCCATAGGAAGCTGAACAAGAAATGTTTCTCAGGTTGTCTGTACAATAGTTTGAAAGTTCCTTTAAAAATATTTGTTTTTCATTTTATATGTGCTGCCCATATATATATATATATACACACACACAGTGTGCATGCTCGCACCCTCAGAGGTCAGAAAAGGGCATCAGGTCCCTTAGAACTGGAGTTACAGGTAGTGTGAGCCCATGGCATGGTTGATTGGAATGGAACTGGGTCCTCTGCAAGAGCAGACAGTGCTCTTGTGAGTGAAGGATATTTTATCTCACCTCTGAGAATGTGAGGGATGTGAAATCAGATTTTGGTAGAGGAGTGAAGAATGTAGAGTTAGGGGTCAAGAAAGATGGAGTAGTGTGTGAGGACACCTTCTGCCAATCCTGGTGTCTTGAGTTCAATCCCTGGGACTCACACGGTCGAGGGAGAGAGCCATTTTCACATTTGTCCTCTGACCCCCACACATTCATGCTTCTTTCTTCCCCTCATGCATATTGCATATTGTATGCGTGCGTGTGTGTGCATGTGCACACACACAGAGACACACATATATACACACAAATACATACACAAAGTAAATAAATGAATAAATAAATAAATGTAATACAATAGCCACCAAGTTTTAAGTGTGTGCCTCCGTGTGATCATTTGCAAAACTGTGGAGCAAAATGCCAGCATTTCATATATTATATATAAAAATGAATTTAGAGAGTGATGGAAGAACAGAGGTCTATTATGACTGGTAGCTTCATGTACCAGATTTTTTTGTTTGTTTGTTTGTTTTTTTGGTGAATTTTAAATGGTTTTATTCTGTAGTTGCAAGGAGCCTCTGACATGGACTCAGTGGCATTCCAGGTTCTGTATCTACACGTGTCACATTCTCAGCAACCTTTTCAGTGATAGAGCCTGTGGCCAGAGGACTTTCTTGTCAGCAATCTTGTGAGAGCTCATGTGGATAGAATTAGTCAGCCGGGTTCTTCCTGAGGTCATGGCCTTTGTTCTATGCTAGAACTAGTGAAACAGATGCTGTTCTCAGAAGCTTCATGCATTGATTATGGGAAGAATTGTGTTAGTATTAGCTTTTAGAGACCATTTTCAGAGTCTTGGGGAGCTTGGTTGAGGCAACATTTAAAACTGGGTGAATTCCTTTTGCCCTACTCTTGAACATGGTGCACCGAAGACAGATCAGTGGAGCAGGGAAGAGAGTGCAGGGTAATAGAGACAGCTGCGAAAGAATAATGGAAGAGAAACATTTTTTATTGTTGTCGTTGATGGTTATTGACAGTTTCAGAGACCCAAATAATACAGATTCTAGTCGGACCATAGCAGGTTATTTAATGAGTTGATATTTACATATGTGCATTTATAAAAAAGGTGTAGAAATTCTCTCTAACTCATGGAACCATGTTATTTTGTAGTATCAAAGGGGGCTTTAAACCCATTTACTTGTCCTGGAATGTTCATAGTTCCTGTTAGGAGACTTGAAGTTACTGCACAGTGCTTAGAATGCTGGCTTTGTGTTCTCATAGAGGCAGTGAAGTCTTGTTTTATTTAGAGAAAAGATCAAAAGAGGGATGACCTTGAAAACTTCCTTTGTCATATTGTTTCCAGCAAGAAATCAAGGCTTAGAAGGAGTTTTTTAAAGACATGGTGAGGATGTAAATATAAAGAGAGGGAATTACAGACAGCTTAACTCTCACTGGGTTGGGAGAGGTTACAGTCATCTTTCTGTGTAGCTTCATTGGGCAATCCTGAGGCTAGTCTATGCATGTATGTATGTATGTATGTATGTATGTATGTATGTATGTACATATGTATGTATCATATATCTATCATTCATCGCATATCATCTCCTATATACACACAGAGTGCTGAAGAGAATAGACTTTGTCTAGTCCCTTTGGCATATTTCTTTAACTCATTTTATAACCTTGTTGTAGCCCTGCTTTGGCATATGTTTTGATCAACTCTGAAATATAATTATTTTGTGTGTCTGCATGTATATTAGAAAAATTTGTCAAATTTCTAAAAATGAGAAAAATATTAGTGTATACCTTGTTCAGCTCAGCCATCTATACTAACTCTCTTCCATTACTTGTTAATTTAATTTCTTCTTCTCCTCCTCTTCCTGTTATTATTATCACCACTATTATTATTACTAATTTGAGACAAGGTCTCCTATATCTCAGGCTGGCTTCAAACTTGCTGTTTAGCTGAGGATGACCTTGAACTTCATTTGTGAAGCACTGGGGTCTGGACCTATATCTTCATGCGTGTTAGTGAAGCACCCTACCAACCTATCCCCATCCTCGGCTCCACATTTTGTAATTTGTTATCTACTTTACAGCTCTATAAATTGTAGAAAATAGATGATGCAAATTATTCTCATCCATAAAGATGAAAATTAGCTAGAAATAAATTATTACCCACAGAGCAGTTAATGCATTTTTGCACATACATTTAATTCCCTTTTCTGCCTGTAGACTTGTAGCTCTTTGAATTCTCCTTTCAACTGATTATAGCACTGTGTGTGTTCCTCCAGTGAACAATATGTTAATAAAGTCTTTAACCCAGGCTACCTCTGCTGCTCAGCCTGCTGCCTGAGAGTTACCATTTCATCTTTTTTGGAACACTGCTGTCTTTGAACCTGTGGTACACAGTAACCAGATATAGGCTCTTTTCCCTTTCCTCTCCTCCTCTCTAGCTTTGTTGGAGTAGCTGGTGGGATCTCAGAGGCCAGGTTGCATCTTGTTTTTTTAATGATCTACCCATTGTTAATTTCATTTCTTTTGAATATTGGGATTGTATGTACTTAAGGTAGGTATTGTGAAGTTTGATCTCTGTTGACTCTTCAGGCCCTTGCCATTAAAGTTTCCTGCATTTACTCCTGATTTTCTTGTTCATTGCTGCTGCCCTCTCACGGCGCCCATTGTCTGTGTTTCCAATCGGATAGCCTTCTGTGGCCTCTGTGCCTGCTTTCTTCTCCATCTTGTTCTGGTCTGCTGCTGCTACTCCTTGCCTGAGTTGAAATATCATTTAGTAATGGATACTTTTCTTGAACTTTCTAGAACAGTTGTGAGTAGATATGTTTTATATACTCAAAGTGTTATGCTTTTAAAGCAGCTATGATTCAAATAGTTATGAGTGTTCATTTCCATTCTGCTAAGCTCCATGAGAGAATCTTTTTCTTTTCCTTTTCCTTTTTTTTGCCTTTTTTGAGATAGATCAGGCTGGGCTCAGACTCATTGAGATCCACCTGCCTCTGCCTCCCTGAGTGCTGGGATTAAAGGTGTGCACCATCATGCCTGGCCTGGGGAATTATTATTTTTTTCAATCTGCATAGCTTTTAACACTTAAGAATTACCCACTGAATACTTTTTGCTTTACTAAATCAATGAGTGCCAGTAACACAGACATATATTTAACATATTCTGCAAACAGTGGGACAGTGGTTTTGAAAAAATAAGAATGTTTTGAGTGCAAAATACCTAAGTTATTTCATGAAATAGATACAGTAGGTTGGGATTTTTACTATATTTATTTACTAAAAATGAAAACAAGTAGTTGGAGACATGGCTTAGCAGTTAAGAGTACTTGTTGCCCTTCCAGAGGCTCCAAACACCATATGAGCACTGAAAGAACAGACAGGACCTATGGAAGAACAGCCCGTGCTGAGCCGTCTCCCCATTCCTCACTACAATTCATCATGACCCCAGCTACTTAATTCACAGTGAACAAAACATACTTAAAGCTTAAAGTTGGTTCAGTTGTTTCCTTGATGAAAGATACAGGACTTGATCATATTGAATGATATGTGTCTCAAACTATCTTTTACTGATAACTATGTATAGCCATACATAGAAGTTAAAAAAATCACTCAGCAGAGGACATTTACGTGTATTAATCTGTATGATTTATGTTGGTGTATCTTTTCAAGGGGATGTCCATCTATTATCTATCTATATAGCTGCAAGTCCTTGTTAATGTGTTACTGCATCAGCAATGTGGGGGTCCTGAAAGGCAACCCACATGGCGATAAGTCATGGCCTGATGATTCAAAGAGGTGAAGAGGAAAGGAGAAAGTGGTTGCTTAAAGGGTTAAGAAACCCTTGCTCCTGAGTGTACTGTTCATTTATTTATGACCTCAGGTAAACAGGGAGGCAGTTTTAAAAGTAACCGTGCTTTATCCTTTAAACCATTAAACACCCTCAGTCATTATTACTTGTCATGTATTGTCCAGAAGTATTGGTGCATTGGTGGGGAAAATGTGACCTTGCTGCTCTCTGCTACACATTTCCAAACAGAAATAAGCCCACTTTAGAGTGTAGCATGGTGTGTAAAAGACAGTGTTTTGGACTCTCCAGCGTTCAGAGTCTGATTTGCATGTGGCTTCTCTCAAGGGAGGCAGTGAAGCTGTTAGGAAATTTGTCCTGACTTTGAGCCTGCATTTTCTTTGGCCTACTCTCAGAGCTGCTCATCTGGCAGAGCTGCGGGCCTACAAATTACAGAAGCTCTTTCATCAGTGTGTTTAGGCTCAGCATATGCAAACTTGAAAATGCAGAATGTTATGTATGTTCCTGCTTTTCTCCTTTTTTAAAAAAATTCTTGTAGGTTCCAGTTCCAGACTTGAACAGGAGGCAGGACTGTGAAGCATTCATCCGGGATTCTGGTGTGAGTTGCTGCTCTTGTGCAGTCAAATTTTATCCTGTGGGACATGGATGTGCGTGCCCTGCTGTTTTCTGCTCCTTGATGCTTGGAAGTATAGTGATAAAAATAGGAGCCAGAAAAGGAGATACTGCAGAATGTGTGGTCAAAGCAGTTGGGTACACCATTGCCCTGGTAGGCATCTCCTTGTAAGTATTGTGAGAGCTACTGCAGGCTTCCTTGAGCTGAACTATTACCCATTGGGTCTGCTACCCACCCATTGCATGTCCCCACAGCCAGTTATTTTAAGAGCTGTACACACTCGTCTTAAAAAGAAATTTCAGTTTTTATTAAAATGCACTTAATATTCTTGATCACCATCTTTAGGATTCTCTGCTAGTGCTTTCTTCTTGCTTGCTTGCCTACATTCTGATTTTTTGAAATTAAATATTTAGGTTTTTTTTTTTTATTTAGTGTGTATATGTGTGTGTGTTCACATGACATTGCATATGTGGAGATCAGAAGACAATGAATGTAACCTGTTCTTTCCTTTGACTGTATCGATCCTGGGGACTGAATTCAGGTTCAGTCTTAGCTGAACATGACTTTGGATAAAGGCAGTTGAGCTATTAGCTAAACCCTGTAAGACATTTTTAAAAATTACATTTTAATTAATTAATTAATTTTTTTGAGTGAGAGCACACATGTGTGTCATGCACAAATGTGAATGTGTGTGTGTTCTGCTCACAGATCACAGAGTTCATAACTCCTTAAGAAACTCACTGTTGACTAAACCTATGTTTCATTTGGACATGGCCCTGCTATACTTGATTGCCTGTCATTCGCTCTATGACTCAGTGTGCCTGTCAGCAACTCATTTGCCTTGTGTGATGCTCTAGAAAGTTACAAGTACAGTGTCAGGAGGCTAAACTTCTCTAGTAAACAGGAAGTTCTTCCAAACAGTGAGTTGCAATTCCTACATGATCATGCTGGGCTGGGGCAGGGCCTGGAGCTCCTGCTGACTCTCCATGTGTGATAGATGCCCACCAGACATGCTTCACTTCGTTGTATCATCACCTGTGAAGCCTGTTCCCGACACCTGCCTCCACCTCTCCTCTTGTTTGGCAATGGTTGTTAGCTTCTTTGCTCAGACACTTTGAATCTCACTGCAGTCATGTCCCAGGAACGAGTATTGCTGTTGCATTCCTTTTGTGAAAATAGTAGGCCTGGTGTTGAGACTGGTATTGAGATTGTCCAAAGAAGCCCTGGTGGAAAGGGGTGAGAGTGGGACCCAGTCCAAATTGGTTACCCCAGGACCACAGCATCTGTCGTCATGTTGCTGTTAAAATGAGAGGCTAGAGAGATGGCTCAGTGGTGAAGAACACTCGCCCCTCTTCCAAAGGTCTCAGGTTTGGTTCTCAGCTCACAACCAATTCTAGGAGATTAAACACCCTCCATGAGTACTCTTTTGGCCTCGATGAGTACTGCATGTGTGTGGTTCACAGACCACATAAAGGCAAGGTACCCAAACACATAAAATAAAATAATTTAAACAAATAAAATGGGACAGAAGCTTTATCTTTCCTCCAAGCTCAGGATGGTTCGTCTGTACCATTTTGTGTTCATTGAGAAGCAATGAAAATGGCCTCTTAGGAATGAGGAGGGTGACATGAATTCAGCCTGTCAACAGCGTTAAGGCACAAAGGAGACATTCACCAAATATCTGTGCTATTGAATTACTAAACTGTGTTTTCTCTACCAGAGAAGTTGCTCCAAGTCAGTCTTTGCACAGATTTAATTGTGAGGTTAATGGTCAAGATGAATCAGTTTTTATTTTTGTTAAAAGATAACTTTTGACATTTCTAGACTTTTTTTCCAGATCTGATGTTTACAGCTCATAACACAAAACACCAGAAATGCTTTACAGTGGGCTTCTGGGAAATGTGCATCTTAATTTAGTACAGTGTGGTGACTTATTGTGAATCTGTATCACCTACATTTACAACCACCTCTGTGCCATCCCTGCAACTAAATACTTGTTTCTCTGTTTGTCACAGTTGTATGCCCAAATGCTTAGAATACATGAATCCGACTCTGTGTATGATTCTCAGAGCTTACCTGTGCACATAGTAAGTGCTCTCTTAGAGCATTTCACTAATCTACTGTGTGTTTTTGTATGGTCTTTGAGTTAAAAATCACTTTCAGCAGGAGCAAAATATTATTTTATAATTTATGGAAGTTATACAAAGTTTAGATTTAAGTTTCCATGAATTAAAATTAAGTTGTTATTCCAGTTGGCCTACTCATTCTTGCATGATTAGTGAGTGCTTTCCCATTACAACAGGTTGAGTAGTTTCAACAGAGACCACACAGCCAGCAAGATCTCAAGTCCATACTGACTTCTCCTTTGTATAGAAATGTTCAGGCCCCATGGGTAGAGCACAGACCCTGCTTACATATCAGGTACTTTTACTTCCTAGGTTGGGAGGGGACGTGTGCTCTTGGACACAGCTGGTTCTTTTGGTTTTTTATAGGGAACATTTGGGAGTTGCATTTGTCAAGAATGTTTAGTGTTTTGTAGTGACCGTCCATGTGCATGGTGAGTGTGCGTGCGTGTGTGCGTGCGTGCGTGCGTGTGTGTGTGTGTGTGTGTTGATTTTCTTTTCTTGGAGTGCTGGAGATTGAATCCTGAGCATCATCCCTGTGAGGCAGATCTATCCGTGAACTGCATCTCTAGCTCTTGGTTTCCTGCACAGGCTCTGGCTCAGGTGGTTTTTGAAATTTCTGTGTAGACCTCAGATTTGTAATTCTTCTGACTCAGGCTTGTGAATGCTTGGGTTGTAGGTTGTAGGTGTATGTTTCACGTTTCCTTTTTTCTCCCCAGTGCATTTTCAGTCCATGTTTTATTGCTTAAAATATATACGTACAAGTGTAGAGTTTATAACTTATGACAGATCCCTTTTCAACCAGTCAGATATCTTTGAACCTCCCAAAGACATGTTGACTATCCACAGAGAGTTCTAGGCTAGCCAAGGCTTCAGAACGAGGCCTTCTCTCAAAATGAGACAAAACAAAGCAAAATGAAAACAAAAAACTCCACAGAAAAACTACAAAAGAAAAATCTGCTTTTTAGTGCTTTAATGCTTCAAGAAGCTCATCACCATCTTTCTGTAAGGCGGTGGAGTAGTGGACAGTGTATCAAAGAGCAAGAACTAGTCTTAAGTAGATTAGTTTAATATCTTCATCATTTTAATCATAGGAAGGGCTGGAGACTAGTACTGTTGTTGAAAGATTTATGACAGAATACTTGTCTGTTCTTGGGGGAGGCGTGTTAGTGTTGGGGGACTGGATCCAGGGACCCAGCAGTTCAGCAGAGCACAGAAGCACATTTTTAAAAACAACAACAACAAAACCCCCTTTTTATTGATTCTTTTTGAGTTTCACATCAAGCACTGCAGTCCTGCTCATTTCCCCATCCCCTCCTATCTGCCTTTTGCCCTTGCAGCCTCACCCCCAAAATAAAAATCTCACAAACAAACACCACCACCACCAACAAAATCCAAAGCATCTTGTCGTGGAAGCTGTATTGTGTCAGTGTGTCCGCATATCTTCACCTGCAAATGTTCATTGCAACAAGTCATTGGTCTGGTTTGAGGCTCCGCTTCCTGTGACACCATCTATATTGGATCCTCACCAGGACTTCTCTTGGTTATCCTGTTGGTGCCCTGTGTCATGGAGACCCTGCAGCTTTGGATCAGCAGGACTGGTCCTTTCACACGTCTCAACCATTTAAAGATGATACAGATTTTGGGGTAGGCCAACTCAGAGCCCTGGATCTGGGCCTAGGTGGTAGCTGAGCTGGTCAGCATGCTGGCTTTCTCTTATTAGCTCCGACAGTGTGAGCTCTCCAGTACTGATCTGGCTAGGCCACCATCAGCAGGAGGCAGAGTCATTTCTCATGTCCCCAAGGCAGTCCCACCAGCATCCTTGCCTCTGGAGCCAGTTCCATTGTGCTGCCCAGTGATGCGCTGCAGCCTGATGGCCAGGTGGGTTCCGCCCTCACACCCTCAGAGCTGGCACGCCCATTCCTTCTCCATCAGGGCCAGCTCCACTGTGTTGCCCAGATATGGTGCAGGGCCTGTTTTCCTGAGTGCTAAGTCAGAGTACAGCTGATGAGAGGCAGGGCTAGCTCTCCAACTCCATGTCTCCAGGGCCAGCTCCCTGTCTCTCACTACCTCAGGGAGGCGATCACCCCTGCACCCATGTCACCTTAAGGCAAAGTAGTGGCGAATGGTGGAGTCGGCTCTCCCCTCTTGCCCTTGGGGCCGGCTCACCTGCACCATCTCAAACGACCAGCTCCAATGCAGAAGCACATTTAATTAAGGACATCATGCACATGTTTCAAACTACAGATTTGGATGAGTCCCTTGCGAGAGTCCAGGCACTCTCACTCTGTCCAGGGGAACCCTATCACCTTCCTCATCTAAAAGGTGTTAGTGACACCTTTTAGAAATCTTAGTTTGCAGTGCAGCCTTCATGGCTGCTGTGCTGTTGCCACACAGATATCCTCTTGTGTCCTATGGGAATTGTTTATGAATAGGAAAGGTTCCCACAGGTTCCCATCATTTCTGTGAATTTGCATCTGAAGTTACAGAAGTTCTGTAAGTCCTCTCAGACATTGTTGAAATGTTATTGTTCTTTAAGAAAAGATTTATTTTATGTGTTTAAATGTTTTGCCCACCTGAGTGTTTGTACACTGTGTACGTCTGCTGCTTGAAGAGGCCGGAAGAGGGCATTGTTGTCCCTGGAAACTGGAGTTGTGGATGGCTCTGAGTCATCATGTAGGTGCTGGGACCTGAGCCTGGGTCCCCTGCAGGAGCAACAAGGGATCTTAATTCCTGAGCCATCTCACCAGCCTCAGCAGCACTTTTTATAACAATAGAAACAATAGAAACAGGCTTTGCTTGTGGTATAACTGATAATATTAATGGGTTAACAGTAACTTTAACAAACAAGTTACTGTAAAAATAAGATAACATGGCTAACGTTTGTGGCTAATACAAAAGGCCATTAATAGACATCCATAGTTATTTCTGATATGAAGAAATACTTGCATTTATTTCATTTTATAGTACGCTTTTCCACATCTATATTTTTTTACTTTGGAAAATGAATGTTAGTTGGTGGAGAACACTTTGATAACTCATCCTGTTTCATGGACTTAACTTGATGTCTTTGTCTCTTTGCTGCATAAGACCTGAGAGAGAATTTGAGTTCTTTGGTGGCTGAACTGTCTGTCCTCTGGGAGGTGGGAGCGGGCTAAGGAGGGGAGCCTTGAAGACAGGCAGTTAAAGGCTTGTCTGTCCTTTGCTTGGTTGATAGTTAGGAAGTCTTCAGCCTGAAGTAGTCCTTCTAGAAGGTGGCTTCTGTGTTCTGTTAATCTGCTTGTTAATCATTAGGGAGATTATCTGTGCGTGTCCATTGGCGTGGCATCGTGGAGAGCCTGCTATATTTCAGAGATGGGGCTCAGCTTGTTCTTCACTGTTCTGCGGTGGGTCACACTTTCCCTCTTAGATCTTCAGAACTTTTAAGACACATTCTAAGAATCCCTAACTGATTGTACCCAATAGTTACTTAAAAAAGTAAGGAGTCAGTAGGTGGGTGAAAAAGGAAATGCAGAGTTTCAGGTTCCCATCTTTTTTCACTCAAATTTAAAATCTTGCTTCATATGGAAGGTGTAATTTTTTTCCTTCAGTGAGAAGTAAAAGTAGTTCTTTTTTGATGTTTTTAAAAATTTTCTAATTTAATTTATTTTATTTTTTTAATAGTTATTGATTATGAGATATCTATTACTGGCAGGAAGGACTTTCAGCTCTATATATTTCATATAAAAATCTGTAATGGATATGAGACCATTACAGATTTATTAAGACATGCTGTATGATTTTTAATTTTCACGTAACATTATACTTTACTTTATGGTAGTTAAAAAAGCTGGTGGCTTAAGGGAAGTTAGGTAATTGAGCTAGTCTCATTAGGTAGTTTTTGGTCAAACTGGGTTTGAAATCGAGGCTCCTGATTTTGTGGATAGGAATCTTTTATTTTAAAACCTTCATCCTCTATAGGGAGGCCAGATCTGTGAACTGATGGAATGTGCTCGGGTTTCCCTGTGCATTTATCAGGGGGGTTGATGCTATTTGTCTATATTAGGAGCCTTGTAAGTTTTGTCAGTTTGGAATAGGATTGAACGTGACCAAAAGTACTTTAATCGTTAGGAACATGTGGATTTTTTTGTTTGTTTTTAATTTGTATTACATTTATATGTTTAATAGCATGCTCATACACACTCAAACTCATGTTATGATGCACCTGTGGAGGTGAGTTTTCAGGTTGTGAGAGTTCTCTCTTTCCAGTATGTGTGTCCTGGGATTGAACCCAGGGCATCATGGCCAGCAGTAGGCGCATTTACCCTTTGAACCATATCACCAGCCCCAGTATGGAATTTCCGATTCCTGAGTCACCCTTAATTTTCTTCGTTATTGCAGAGTGGGAAACCACCTATCAGTGATATGTTCTCAGACCTCAAAGATGGGAGAAAACTCTTGGATCTCCTAGAAGGCCTCACAGGAACTTCACTGGTAAGAGGACATCTCTGATTGTTTTTCTTAGTGTTTTGTTTACCTCAGGCTGGTCTCAGACTGCATGGCCGAGGATGACCTTGGTCTTCTGATCCTTCTGTCTCTCCTCCCAAGTACTGGGGTTGTGTGTGCCACCATACCAGGTTTGGGTAGTGCCGACGTTTGAACCTGTGCCTCCATGCATGCTGGGCAAGCACTCTACCACCTGAGCTATGACTCCAGCCTATAAGAGAGGACATCTTTGAGAATGAGGCTGATGGAACATCTCTGGTCATTGCTGAGATTTGAAGACCCACTGTGAAGGCAAACTGAAAGGGGAACTTCATATACAATGCTTTAACTGATGGGTGGGTAGAGTCATACGTAGGTTTTCTTGAGGCTCTGTTTTCATCAAATACAAATTACCTCAAATTGGTTATTGCCCTGAGACTGGCTGGTCTGGGGATTTAAAGGAGATGATGTTTTGAATGGCGAGAGTGTGGAGGCAGCCACATTTAAATGTAATCGAATAATCAAGAAATAATTGTTCAAACTTTACTATTTCTATTTAGGGTTTCAACATTATTTCCTTTCCATCCCTCTCACTCTCCCTCCTTCCCTTCCTTCTTTCCTTTTTTTCATTACACCCAAATCTGTTACTGTATGTGTAAGTCTGTCTGTCCTCACATGGACGTAACTACTTGTGAAGATGTCTTTTATAGCTTCAGCCTTTTATATAGTGCCAGTGTTTCTATAAAGTCACAGAGAGGTGTTCTGTTGAAAATGAGAGCTCCTCCCTCCCTCTGCCAGCTGTAGCCTGAGCATTGCACCCTCGGTCTGCTTTCCTAATGGAGGTTGGGAACCTTCAGGAGAAAGCTGGTATCTCTCATGAGATTCCCTGGCTGGTAAAGCAGAAGGAAGCTGCCTAACCTATCATGCCTAGGTGGGGACTCTTTCCATGTGGCCTGGAGTATGGGGCAATGTCTCCTTGCTCTATTGTTCCTACCTGGGCAGGAGAAAGCAGGTGCAATTTCTCTGCTACTTTGCTGTCTCTAGAGAAGCTCAGATAGAAGAAGCTTTGTCTGACAGAATTGATTCTCAAATCGATTCTGCCCGTTAGAGTAACTAGGACAATGTTGAACATACCAAATTCCTTCCATGTCCTGAGTTCTTTAAGTCACTGTCTCACATGGGACAGGAAACTGCCATGGCTGTTAGGACACGATGATTTCAGTAGGCACGCAGGTGAGTGAGCCAGTACTTCAAGATATCCTTAGTGAATTTGCATCCTGTGGTACCTAGGCTGGTGACCTGCTGTTCTACTTTTGTTTCTGTGTCAAAGCTTGCCAGCATATGAAGGGCCTCCAGATCTTACTTACTTTTTTTGTTTTGTTTTTCCAGCCAAAAGAACGTGGCTCCACCAGGGTACATGCCTTAAATAACGTCAACCGAGTACTGCAGGTTTTACATCAGAACAATGTAAGCAATGTTTGGGGTTCTCTGTTGCTGTGGGCATTACTTACCTTGAAGCCTTCTGCTTGCTGTGTATATAGACATGAGCTGATGCTTGGAAATGTTTGCTTGTGGTGGAAGTTTTGAACCTGTTGTGTGAGTGACGGATATTAGTCACATGCCTTTTCTGATGCTCTCATTGATCTGCCTTTTAAATAATACATTTTTGAGCTTTACCTTGATCCAATTCCTAAAATGAAATTTCCAGTCTCATTTATATTGCTGTACAAATGTACTAAATAAAAAATCTGGAGTTCTGTGGAGACATTGTTCTAAGAGTCTATTTGTTATTTTTGTTATTTTGTTCTGACAGGTGGAATTGGTGAATATCGGGGGTACTGACATCGTGGATGGAAATCACAAGCTGACTTTGGGATTGCTATGGAGCATCATTCTGCACTGGCAGGTAGGGGGAGTCCCAGTCACCTTGCAATAGACCTTGAAAATGTATTATTTCTCTATTTATTTTCTACAGCTGTCAAATCAAAGTTCTACACTCTGCTTGGCTGGAACAGGAGGTGTTTGTTTTCTCAAAATTCCGATGTCTGGAAGTCCAAGATCCAAGTGCCAGCATAACTGATTCTTCCCACAGCTCATGGTAGTTGTGGGGTGTTGTCTGGTCCTTGTCTCCTTCTAACCGTCAGTTTACTCCAAAATAGGTGTGCTGGCTTACAGAAGCTTGGCTGTGGTCTTCATGACACACATGCTGTCACTGTGACTGTGTCCAGGTTTCCTTTTGTTCTTTGGTAAGGACACCAGTCATACTGTGTTTAAAGGCCACCCTCTTTCAGTATGGTCTCATCTTAAGTAGTTCTATGTACAGTGGTCCTACTTTCAAGAAGAGCCCATATATAGGTGCTGGTGATACGGCTTTACGGTATGAATCTCCAGACAGCACAGTCTAACTTATAGCAATTCCCAATGGACAATGTTGGCAGCCTGATGTAGATTTTTGGCAGAGGAGAAAAAGGTGGCTCATATTTAATTTAGAAAATTGCCTTACTTTCACACTTACCTGAGGCTGTAGGAATAGTCTGAGGAATTTCCAAAAACCTTTCATCCAGATTCCTCAACTGTTAGCAGTTGCTTGTGTTTCCTTAGCTCACTCTGGCTTTCTCGCTGTCTGAATGCTTTGCATACCCTTTCCTCTGTAAAGCACTAAAGCATACTTTATAAGCTTTTGTCTAAAAACATGGTCTTTTTATTAAAAACAGTAAACTCTGCTCTGTAGCCACATGCCATTAAAATAAAAATGCAAAATATGTAATATTACCATTTGTTACTGTATTATCACAGTTATTAAACACCAAAATGATATATAGCTATAAATGTCAGAAGACGATTTTGAGACAATGCAGTTATCTGTAGGTCTCATGGAGGTTTGACTAACTAAATAGCATCCAGCTGGGGAGTGTAGTTCAGTGATGCAATGCCTGACAGTATGCATGAGGGCCTAGGTGTAGTCTCCAACTAGCAGTTGTGTAGAGAGAGGAGGGGCAGGGCAATAAACCAGGCAAATAGTTTAAGAACACGAGCGATGCTCATGGTTTTTCTCTCCTGTTTCGCATTAATCTGGAGTACTCTCTGAGTCTTTCTTTGCATTTCATAACGTTGATGATTTTGAAGAACACTGAACTGTTTCTTTGTAGACTAGAATGTCCTGGGAGTGACTGCTGACCAGTGGGACAGATTCAGGTTGTTCGTTTGGTAGAGTTGTTGCAGGGCGTGTGGAGGTTCCCTGGTCACTGTGTCAGGGTTATGTGCTGCCCACTAGCCCTTTCTCTGGCCATGTTTACTTAGGTTGAGGTAATAGTTTCCCAAGTTTACTAATTAGTAAAGTGACTGCCCTTGTTATTAAATAGTATCTTGTTTGAGATGTACTTAATGACAGTATAAATGTTCAGTACATGCCCACTTTATCCATTTGTTTTGGCAGCCATTCATTATTATTTCCAAGTTCTACTCTAAATGCTGGAAAGATACATTTTAAGTGATTTTTAGGGCAGTAGGGTTTTTATACATCATCTCAGTTCTCTGTCCTAAATAATACTTGCAGTTTTTAATTACAGTGAACATTCCTTTCTTTGTTATGCAAAAGTCACATTTTAATACCTCTTATTTGCAAGGGGTTTTTCATAAAAACTAAAAACAAATTTTATTTTATACAAAAATGAGAACAGAAATGCTTTACTGACTCCAAAATCAACGAATTAAGTAATTTTTCTGATAGCAATAACATCATACTGAAGAAATAACATGTTGTTATTATTCTTAAGTAATAAATATACTTATGAATATTTCCTTATACATATATAAGGAAGACCTTGAAATGATGGCAACATATCAAAAGGACCACTAGCTAATGTAAGGGATCAGAAGGAGCCAAATCTAAAACAACTGCCACATCAGGATGAATAATGTTAATAAAAGATAATAAAAAATATGTAAAAGTCCTTATTTCATCCATTGGTGAACAGGCGGGTAGATGGATGAATGGGTGATAGAGTGATCAAAAATGTTCTTTGTTATAAATAAAGAGCTAGCTAATAAATGTAGAAGGAACAATGACATCAGATATTGCCTGTTTGCTAGGTATCTTAATGATTTAGATAATAATAATGAATTGCTGTTAAAACAAATGGAAAAAGTCTGTCATGTAACTGAACATTCAAACTGCCAGTTACATGCTCCATAATGTTTGATTGGTCGAATGTTTCTTATCCAAGGTCATCACTGAAGTAAATGTTATATTATAAGCAGGTGTGGGTTTTTTTCCCCCAACAGGTGAAAGATGTCATGAAAGATATCATGTCAGACCTGCAGCAGACCAACAGCGAGAAGATTCTGCTGAGCTGGGTGCGGCAGACCACCAGGCCCTACAGCCAAGTCAATGTCCTCAACTTCACCACCAGCTGGACTGATGGACTTGCCTTCAATGCCGTACTCCACCGGCACAAGTGAGATGCTTTTTGGTCTGCAAATCTGTACCTCGTTTCTGTCTTTTTTCTACTTGTCTTTCCCATACTTCCTTCCTCTACCTCTGCTGCCTTTATTACTCAGGTTCTGTAAAGCATTAAGGAAAGCAATACAATAAGAAATCAACCCCTGATTATTTCTTTAGGACTTCAGGGCTAAAAAGCAAACCCCATGATTTCTCCCACACATTTATAAATTAAAAATTAAGATAATTGTCATAGTTCCTTCCCACTCATTCAGTCCTAACCAGTAATATATACAAAGACTTGTCTGTAGCTTTGTTCTTATAGCAGAAGGAAAACTCTGTTTATTGTGTTACCCACATTTACGAAGAACTACACAATTTTCTTATGAAACCTCATGAACATGATTCTAACTTGTATCTAAGAATACAACACAAAAATAGCCATTACATCCCAGAAGAATAAGTGGTGTTAAGTAACTTATTTCTAATAAGTCAAGACTATGTATAAATGCAATGCAATAGAGGTTGCATGTGAATGTGCCAGCACTTGACTGTTCTGGATATATAAGAGTGAGCCCTCATATGTCTTACCCTGCAAGTGTTAAGAGCTGAGGAAGAGCTCTCTTGTATAGACTGACCTAATAATCAGTTGAGCTATTTAAATTGTTATTGTAAATTAACATGGGATATGGCACAGTTGGTTAACCATGTGTAAATATGTCCCTTGCCACACCATACTCCCAAATAAATTCTGCATGCATCAAAGATTAAATGCCAAAGGCAGGCAAAATGTATTATGTTCTGTTGCTATTATGAATAAATAATTTTACTCATTTAATTCCCTGAATGTTCTTGCCTGATATATACAAGTGAAGTACACTTTTCAATTACTTCTGACATCTTAGTAACTTTTTCTTTGTACAATATAGGTTTGGGTTTCTTTGTTTCCTACTTTATTCAAATTTTTTTTTTAAATCTTTGTTGGTGGATTGTTAGGTGGGAAAGTGCTCATGGCTAACTTTAGAATATACATAAAATATGATATCCTTTCCCCCTGCCCTTCCTTTTTTAAAAAAAAGTCTTCATTGGATCTGGTTCTTCATGTAATTTTATTGATTTAAATTAATGACAATGTGAAGAATGTTCTGCTCTTGATAACAAAGGCAGTGCTTTTAATATTTTTCCATAAGACTGATGTTTGTTATAGCTTATTTTTGCTATTTTGAACTTGTTATTGGGTTAAAGATTCTTTCCCTCTCCATCATTTCCCATTCTTCTTTTATTGTCTTGAGGATGCTGCCTGGTACTGTTAACTGCTGAGTTTATCCGGTACCTTTTACTTTTATTAGCTCATTGATTCAACAAACATATGTAAAGTGGCTTCTTGTAGTAGAGACAAGGATACAGTAGGAACAAAACAGAAAAACATCTCAGTTCCTTCCAATTAAAGACAGAGATTAACAACAACAACAAAAAAATGTGAGTTGTAGTTAGGCATGGAGGTGCACACATGATCCCACAACGTAGGAAGTAGAAAGGTCAGGGATTCAGATTCATCTCAGCTACGTAACTGTTTTGAGGCCAGCATGGGCTACACGTTGAAGACTTTGTCGAAGAAAAAGTGGGGGCGGGGATGTGCAATGTAAATTGTATAGTGTATAGAAATGGTGGGTATGATGAAGAGATAGACAACAGGTAAGAGGGAAGAGGCCTCAGGCATGTGAGAGGTCACTAGCTGCAGTGGCTGAGTGACTGGGAAAGTGGCAGAAAAGGCGATGGGGGAGGCCAGTCTCATGGTGCATCTAAGAGCAAGAATGGAGTGCAAAGAACACCAACAACTTTCCCATCTGTCACGCCAGTGGGACCGTCCATGGTGTGAGACTGGAAGATGGGACATTTACAGCTGGAGTTTCTGGCTGTCACTTTAACCTCTTTTGCTGTGTCGAGGCGCCAAGTCAGGGTCTCTCTCTGCAGCCCAAGCTGGCCTGTAGATGAGGCCAGCTTCTAATGTGTGACCCTCTTGTCTTAGCTTCCTTAGTGCTGTGATTACAGGTGATCACCTCCTAGCCCAGATGTCCCAGCTGTGGAATTTAGTCCACTAGAATCACTGATTGTGGCAATTCATCTGTTTAAGTTCATTTTAAAAACATTTATTCATTTATTATGTATACAGTTTGTGTTTGCATGTACACCTGCATGCCAGAAGACGGCACCGGATTTCATGTTTATGAGCCACCATGTGGTTACTGGGAATTGAACTCATGATCTTGGGAAGAACAGCCAGTGCTCTTAACCTATGAGCCATCTCTCCAGCCCCGTTTAGGTTCATTTTTACCATCTGATTTAATTATTTTTTCCTGCTGTTTCTCAATCATTTTCTTTTCCTGTCTTCTCTGTATTGATAGGTCTCTATACTCATATCTTACTATCTGGGAAATATTTTACGCTTAACTCCTCCAAGAACCTGAGGGTGTCTTACTTATCATCATCATGTCTGTTAATTACTTGCAAATTACATGTGTATTTTACAAACTTTTGAGATAGAAAAGGTACAATTAAAAATTGCATTCACAAATCTAAAAAGCATCAAAGTTTGAAATGTAATGAAGTATGACACTGTCTGTATCATTTCCGTTATATTTTGCCTTCACTGTATCATTCATTATATTTTGCCTCCACTGAATTTTGTTTGTGTGGTGATTTCAGGCCTGATCTCTTCAGCTGGGACAGAGTGGTCAAAATGTCCCCAATTGAGAGACTGGAACATGCCTTTAGCAAGGCCCATACTTATTTGGGAATTGAAAAGCTGTTAGATCCTGAAGGTAAGGTTGGGAACGTGATTCTGCTGTGTAATTTTGTTATATAAAGACTTGATTTTGCTTTATAATTTTGAACCTTGAGAAGCTATGTTGTTTTTCTTTTCAGAATACATGATGACCGGCAATGAATCATAGTTTTAAATATGCATATTTTAAAATATGTGTTTTCATGTTTATTTGCTTACTTTTATGTGTATAGTATGTGTAGGTATTGTGAATGAGTGCTGTGGGTGTGTGTGCATGTGTGTGTGCACCAGAAGAGGAAGCCGACTATCTTTCTCTACCATTTACCACCTTGTCTTTTAAGCCAGGGGCCCTGTCACAGAAGCTGGCTGGCCAATGAGCTCCCAGCTTCCACCTCCCATAAACCATCATACTGTAGAGAAGTCAATGGTCGTTTTGTACTTAACAATGTTCAGGATCCCTTAGGCAGCGGGTTAGTTATTTCACTAGATAATAGTTAATTTGTATCAAGCAGGATTGAAAAATTCTAGGAATATCTACTTGTTAGACAAACAATTCAGTGTTGGTTTAGTTTCTTAAAATGCATGTATGCTTGAGCATTTGTGTTGGTATGAAGAGTATAGTTGCAACTTTAGGCTTGAATTCCAATCATGCTATGGTATGAATGAAGCCTGTGTCATATTTTAAATGGCAGCTTGTGTAGCCTGCTTTTGAGCATTGAGACAGTTTTTTGTTTTGTTTTTGTTTTTTCCTGTCTTGAAGGCAAGGTCTTAGTGTGTAGCCCAGGCAGTCTTCATGAGCCAAACCTCCTGCCTCAGTCCCTTAAGAGATAGGATAGCAGGTATGTATCATCATGCCTGGCTTATGGAAGGCTTAAGAACTAGATAAGTCTTTACTTTGTCTCATATTTTGTGATCTGAAGTAGCAGTTTACTGGGACGCAGTATTATCGAGATTATAGATGAGTCACTGTGTCTGGGAACAAAGACAGTTACTTTTTACCTAATGTTGAGCAGTTCTCACATTTTCCCCATCTGAGTGATCCTTTCTTCTGCTTTTAGATGTTGCTGTGCAGCTTCCTGACAAGAAATCCATAATTATGTATTTAACGTCTCTGTTTGAGGTGCTTCCTCAGCAAGTCACGATAGATGCCATCCGTGAGGTGGAGACGCTCCCCAGGAAATATAAGAAAGAATGTGAAGAGGGGGAAATTCACATACAGGTGCTGGCCCATTTTTCTCAGAACTTTTGACTTACCTGTTTGCTCTCTCATGCATGTGTGTGCCAGAGGAGGAAGTCAAGTGTCTTTCCACTTTCCACCTTGTCTTTTAAGACATGGGCTCTGTCAGCTAGGTTGGCTGGGTCAAACTTGCATAGGGTATTTTTCTTTCTTTCTTTCTTTCTTTCTTTCTTTCTTTCTTTCTTTCTTTCTTTCTTTCTTTCTTTCTTTCTTTCCTTTTTTTTTTTTTTTTTTTCAAGACAGAGTGTATCTGTGTAGCGTTGCCTGTCCTGGACTCACTTTGTAGTTCAGGCTAGCCTTGAACTCACAGAGATCCACCTGCCTGTATCTCCCCAAGTGCTAGGATCATAGGTGTGCACCATCACACCAGCTACAGGGTATTTCTCTTTTCTTTTTTAAAAAATAATTAATTTAATTTTATTTCATGTGCATTAGTGTGAAGGTGTCAGATTTCTTGGAATTGGGGTTATAAATAGTCGTGAGCTGCCATGTGAGTGCTGGGAATTGAACCCAGGTCCTTTGGAAGAACAGACAGTGCTCTTAACCACTGAGCCATCTCTCCAGCCCCTGGGGTATTCTCTTAAACTCTGTGTTTTTGTTAAATTCAGTTTTGTAGTTAGCATGCTGTCACACATGTCTGTAACATGGTTAAATTTATTACACAGAAAAGTGTTTTCTTTCACCTGGTGAGTTGGAATTACGGTCTGGGGCTATTGATCATGGTGCCGCATGACATGCTTAAAAGCTCCACTTTATAGTCAACTGGTTGCCAAGGGGTGGATTTTATTCACAGTGGTTGAGCGGCCAAGTCATTGACCAGATGTAGGAAGTAGTTTTTCTCATGTCATCTTAGGTTTTTTTTTCTGTTAAGTATTAGTTTTCTTTCTGTTTGGGGCCATTAATAAAGAACTTTTCTGCATTATCTTTTCATAGTGACTATCAAAATACAAGCCTTATTTTTCTTTTTCCTTAGAAGAGGCAGTCTACCATAAATTGCTCATCAGATTTTCCATATGTTTTCACCAGAGTATAAATGAGATTTTCCTAAGGAGATATGAATAATGGATTTTTTTTTATTCCTACATTAGTCTGCCTTGACTCAACCGACATTTTATCTCTTTGTGATTTTTGTCTAAAACCCCAGTCTGCTTCACTCATAAAAGGAAGATTCTTTGTTCAGATTTTCAAAGTCACACACGCAGTCTAACATTTCAGCAACTAAGCTCAGAGGCACACATAGGAGCTAGGGAGAGGGCTCGCTCAGTGAAGTGTTCTCTGAGCAAGCATGGGGGCCTGAGTTAGGATGCCCTACATCCACTGAGGCGGTGGCTTTGGTGGTGTCCCTGTCATCCCAGTGCTGGGAGGCAGCTCAGTGAAGCACATGGGGCAGCCCAGCTGAATCAATGGGCTCTAGGTTCAGTGAGAGGCACTATCTCAATAAAGTGTTGGGTTACTGATATACACACTTGATATCAACCTCTGGCTACCACATGTGTGTGAACAGACATGTTTACACACCACAAAGATATGCACATTCAAGGAGAAGGAGGGGTAAGGATTTCAAATTTATAAGAAGTGCACTTGGGAGGAGAAAGAATGTGTGTGCCCTGGCGCTTGAATTTCATCTACTGGCACTTGTATGGGGTCAGTGACTTGGCTTCTGAACCACTGTGGTTAATATTATCCCCTTGGTAAAGACAACCTATTGGATATTCTCTCAGAAAGCCTGCTTATCTATAATTATTATAGCATTTCCTTCCAGATTTTTTTTGACACTCTCAATTAGCATATTCCCTTTTAAAAATTTATTTAATTCTCCAATTATGATAATAATCTTGAACATGTCTTTCTTCCCCGCCTCTAGGAGACTTAGATGATTTACTTGTTCTTTTAGATTTTTAGATGGCATGTACTAACCATTTTATTTTTATCCATTTCAAAAATAACATAATCCTAGAAGAAGGAGAAAAATAACTCACTGACGAGGAAAAGGGGAAAGATGGGGCCTGATTGCAAATACAGGTTTCTTTATAGTTTTGACCATCAGACAGTGCATAAGAAAAACTCTTTAACTTCTGCAAATTATTCACAACAGCCTCAAGTCACTGTTTTGCTTTAATGACGTCTTCCTGGATGACTAAGGGGGCGTTCCTCTTGCTTTTAGAGTCATTTCCTCATTGGATTGATTTGTTAGAGAGATAAGACACTTTGGTTGTTAGTGTTCAGGTTGTCTTCTCAAAAAAGAAGGGCTACCAGGATGGCCCAGTGTGTTCAAGTGCTTGTCCCAAATGATGGTTGGTGTTAGACCCTCAGAACTCACATAAAAGCAGGAGAGGATATACTTTATAACGTTGTTCGCTGATCTTCATATCTGTGCACCCACTATTGTAAATGAGAGGGAAAAGAAGTGAGTTTTGCTAATTTCATTGTATTTAGCTCAAATAATTACTTCTGCTTAGGGTGCAAGATAACATGGTAAGAATTCCAGAAACCATTTTCTGTTTGTTTACGCATAAGCATGTTAGCTGTCACCGCTTCGTTTATATGCTTTCATTGGTAACTTAGAGGTTGAGTTGCATTAATATGATAAGTAAATAAAATATGATTGAGTCTTGATATCTCCTCCTTGACCGTCTTGCTGTCAACTGCCCTCTAAGGAATGGTGGCAGCCAGCCTCCTCTTAGGCTCTCCTTTCTTCCAACATACTGAGTAGCATTAGGTGGTCAGTAGGTAATCCTTGGATCTCTCTTTAAAAACATGCCAGTTGAAAAATCTCCTCGTGTTTTAAAATTAATGCCCACTAGTCATTTGCGTATAGAGGCTGCTTGCCACCACGCCTCCCTCGTGGACGCTGCTGCCGATGCAGCTCATTACTAACATTCCTAGTTTTACATGTTCTTACCTTGGTCTACTTTTTGTTCCTCAGTCACCTTCAGAGTTATCTTAGCAGTATGTTTCCAGGATTTTGGGTTGAGAACTTAGCTTATTTTCCTTCCTTTGCCTTGGCGTCATTTGTCTCCTAATTAGCCAGTGTTTTGACAGCTGACTGGTTCATTGGATTCTTGTAACCCATTGAAAAGATCATTTGATTTCTCCTTTTTTTTTGAGGCCTCCAACCCCAAGTTTTAATGTTAATTTAATTCCTCTTATGTAATAATTTGCAGTCAGAGTGGGCTTTTCTTCTTTCCCGATTCTTCTGTATGTTGAATTCCATCTATGGCATGTCTTCTCCCTATATGGTCTCTGAGCAAGCCTCCCGTCTTCCCTCAGTTTAATCAGAACCTTTAAGGGAAGCCTTCTCTAATTAACCTATGAACATCCATCTCCATGTGCCCACACTATCTTTCTCTGATTCTTGCCCTCCCAGTATTTCTGTGAACTATGTCAAGAATTTTAAATAGTGACTTAAGAGCATTGAGAGGACAGGGAAGGGTTTCAGGCTGGGCTCCTGTGGGTGTGACCACATGACAGAGATCATTCTCTCTGCTGTCTGAGAAAAAGGATTGGGAGATAGCATTGTGGCTGCCAAGAGTTAGGAAGCCACTGTAGCCCGGAGGAGAGATACAGGTGGCTGTAGACGTGGAAAGGCCTGGATGGATTTGAACTGAACTGTGAAGGTAGGACCAGCTTGCACATTAAACATGGGAGATGAAAGTGAGAGAGAGTATAATCAAGTCTGTCACCCAGGTTTCTGGCTGAGGTACTGAGGTGCATGGAGCCTGGGGGCGGTAAGTGTGGGGTAAAACAATGCAGTGTTTAAATGTGGAGATGGTTTGATATATCTTAACAACACCAGGGGGTCTGTTGCTGCTGGAGGCTAGAAGGGAGACTTACTAGAAATAGAGTATCTATGGGATGTAGATTATTTTTAAATCCAATAGAAACACATGATCTCACTCATTCAGAGCATATCAGGAGAAAGGAAAAAGACATTCAGGAGGTTCAGTGCTTACAGATGGGCAGTGCCACTGAATTGGGACACAACCACTGTGTCCTGCTCTGTCAGGATGGGTCGGCTCCAGATGAAGCCACTAAAAAGCTTATGGAAGGAACATGTGAATGTGATGGCTGGCTGCTCTTGTTGGTTAGTGTGTGTAGCTTTGGCATAGCTGTTGTCAGAAACATTTCACTTGTTCCATTAACTGTATGGTTACTCTGAAAGAAAGGCTAGGAAAATGGGTTTGTCAAGTGTTGAGACAGTGTTGAAATAGAATGTTAAGACTTTAGTGGTTGTGTGAGCCTGGCCCTTACTGTTCTCTTCATTTCAGTGCCTGTGGAATAGTTTACACAAGTTTTAAGTTTTGTTCCCATCGCTTTGAATGGGAACAAAAGAACAGGAGGTTAGTAGGCTTGATTACAAACTATAAAGCTCATAAACAGAAACCAGCAATTTAGAAAGAGATTGGCAAACATTTATTCTACAAACCTTAACCTCTAAACCAAAACTCCCAAACAGAGCAGCATGTAAACTGGAGGGCCTCAAAAAATGAAGCACAAAATCCCGTCAGTCCCACAGGGTGTATTGCGCTGCTGTTCACTGTTTAACCTGCGATACTAAAATGTGGGTCCTAAGAGAATTTTAGTCAGGGGTCACAGCACAGTACCAGGCTCTTTTTTTTTCCCCCCCTGTAAATTGCAACCATTGTCAAGGACCAGCATGTTTTTTGTCCTCCATCAAAATTCTCTATTTTGTGAAGTCAATAGGATTCCTTTATGGGGCCGCTGGCATTTAGAGCTTTATTGTTGTTCAGCAATGACTCATCCTAAGTCTTCAAACATGGAGCTCATGTGTGTACTCTGTTTTGTGTGTCTTGGTACTATAGTGTCCTTTGGTTAGCTCATAGCTTTGTTCACTCAGCTCCTGAGAATTGGCTTGTCTCCTGAGATCCCGGTCCCTGCTTTGGTTTCTCCAAACATTGTGAGCTTGGTGAGTAGCTCTGTGTTCATGATTGCTATGGGTTTGTTTCCACAGAGTACAGTGCTGGCAGAGGAAGGCCAGAGTCCCCGAGCTGAGACGCCTAGCACCGTCACTGAGGTGGACATGGATTTGGACAGTTACCAGATAGCGCTAGAGGAAGTGCTAACATGGCTGCTGTCTGCGGAGGACACGTTCCAGGAACAAGATGACATTTCTGATGATGTTGAAGAAGTCAAAGATCAGTTTGCTACCCATGAAGTAAATATCTGTAGCCACGAGCCAGATCTTCCTGGGGCAGTGCCTGACTTAGGGGTGGGGCTGGATGGGTGACTTAACAATGAGGTTGCTGTTCCTCTAATTCTGCTCTATAAAAAAGCCACGATGTACATGGTGTACGCTGTGTCATTTAAACAGGCTTTGTTAGAAAGCTGGAGTGGATGATGAACTGTCATTCATGGGAATCAGATTCCAGACTCAGTCTTTTTTTTTTTTAACTAATACATTGCATTTCTTTTGTTTTGTTTTCTTTCTTATTTTTTAAAACGATTTATTTATTTATTATGTATACTGTGTTCTGTCTGCATGTACACCTGCAGGCCAGAGAAGGGCACCAGATTTCATTATAGATGGTTGTGAGCCACCATGTGTCTGCTGGGAATTGAACTCAGGACCTTTGGAAGAACAGCCAGTGCTCTTAACCTCTGAGCCATCTCTCCAGCCTTCCAGACTTAATCTTATGCCAGCTTGTGAATTTTTTAGAACTGATGATCAACTCAGTGTGTAACTATGTTCCTTTTTGGAATGCTTAGCAGGAGTTGAAAATCAAAACGACAAAATAGTATCCCAGGTCATTAGGTTTTTGAGACTACCCTAAAAGCCATTATCTTTATTTGTTTTCTAATTCAGCCATTGTTATGTCCAGTGTTCCTGCACAATTTTATGCAAGGACAGCTGCTTGCTATTTAAAGTCATGATTTTCTCTCTGTGTGTAGGGAATTCTTAATCGTTTTCTTGCTTTCGTTTTGTATGTATGTATGTAGGTATGATTTTCTTTGACATTTGGAATAGAAAAGAATAGAAATGGCAATATTCTATAAGTAATTCATCTTGTGTGAATGTGATGTATTTTATTATTTTTTATGTGTACTTCTAATTCCACCTTTATGCTATGTTAGTAACATAATCAGCATTTCCTTAAAAGAGCTGGCTTAGCTGATAAAGGGGCTTGCTGCCAAGCCTGATGCCCCAGGTTCCATCTTTGATACTCACTTGATAGAAAAAGCACTCTCCCTCTCACGAGATGTCCTGCAGTTCCTCACATGTATGCTGTGGCATGCACAAAGACACACAGACACACACACACACACGCACAGACATACGAACTCACTTAATCGTGGGAGTACACACAAATAATCAAATGTAAAAGTTCTAAAGGCAAGTATCAGCACCCACAACAATGTTTTCTTTGACCTAACTTTCGTTTGAGTTGTAGTTGATGCCTGTTTCTCATTTTCAGAGCTGAATGCATTTTGTCGGAGTCTCCTTTTTAGGCTTTTTACAGGTTACTTTCTCTGTGGCGTTGGTATTGAGGTTATGCCCTAGCAGCTTTTTTAATGTTTTTGCAACAAGCGTGTCACTGATACCACTCTGTTCTTTGCTAGACTTTTATGATGGAGCTGACAGCACATCAGAGCAGCGTGGGGAGTGTCCTGCAAGCTGGCAACCAACTGATGACACAGGGCGCTCTGACGGATGAGGAGGAGTTTGAGATTCAGGAACAGATGACCTTGCTGAATGCGAGATGGGAGGCGCTCCGGGTGGAGAGCATGGAGAGGCAGTCCCGGTGAGTGGAGCCCAGGAAATAAGAGCCAGACTCCCCAGACCGCCTTGCACGTTAAGCTCAAGTACAGTTCTGCGCATCTGAGAATACGATCAGTACAGAACAAGCCTTGCAAAGTTCTCACTTCTCTCTGTGGGTCCCGATGCCAGAATTTTCATGACCCTTGTTTCCTCTTTGGTTGTTAGTTAACAAGTTAGGAGAAAGTAGTTGGAATTTAGAAGGTAGTGAGAAGGGAAAATATGTTTTGCACGGATGATATTGTAATTTTATTTTTGTTGCGATGATAAAATACCCTGACAGAAAGCAACATAAGGAGAAAAGGCTTATTTTAGCTAACAATTCCAGGTTATGGTCTTATCATTCTGTGGACCTCACGGGACAGGAGCTTGAAGTCAGTAGCACATCAGTGCCACAGTCTGGAGCAGAGAGGAATGAGTGTACCCATGTTTTCTTCTCAGCTAATTTCTTTACTCTTATACAGTGCAAGACCCCAAACAGAGGATGGTGCTGCCTGCTCTCAGGCTGGCCTTACTATATCAGTCAGGCTGATCAGTGCAATTTGCCACAGACATGGCCAGAAGCCAGTTTCATCTAGTTAGCCCCTCAATGAGACTGTCCTATCAGGTGACTCTAGCTTGGTATTGGTTGACAATTTAAATTAACCAGCACAGATGCCTATTTCTTTGCAGTAGCATTAAAATCAGCAAGATGATGACGGATGACCACAGGACTGTGTCAAATGGATCTACCAGTCAGTGTTCTGTAACAGCATTATACCATGGTCCGTTTCACTTTCCACATTGCGTTTCGCATTCCATTGTCATTTCCACCAATTTAATAAGCAGGAATTCCTGAGTGTAGAAACAATGATTCTGTTTTGAATACAGGGAGCTGTTATTTAGATTCTTGGGCTATATTTAATGGGCTCCAGTTATGAATAAAATAAAAGTTTCTCCCCTTAGTTTCTACATTGATGGACCCTCTGTTACTTGAATGGTTACATTAGACAAGGTTTCTCTTGCCCCACTTCCCTGGTGCCTGGGTTGGGTGCTTCTGCCAGGGAACAAGCTAGAGGGAATGACTGTGTGTCCCTCTGGCCAGGCTGCATGATGTTCTGATGGAACTGCAGAAGAAACAGCTGCAGCAGCTCTCGGGCTGGCTAACCCTCACGGAAGAACGCATTCAGAAGATGGAAAGCATCCCAATGGGCGACGACCTGCCATCCCTGCAGAAGCTGCTTGAAGAACACAAGGTAAGTTTGCCTCCTGTTTCTATTCTACCTCCTGGCATATGAAGGCAGCACTGAGCCTTCCTGGGGCCTGATGCCTTTGCTCAGCATGGAGTTGGGATACTTCCGCCATGTTGTTTTTAATTCAGGGGCTTATAAGTGGTGTTTGTGGGGAGGTGACATTTCCTAGCCAGAGCTGAAAGGGACAGCTTTGCACAGATGTCCATATCTTTCTTCTGAAAGTCTATGACTTTTGTCACATTTTGCAAGGGTGGTTTGGACCTACAAAGTACATGAGAACCTGAGTGTGTGGGCGGAGAAACAAAATGGATTGTATACATATATATACATATATATACATATATATATACATATATATATACACACACACATGCACACTTACATATATATGTAAATCTCTCTATCTATATATCCATGTATATGTATATCCCTCACCTCCTGTAAGGAAACCTGTTACCTCTTCTCAGAAGGGCATGAGGCATTGAGTGAAGAACCAAAGTGTGGTAGACACTGTAACTTGGTCCCATGATTTGTGGTTCAGTTTTCACAGAGGAAGGATGGAAAAGTAGAACAAGGTACTCCCCCTGTAAGAATTTTATTAATCAGTGAAACATCTAGATAACTGATTAGTAAAGCTTTAAGGTTTAAGCACTACCCAAGAAGCATTTCAAAACACTATTGCTAGTGTTTAAATAAATTGCTCTCTACAGATGTCTAATGGCTGTTCTTTTCCCGTGAAAGAGAAAAGTGAAGGCACCCATATGTTTGTTCTTGGTTGCTCTCTTGGGGAGCTAATCAGAATAGCTTCTATGAATCATGTAGCTTTTTCCTCTTCTCCCATCTCATACCTTATAGAACTAGAGAAAATGACCTCTGATTCTGTATGTTTAAACACTGGACTGTTAGGTTCATTCATTCTACATTTTTGTCTTTTTGTTGTTTTTGCTGAGGTTGATTTTTGAGACAGTGTCTTATTATGTAGCTCTAGCTGACTTGGAACTTGCTGTGTAGGCCAAGCTGGCCTTCCGCTTACATAGATCCTCCTGCCTCTACCTCTTGAGTCCTGGGATAACCATACTTGGATATACTTTTTGTCTTACTTCCTAGACTAGACACAAGCATTCCTTCTCTTCCTCCTTCCCTTCTTCCTTGTCTTCTTCCTCTTCCTCTTCTTTTGTTTTTGGGAAGAATTAGGACGGAAGATGGCACACACATTTGCACGTTTTCAATTAGTTTGGATGTTGCACTTTCAGCCTCTGGCTCACAGTGAAATACAAAGGTGTGTTTAGACTTCTTTAGTATAGCACTTAGGATGATTGGAGATGGCAATACAATGCCTCATTAGGTTTCCTTAATTACTACTGACATGTGGAATTTAAAAAGGTAAATGAAGAGGAGCAGAAATCATAGTTTACCTTTGTTTTTCCCACCAGAGTTTGCAAAATGACCTTGAAGCTGAACAGGTGAAGGTTAATTCCTTAACTCACATGGTGGTGATTGTTGATGAAAACAGTGGAGAAAGCGCCACGGCTGTTCTGGAAGATCAGTTACAGGTAAGAACCCTGGAAAGGTCCTCTCTCTGGCCAAGATCCATGTACTTGCTCCTCCTATGCATCCTTGTTTGTATGGAAGGGTATAAAAAATAGACTCTATTAATCATCTTTCTGTAATAGCCTTTCCCTGAGGCAGGGTACTTTATAGGGAACTAAGTTTACTTAGCTCACAGTTTTGGAGGCTGGCAGTCCAGACAGATCAACACATGTTCTCTCTTGGCTACATCAAATGGAACAGAAGCATGTGTATGCCTGTGTGGTGTCTCTCGTTAATTTACTACTCCATTAGGATTTATTGTGATGGGACCACCTTCATGCCCTGATTATCTAGCTATAAATAAAGAAATGAGTCCCACTAAAACCAGAAACAAAGCCCATTCTCAAGCTAAATTTCTACCTTCTTGATACTATTCAGGCAAAACTTTGTGAATTAAATTCCTGTTTGAATTCCTGGTGGGGTGGAGGTGAGGCAGAAGCCATGACACATGCTTTTGGTTGTACTTCCCAGTTGGGCCGCACATTATGTGGGTTGCAGGCTTAGCAAGGTATTACTTCCTTCATTCCAGCCCTTGCAATGAAGTCATGAGACTGTTATTCAGCTTCTGTGTGTATAGTGTTAACAAGATTTGAAGGCACAGGAACTCTTTCAAGTGATCTTCAGGCTTTCCCTTGTGGGGTCACTTGAAGAATTTGTGAAAGCAACCATAGCCTAAAAAGTCTGAAGTTTAGAAAAGTGAACGTGCATGTGGTTTGTGGTTGGAGCAGTGGGAATGCTTGCCGAGCATGTACAGATCTCTGGGTTTGACTCCACAAAACAAACAAACAAAGAAAATAAAATAAAATAAAAAAGAAACCTCAGTCACATATAATCAATTTGAAAGTCTATGTGAAATGTTGCATTTCCACACAGACCGCACAATGAAGTAGGAACAAATTTTCTAGTTGTTTTTTTCTCAGTTCTGAGTACTTTAAATAATTACATCCTATGTAAGCCATTTTTCCCCCTCATATGTACACTTAAAAATATTCTTTTGTAACTTGGTGCTTTGGAGACCTGTAGTAACTCTGTCTCTTGGCTGTGCTGACGGAGGCTGCTTCTCCCTTCCCTAGAAACTGGGTGAGCGCTGGACTGCTGTATGCCGCTGGACTGAAGAACGCTGGAACAGGTTGCAAGAAATCAATATTCTGTGGCAGGAATTATTGCAAGAACAGGTATGAAATGAAGCTGCTGTCTGTCCACCAAGGACAGAACAGAATGACAAAGAACCTGTCATTTCATTCTGGCTGTGGAATACAGCTACCCTGTTATTTAGTGAGAATTCTGGTTTCTTTAAAAAAATAAAGAAATATTATAAGAATATATTTTCATTTTAATCCCAGATGTGGGATATGGGCTGCTTTAGGGTGTTCCTGATAGCTGATTATGACCTGCCTCATGACCTGGCAGGGTGATAGATAGTTTGCCAGCTGCAGGTCGTTCCTATGGTTGTGTGACATTTGAAATATTGGGGCCTTTTCAGAGGGTACATAAATGCTAGGGCCCGTTGGGCTGTTGGTTGGCTGTCGGTTGTTGGTTGTCGTTGTTCATTGGTTGAGGTTTGTTAAGTAGTCAGGCTAAAAGAAGAAAGAACAACAAGAAATTTTCCATGCAGTTCAAGCTTGCCCCAAGGAACTCAGTGTCCCCAAATAGCAGGAATAGTCCCATGATAACATCTCTCTCTTTACAAGCCCTGACTTTTTTCGGGCATCTTGTTCTTCTTTACCCTCTATCCTTTACTCTCTCTTTTCTAGTGTTAGGGGGTTCAAAGGGTGGAGAAGGGTAGAAGAACAAAGAACCCACAGAGTTGCCAAAGGCCACCTCCATTCTCTCCTTCCTTTGGAAGGCCATACTTGGAGAATAACTTACGAAATTTGGAAATAGTTTATTGAAGTTAGCAAATAACTTTAAAAGTTTAAAAATATATTTAAAAACCGAGAGAAAAACAAGCAATTTGACCATGCATATCACTTGATTCTTTAAACGACCCTTTTTCATTATTGACTGCCGCTTAATTGATTCCTTAATTAATTTGCTTGATTATACTTTTTGTTTGTTTATTTATTTTGTCCTCAAATGCACTGTGTAGCTAAAGATGACCTTGAGTTCCTGGCTCTCCCATCTCCAGATGTAGATGTGGCAGAGCCAGGGCCTTGTACATGGTAGCCATGCATTCTACCAACTGAACAGCATTTCCAGACCCCTCTTTATTATTTTGAAAGTCAAGTTTCTATTAACATTCTATCCATTTATGCAGCTTATTCATTAAGATACTGGTATGAGGCTCCAAGGTAATAATAATTTGATTTCTGTTCATTATTCGTAATGTTAGTGCTTAGACCTGTTCCTTTCTTGACTTATCACCTTATAATTACTCCTGAGTTTTTTATTGAGTGATCTATTTGAACATGTAATAATACATTATAGTCCCAGCATATAGTTTATGCTCAGTAATTAAGGGGAAAAGGAATATCTTCTCTGCATTGTGAACCATAAATTGCAATCTTCCTCCTAACTTTTAACCAGCATATTGGCTGAAAATGATCAGAAAATATTTTCTAGCTTTGCCTATGAATAAACATTCAATGGCAGTGTGATTCAAAGCTGTCTATAGGTTTTCTCTTTGCATGGTGGCCCTTTGCTCACTTTTTAGCTTTCCACAGAAGTTGTTATCAAAATAGAATCTAAAGAAGTAAAATTATTCTTCCCAGTGCCAAACAGTTGTAGCGTAGAAATTAAGTGTCCATCTTGACTCTATTGCATTTCCACACAGAAGAAGCAATTCTGTTCTCTGCATATGGGGATCAGGAAACAGATGGGTGAGCTCTTGTGGCTATCTGCAGTGGTAGATAGGACATTTTAAATACTATGCTACAAAACTTGTCCAAACCTAAATGATTAATCAGCATGGTGGCCAGTGTTCTTCCTCCTCCTTCTCTGACTCCTCCTCCTCTTCCTCTTCTATAAATTAAGGTTCACATAATGGGTATGTGAATGCAACTCAGTTGGTAGAGTGCTTGCCTAGTGTATATGCTGTTAAATCCTCAGTAACTCATGAAGCGGGTGTGTGGTGCACACCTGTTATCCCAGTGTTAGGGAGACATAGACAAGAGGATCAGTTATACTCAGCTATGTAGCAAGTCTGAGACTTATTTGGTTTATGAGAGCCTCTCTCAAAACAGACACACATCAAAAGAATCATATAATAAACTTTATCCTGCTTCCTGACATACAGATATTTCATTTTAGCAATATGTACATTAAACTTGAACTTTAAGTTCAGGTTAAAGTGTCCCATAAAATAGGTAAATATTTTTCTTCAGTAATTATGATTGGCATCAGTCATTGTAAAAAAAATTAGTGTGACCATTCTACTGTCCTGATTTATTGTTTGTTTGTTTGTCAGCTTGACATAAAGTAGAGTTATTGGGGAAAAGGAACCTCAGTTGAGAGAGGGTCTCCATCAGATGGCCTGTAGGCAGCGACTGTGGGGGCATTTTCTTGACTAATGATTGATGTGGGAGGGCCTACCCATCGTGGGGTTCGCCACCCCTGGGCAGGTGTCTTCGTTTGTAGCAGGAAACAGGAAGAAGAAACCTGGAGGAATAAGGTAGTCAGCTGATTTCCTCTTTGCTGTAGAGTCTGTGGCCTGTGCCCTCGGAGATGGAGTGTGACCTTGGGAGTTTAAAGCCTTTCCTTCCTAAGTTGCTTTTGGTCATGGTGCCTTTTCATAGCCCTAGAGACTCTTAAGACATCTACTAGGTGAAATGATTTGAAGTTTGGAAACAACACACACACACACACACACACACACACACACACACACACACACACACATTTAAAAACCAGGACGCACTAAGGATTTGACCACTTGTATCACTTGAAGCTTTAAATAGACCTTCCCTTCATTACTGACTGCTGTTAAGACATTTTAACTCTGTGTGTGTTTGTGTGTGTGTTGTGTTGTATATGCACCTTCTGTTTTGTTCCATGGTTGTTAATTTACTTATCTTGACAATTTTGCTAGACTGGAGATAGGATCTGTATTTGTCTTTTATTTTTCTAATCTTCCTTTCTTTTTTGGGGGTCGTAAACTACAGAGGTAAGGAAAAGCTTGTAAATAAACTGATTTAATAAGACAGCTGAGAAATAATTCATCCCATTTCAAGTCCAGAACTAAGCCCTTGCCCCTTAGCTATACAGAAATGCATTTCTGTAATACATGCTACTTTGGGGGGTTGTCTTAACGCAGCCACAGTTGGCCTTTAAGACTACCCCATTCTATCACTTAACATCTTCTAAAAGAACCTACACTATTGGCTGTGAGTTTTAGGTGTTTTAGTTGTTGGCCTTGGTCCATGCTCAGACTTTCTCCTTTAATGTAATTGCTTTTGAACTTTGACCATTTGCATACTTCTCTCCACATGGTGTTGTAGACAGATGATTGATTTAGGAGTAGGGGTCCATGACTCAGCTCTGCCATTAACTGGCTAACTGACCTCGAAGATGTAAATTGCTGTTGGTCTCCTTCTCTTAAAAAAACCCAGAAGCAGGAATAAGCAAATCTCTGAGCTTTCTTTTGCTTAAAACTTAAGAGTTCTAATATGATTTTTAAAATTAATTAATTGGATTTAGTGTCCTCTGTCTAATCACCTTCTTAAGATTTATGGATAGTTACTGTATGGAATAAATTTTTCCTGCTATAATGAAATCCCTAGCCAGGTTTGGTGTCACTGTGTCCCAGGTATTCAGGAGGTTGAGTCATGAGGATTGCAAGTTCAAGACCATCTTGATACACCAGAAAGACACTATCAAAACAACAACAATAACAAAACTGAAACCCAAACCATAAAACATCCTACAGGCTGAGTGATATATTGGACAAAAAGGCTTATTTGTAACCTTTTATGAGTATATTCTACCAAGGACTGAACCTAGTAGCTCTATCACAGTCGTTTTTCTTTTTTTTTTCTTTCCTTTCTTGAGACAGGGTTTCTTCTGTCTAGCCTTGGCTGTCCAGGACTCAATTTGTAGATTAGGCTGCCCTCTTTCTCAAAGAGATCCACCTGCTCTTACTCCCAGGTTAAAGGAGTACACTACCATGCCTGGATTACACCCAGTCTTAAAGGGGCTGCTTCATTCATAGTTTTAGAGGTGGAGATAACAAAGAGTGTGATGCTGGCTCTCCCTGACTGTCAGGTCACAGCACAGCATCCTGGTGCAAGTGTACACCAAAGGGAGAGGTCACATAGGGACACAGGAAGCCAAAGGCCAGGAAGGGGTCAGCCTTGCTCTTTTTTAACAGTGGTTCTCAGGAATTTATGAGGCCCTAGAAAAATAGAACCCTTTCCTCCTGTGGGGAATACCCTCAGTGACCTCCTACAGGACTCCACATCTTATAGGTTCCAACCTCTCCGGTGCCACACTGGAGAGCATACTTATGAGTTACCTTAGTTGAGGACTAATGGTAGGTTAACCTGTAAATTGTAAGAGGCTGATGCCTTTGCTAGTTCTTGAACTTAGATATTTGAAGTTCTTATTATCCTCCATTAAATGTGACATTGTTATATATTTGGGAACTTACTCAAATTGCCAGATGATTTCTTGTGTGTATTTCCAACTTTTGTTATTATTTGTAGTGTCTGTTGGAAGCTTGGCTCTCTGAAAAGGAAGAGGCTTTGAATAAAGTCCAGACCAGCAACTTTAAAGACCAGAAGGAACTAAGTCTCAGTGTCCGGCGTCTGGCTGTAAGTGTGTCCCTCTTGGCGTCTACTCTAAGCTTGTGATGTCTAACTAATGTTTTGTAACTAAGGGTGAATACAGCTAAGTGAATGTAGATTATGCTTCATTTCTCTACGTGGCTGCCCTCCATGGTACTGAACCAAGAGCCTTTTGTTTATAGTTTAGAAAATGGCAGAACACCGTGTCAGTTATACCACAAATCTACCTGCTTCTACTTCCTGAGGAAAGTAAATCTTTTTGAGAGAGAGCTGTAGTCTGATAAGTAGTTTGCATTCTAGATTTTGAAGGAAGACATGGAAATGAAGAGGCAGACATTGGACCAACTGAGTGAGATTGTCCAGGACGTGGGCCAATTACTCAACAACCCCAAGGCATCTAAGAGGATGAACAATGACTCTGAGGAGCTAACACAGAGATGGGATTCTTTGGTTCAGAGACTGGAAGACTCTTCTAACCAGGTACCTTTTGTTTTGGGTAGTATAGTACACCATGAAAACTTGTAAGTGTTCAGGAACAGATAAATACAGTCTCATATCCAAAGCATGCAGTATTAATTGACATGAAGAACAAGGCTTCGACAGTGTGGCTGAACCAGAAAAATATTGCAATACATAAAAACAGCTGTTCGTTTAGCAGTGTTTCTCTACATATGAAATGGGCAGGACAGGCAGAGTATGGCAGAATGAGCGGAGCTCAGGGCTTCATGCTAAAGGGGGATTGGAGAATGGGATGCCGTGAGGTTGCCAGGGGTCGGGAGTACGGAATGGGATATAAAGAACAGGTATCAAGGTTTAATTTTGGGATGAATAAGTTGTCTTGAAGTGTAAGGTCAGTGAGAAGAAACAAAACAACAGATAAGGGTATGGGCTAGTCAGTGATAGTACACACTTTTTTTTTTAATCAGAAGAAAAGCCTGCAGTTGGTCTCTAGTCTGAGATTGAGAGCCCAGTGTCTATTTGCAGGCTTGGATAGTTACAGGACAGAAAGGGGAACAGAGGAGGACACTAAAATGTCTTCTCTTGTCCTCTGCTAAGAAAAATTAAGCGATAATTTAGAAAATGTCAATAAGCATCTCTTCTGGCCTTACTGTGGGTCCATAGGGTGCCCAGGGCAAGAAATCTAGAAAAGCGAGTGACTATAGTTCTGGTTTGGGGAACTGTCATTATTCAAGCAGAATGGAGGAACATGACAGGATGGGATGGCCATGGCTATGAGGAGTTAAAATCTGTAGCCAGTTCTCCATACCAGTAGTCACTGAAGTGAACTTTTTTCTTTGCTTTTATGTAGCGGTGGTTGGCCTTGAACCTCTACTTAAAAAGCGCTGGGATTGTAGGTTTGTGCCACCATGCTTGGCTTGGATTGTATGTTTTTATAGGGAGACTTTTTTGTGAATATCTCTCAGTAAAGGCCTTCGTATAAAACCGTAGCTCAGTGTGACTTTTCTTTCAGGTGACTCAGGCTGTAGCAAAGCTCGGCATGTCCCAGATTCCTCAGAAGGATCTTTTGGAGACTGTTCATGTAAGAGAGCAAGGAATGGCAAAAAAGTCTAAACAGGAACTGCCTCCCCCTCCTCCGCCAAAGAAGCGACAGATCCACGTGGATGTGGAGGCCAAGAAAAAGTGAGAGCCATCCCAACCCCAGACCTGCATGTAACTTGTGCTAATCACCAGTCAGCGCGAAGTTAGACATACTCATTATTATGGAAACTCAGTCCTGAACTCATCGACTGCCTTTGAGTCTCTGGAATATTCTGCTTCATAGGAGCTAAGCATCTAAATGGCCCTGAGGGACTTTATTCATCCTCTGTCAATTGTAGAGACTGGTGCCGTATGTCCTCCTTTTCTTAGTTTCCATCCCTTTCCCTGAGGAGGTTTGTTTGCGGCTGCTCCTTTATTCTTTCTTTCATAAGTTGAAGCACAGACAGTTTGGCTTTTGATAAATTCCTTATTCTTTGTGACTCTCGTTCTTCTTCTCACCATTAAAATAGCAGTTCAGGGAAATAACGTGTTTTTTTTTTCTCTCCTTTTTTCTTTCCTCCTTATGCTCCCCCTTTGCCATGCATTCAGGCTTTCTCTGTGAATTCCTTTATCAGGTTTCTAAACAGATACTTTTTGTTTAGGTGAAAGACCTCTCTTGGGCTAAAATGGTTCTTTTCTCTAATTGATTCAGAAGAAAACTGGAGAGTATTAGTAGAATGAGAATTCAGCAGCACTCATTGGACCTTGGTGTTGGAGGAGCTACTGAAACAATGGTTCTCAGACTGTGGGTTCGGACCCACAGAGGTCCTGGGTAACATATATTTACATTATGATTCATAACAGTGGCAAAATTACAATTAAGCAAAGAAATAATTTTATTACTTGGGGTCACCACAACGTGAAGACCTATATTAAAGGGTTGCAGCATTGGGAAGGGTGAGAACTGCCGCTTTCAAATGCACTGTGTTCCAGGATCTGACATGCCTGGTCACAGGGAGCCCCCCCCCACGGCCTCAAGCTCATCACGTTCCCTCCTCTTGCACTGAGACCCCAGGGCTCAGGTGCGTCAGCAGTTATTAGGGGCCCGAGTAGAAAGGTACGCTTTTCCTACTGTCACTTTTGTTAGAGAAAGCAGGGTTCAAGTTGTATCAGATAATTTCTCTCTGATCCTAAGCCTGTTTTCTGCCTCCTGGAAAATTAAAAGTATGGACTGTTCTAGAGCTCTCCAATAATGATGAAGAGACCTCTTATATTTATTAATAAGTTTCAGGCAGATATCGAACTATTCTAACCCGACTGTGCTGGCCTGGCCTACTTCCCAGCCACATGGCCCATTACCTGCCATCTTAGTTTCACTCTGGCTGTTCCTACTCCATCCATGTCCTCGAGGCAACTCCTCTCTCTCTTGCTCTACCTGATGGGTTTGGAAGTCCCGCCCTAATTCTTCTGCCCCTCTATAGGCTGTTCAGCTTTTTATTAACCAGTCAGAGGTTACACAACACTGAGACAGGAAATGCTTCGATAATAACCTCAGTGCCGAGGACTGTAACCAGATATTTAGAGAAATCAGCATGTGAACGCGCAGTGCACAGAACCGTCCTCCAGCTGCCTTCTAATGCTGTCTCATGCATGACTAATGCACCTGGAGCTGCAAGCAGCAGCTGTAGAATCTTTACTCCTGGCCACTGCAGCAGGGAAAAAGATGCTGTTGATGTTACTCTTAGCAGCAGTCTCCTACTTCCTGAGCCCTTATTAGCTGCCAGGCACGTCTGGCCATGTGTGTCACCATGGCTGACTGTGGAATCGACAGGTTGTATCACGGCGTGAGCTTAATTTAAACTTGCCTGGAGTGAATAACGAGCCTTCCACTGCAAGAGACAAAACACTGTACTAAAAGTGACTTCATTCACTGGACTAAAAGTGAGCTCATTACCGTGTCATACGACAGGAAGTCCAGAGGTGGCACAGCTATGGTGAAGGGGCATTCCCACTGTCGTCCCTGCGGCCATCGCCTTGGTGGCTTTCACTGTCAGCAGTTTGTCCTCTGAGCAAACTTGGTCTCTGATGTCACCGGACAGGATTTTTGCCACTTGTTTGTTCAAGGGCATAAATAGTACATAACTGTACAGGAGGTCCAGATGAACTGTGCCACGTGTCTTCTTCCTAGTCCCCAGTCTACACATTTTGTATAAAAGTATAGAGAGGGGTTGTGAGCAGTGAGCTTCGAGACTGTATTGAAGCAGGCATTGCTGAATTAATTCCTTGGCAGAGGCCTGAGTACATGGTAGCAGAACTCTCATTTGTAATGTTTTTCAATACCCAAGTTTGCTTGTGAATGTCTTGTGTGCTGTCTTTGTGGAGCTGTGTAGAACAGAATCAGAGGCTGATGGACAGCCACTTGCAGGGTCGGAAAATGACTTACACAGACTCAGACTCAGAGTATGCAAAGGCAAGAGCATATTTTATTGAGCAACACAGTCTGACATGCAGGCTTCAACCATTCTAGAGAAGGGTGACCCTAGACAAAGGGGAGCAGGCCTTTTAAAGGGAACTGGGGGTTTCCAGGAGTGATGAGCTAATCCCTATTCTGATTGGGGGCCTAAGGGACAGTTGCAGGAGGCATAAGTTGGTTGGGGACCAGGTGGCGCTCTAACAATGCTCTCTGGGCTTTTTAGCCATATATGGTCATACTTGATGCTGATTGGGTCAGGTTTGCACAGGAACTGGTTCCCAAGCTTTTCCTGGAACTAAGGGGTATCTGTGGTCTGAGGTTATCTATGTCTAAAATGGAGTCTAGAGACAAAAAAGGAATCTCTGGCCCTCCCACACTGGGGTTTCTTGTTTCTTATTCCTAGAGGATAGAATTGGACAGATATTCGTAGACAGTAGCAAAGCCAGTTTGTTAAGTAGTGGGATGCACATTCTAGGATGAGGCCGTGGGCCAGAGCAGAGGAGTCTGGAAGCCTGAGCTCTGAGTGCGAAGATTGTGACCTTTTACGGATTACTGGCATACTAGATTCCCTCCACATGCAATGCTGGCTTTTCTGTATGCATGTAGTAACAGCTCACTGTTAGCCCTGGGGAGGCTTCCACTCTTTTTCTCTGCCAACTGGTTTTCTGCTGTGGGGAATGTCTCAGTCTTAATGCACTTCAGTTTCCTCTTAGTCTTCTGGTCAGCCCCTCCTCAAAATGGTCCCACATGAGTATCTGAAGTAAGCTCTCCTATCATTTTCATCTTCTGAAAGCCAAGGCTCTCCATAGCTGTTCCTGGTGTGACATACCTAGTTTCCAGACCCTTTAATATGTTCATTCAGTCTGCTGTAGCAAAGGTGATGAATTTGTGTTGAGAAGATTCCACCAACGATTGAGAATCCTGAATAACTACTGTTTTCTGGGCTGAGCTTACAGGGTGTGCTTTAAACATGGTATCTGTTCTCTTTTCTTTTGATGGCAATGGTGGTCAGTTTTATTTTGTTTTCTTTATGGAATTTTTTTTTTAAAGCAGCTCAGGACAGACATTACCAACTCTGGATATCTGGTACTGGGGTCAGTGTATCTTGCTCAATTTTAAGGGCAGAAACTGACTTAGTCTCCAAGGCAGGGTTAAATGCATGCTCTTTGGGCTTCTCAGAAAGATTGTGAGTGTGAATATGTTTATGTGTGTATGGTTATGTATATGGTTGTGTGTGAGTATAGGTTTGTGTGTATGTGATTGTGTGTGTATGTGTGTGAGAGAGAGAGCATGGATTCCAGAGGTCAACCTTGGCTTCATTCCTGAGGCATTGCTCACATGGGTTATTTGTCAGTGAGCCTCACAGATGTGGCTGTCTCTGCCTCCCTGGTTCTGGGACTCTAAGTCAGATTTTATAGGGAAAGCACTTTACCCACTTCCTGAAAGCAATTTTTTAAGGGAAAATTGGAGAAGAAAGTGTCAGTTGCGTATGTTGTCTTTAGATTGTCTAAATTAGAAGAGGCAGAGAAGGGCTGAGCACATGCCATAGAGACATTGTTGCTTCTAGGTTACTAGTCTGGAACATTTATACATTAACAGGAGTTGGTGCCTGGAGGTCAGCCACCACAGATGCTAAGTCAGATGTCGCTTGCTTTCAGGAATGTGGAACTGTCCTGGTTAGTTCTGGCTGGTAGCTATTAATTTCCTTAACTCTCACCTTCTCCTTAGTGGTTTAGATTTGAGATAATGCAGAAATGCCTGCCTTCCTTCGTTTCTTCCTTCCTTCCTTCCCTCTCTCCCTCCCTCCCTCCCTCCCTCCCTCCTTCCTTCCTTCTTTTTCTCTTTCTCCATAGTATACAGAAAACTGAGGTAACTCAGTGAAGGGCAGTTCTTCCGAATCTAGTAGAGAAGCATCAAGGGATGCTTCCGAGAGAATCATCAGGTACACCCAGGACCTTCCAGTAACTAACCATTGTGATTTTTGGCCACACTGTTAGTTAGCTTTCCCTCTCAGCACTCACTGTACCAGACACACCTATTTGTAGCTTGCAAAATATGACCTCCATTTCATTTGTTTTTCCCTTTGCAAGGAAAGCTGTTAAGTGCAGCCACTGTTTGTTATGCCCTGAAACCATGCTTTCCCTGGTTGGATTAGGAGTCATTCCTCAGAAGTCCTGGAATTAGTACCTAAAAAATTCTTTGTATTACCTGTCACTCTCTATTCCTGGTGATTTGAAGCTCCTTGGAGGCTGAGATAGATCTAGTTAACTATGTATTGAATAAAAGAAGACAATTTTAGGAATATTTGTACTTGCTTTTTTTGTATCTAACTAAATCAGTTTTTCGTTGGGTATAATACATTATAAAAATACAAATGATTCCTAATTAACAAAAGTCCTTAATTTAATTATTTTATTAACCCTAAATTGCTCACTCTTAATTGGATAAATGTGATACTCTTATGGGTGGTTGCTCTGTTTGGGGGCATTGTGTGAAAACACATGCCTGATGGGCATTCAGCTTTTTCTTTATTGGGCAGGGGAAGGAAGCAATGACAGATGCTAATGTCTCCATCTTGAAGCAGGTTTGATACCGTGAGTGCAGAGCTGCTGAACTGGATTTTGAAATCAAAGAATGTCATTCAGAACACAGAGCTGCAAGAATATAAGAAGTCACAGGAGACCTCGGGAATGAAAAAGAAACTGAAGGTGAAATATATACAACAAATATGATAGAAAATAAAATAATTCATCAGGCTAATTTTGCTGTTGCTATACAGATGTGGCAGGGTCCAAAAGCTTCTGTGAAATAAATGTAGTCACAGATGGCTTTTACAGTGTCACGGTAAACATCAGATTCCCATATGGGGGAGAGATTCAAATTTTTTCCCCCTTATCTCCTCAACCTTTGAGTCGAACATATAATCATCATTATTGCCTTTTAAGTGTGTTTAAATTTACATAGTCTGGTCCGTAGTAACTTAGGACTTTGCACTGTTCCAGAGATATTTTGCTTTCGTACACAACAAAGCATTTGGTGTACTAAAATTTCCTAAAAATCTTTTCTTTTCTTCTCTTTCTTTCTTTTTTTTTCTTTTTCAAGACAGTGTTTCTCTGTGTAGCCTTGGCTATCCTGGACTTACCTTGTAGACCGGGCTGGCCTTGAACTCTGAGATTTGCCTGCCTTTTCTGGGGCTATAGGTATGCATCACCATGCCTTGCTTGAAAATATTTTCCTTAAACAAGACATCCTTAAAAAAAAAAAAGCCAAAAAGTACAGTTGGTCATCGAACCCATGGAATCACTTAACTCGATTGAAAATATTGGAAAAAGAGTTTCTAGAAAGTTGCTGAAAACAAGCTTAAGTTTATTACATCCCAGAGAGTCTGTGTAAGTGTGCACACTTCCTGCTTTGCACCATCCTCAGTCCCTCGTCTTAGTCTCTCTAGTAGCCTTGTGAGAGAAGTGCTACTTACATGCTCGTGTACTGTGCTGAGAGATTACACTGAGCTAAGCACATGTGTATTCTTGTCACTTTCCCCAATCAAGCACAGCATAACATCTGTTTACCTTAAAATGACATCTTCATGGGTATTTTAAGCAAAGTAGGGATGACTTGAACTCACAAGAGGATAGACACAGGCCATTTGAAAACAGTATACTGTTTTACGTAAAGAACTTGAACAGAGAGCCAGGTGTCGTGGCACATGCCTGGAATCCCAACACTAGAGAAGGCAGAGTTAGGCAGACTGCTGTGAGTTTAAGGCCAGCCTGGACTACAAAGTGAGTCCAGGTCAGCCAAGGCTACGCAGAGAAACCCTACTTGAACAGACTCAGATTTTAGCACAGATATTGAAGGCCACCATGTTATGGGAAAGGGCCACTTCTAAAACCAAAACCACTTTAGTTTGGTTTCTAAAGCATATTGTCATTATTTTAAAATTGAATGGGAAGTATGCTGTGTTTGCACTTGAGTTAGAATTTGACTTTGGACGAACAATAATTTAAGCAGATAATACCGAGGCTCAAAATCATCCCCTTGTTCCCTAGCTTCTCCTTCATGAGCTCTGTCATAGCCATGTTGAGTTCCTCTGACCCAAATCATTCTTTCCTTTTATTCTTTTTCCACCCACCACCCTTTGTTTTGTTTGAGTCAGGGTCTCACTGTGTAGCCTTGGATGGCCTATAATTTCTCTATATACCAGGCTGTCAGCAATCTCACAGAGATCCTTTTTCCTCTGCTTCCTGAGTGCTGAGGTTAAAGGTGTATGCTCAAACCTTTGTTCTTATGATATGAAATAAACCATGTTCGTGAATGGATATTTTAGACCAAAAAGGTTAATTGTAATGATTTTCCTTTGATAGAAACACATAATTACAGAATATATACTTTTTTCCTTCTAAAAGAATCTAAAGTTTATAGTCACTGTCATTTTTGGAATTTTCTTTTTCAGACTTATTAATTTTCAGAGTGCTAGTGAGTGGCCAGGAATTGCTTGCCTTTTCATTGTAGTACTTTGTAGATAAACTTTGAAATGCCTAAAGAAAAGTTAAGAGGCACTAAGTAGGAGGCTTTAAAATAGATCAACGTTATATTGAGAGGGGAGTTTTCAGTATTTTATATTTGGGCTTTATTTCCAGGGATTAGAAAAAGAACAGACAGAAAGAATCCCCCGACTGGATGAACTGAATGAAACCGGACAAATCCTTCTGGAGCAAATGGAAAAAGGTAAGACCCTGCAGGCTTTTTTCCTTTCAGATTATTTTAGAAGGTCACACTTAATATTTGCAGTTTAACACATAACACATTTAATAGAAAAAGCTAGGAAAAAAGCTGGTTTTCAGGTTTTTTGAGGCAGCAGAATCTTTTAAAAATGGAAATCTTATATTGACTTTTTATTAAAAACAGATAAAAATCAAAGTCATTGTGCTCTCACATGGGGTGGGTCAGAAAACTAGAAACCTTGAATATTTCAGCAGAACAATTAAAAACCAACAGTGCACAAAATTTTAAAACCTCACCTTTGGGGCTATGTATTCTGTATTTTTCTTGTAGATGAGGGTACTGAGGGAAATTTTTAGGCTGGCAACATCTGAGATATGAAGTTGCCTTGAGGTAAACTCATTGTGCTAGTCTCATTCTGTTGCTGGGACAAACACCATGAACCAAAGCAGCTCAGGGGAGGAAAAGGTTTATTTCAGCTTACAGACCCTAGTCCATCACTGAGGGAGGTAAGGGGGTCAGAACTCAGGTACCGACTGAAAGTAGAAACCGTGGAGGATGCTGCTTGCTAACTGCCTGGTCTGTACAGCCTAGGGCACCTGCCTAAGGAATAGTGTTGCCCACAGTGGGCTGGACCTTCCTACATCTTTTAACAATCAAGACAATGCACACTGGCCAGTCTGATATAGACACTTTCTCAGTCGAGGATTTTCTTTCAGATGATGCTAGGCTGTGTCAAATGGACAATTAAAGCTAAGTAGGAAGGACACTTATAAATATTTGATTTTTGGTCATTCTCAGAGGATCACATTAGTATTCTCTAGAAATATTTTTGTACTTAAATTCAGTGTTACTTGTATTTGAAGAATTTGCAAGCAATAAAGACCCCCAGCCCCTCACTAAAGTCTTGCCTTAGACACATAGAAACCTGAAATTAGCATTTGTTTTTTTACTATGGCTGTTAAGTTTGGCATGTGATTGTTTCTTTGCTCGGATTGGACCTTTCTCCCTTCCCCCTTAGGGAAAGAAGTGAGAGGCTGAGAAAGTTGAAGCCCGGGACGGGGTTCCAGCCTGGTGAGGGTCACATGCTGCCATAGGCGATGGCAGAAGGGCAGAAACTGTAGGGGGTGCGTGGCAGCTGCACGTATGCCGGGGCAAGCCGGAAGCCGGGCAGTCAGAGCCTGTCTTCGCGAGAGCTCTGGACGGGGGGCGCCGAGAATCACACTTCCTGTGCACCTGCTCCTTACTCTAAAAATGCCAAAGTCTCCAGTCAGCTGGCTGGGGCCTTAGCCCCACCTGCATAGGAACCATGGATTGGCAAGGGAGGTGCTAGTCTTCCGCAGGCAGCCATTGCGTCTTTTCACATGGGACAGCAGTGCGTGGCCTCAGCTGGCAGGAGCCACAGGAGGAGGTGCCCTCCCGTGTAACAGCTCTTGCTGTGGCTTCCCACAGTAGGTCTCTTCTATACGTGTCAGAGTTATTGTATAGGCCTAGGAAGTGGGGGCTCTTCATCGTTAGAAGGTGGCTGGCTTTGAACCTTGTGAGCGGGCATAGCTATAGGCATTCCTTATCCTTGGGCAGTGGCCTGTGGTGGCTAAGACTCTTGGCTGTAAAGGCTTGGCAGCTTTCTGGATCGATTCTGGGGACCATGGCTTGCAGTTTCTTCTGAGGCGCTCTGTTGCTTTGTCTCTCTCTCTCTCTTTAGGCTCATCTCTCTACCCTCTCTTGAGTTTGCTTCCGCCTTCCTGCTTGTTCCTGCCCTGTCTGCTCAGCTGCCGCTGTGGCTAAGGCTACAGTCACATTTGCTGCTGCTCACAATCTGGCTCTCTCTGCTTTTCACCACTGTCAGTGGAGGCTCTGCCTATTGTGCGTCTGTGTTTGCAGCTGGCTCCTCTGCCCTTTTGGCAACTTGGCCTGCCAATTGCTCAGGTTTGTCTCATCTTCAGATGTCAAGCCTCCCACTTCCTTGCTTCTATTGAGGTTTAGCTTGCTAGGCTTTCTCAGTTCTGTATTCTCTCCCTCCATCCTTCTTTCTTTTCCCCAGCTATCCCTTTTCCCTAACTCCTTTCCTGAACTCCTCTGCGTACTAGGGGCCGAATCCTGGGCCTTGTATGCAATGCACTAGACAATCTGTGCCCTGCCTTTTCTAAAGCTATTAGGCAGTCAGTCTCTGCCCCTCCCCCGCTGCTGCTCTGGTTCAGAGGTGCCTGCTTTGATCTCACTGCCTCACTGCTGAGTTCTCCATTGTTCTTCCTTCCTGTCACTTCCTTGCCCATCCACCTGAAAACAGGCAAGAAAAGACCACTCAAGAGAAGCCTTTTATTGGGCCCAATGTTGACACATCAGGGAAGGCTGTATAAGAGTGTGTTTCCCAGCTAGCTCACCAAGTGAGCCAAACAGTTCACTCCTGTAGCCAGAGAAAGGTTATTTGTACTAATCACAGAAACCCTCCAAAATAAATCAAGTTTTGTGTTTACGCCAAGTATAGTATTGTCCCCTTGGAGCAGTCACTTTAGTGCTTTGAGGCCACTGGGAAAAGTGTTCTTGCTCCTGGTCTGGACTGCGTAGAAATGGTTGCAGTGCTATCTAGTGTTCACTGAAGCTTGGACTAGCAAAATGTTTAGTGCAAAGTTTGAAATGCTCATGGTTGCTACATGTAGGAGCTTTCTGTGCTGCAGCTGTGACAGCCATGTCCTTCCTAAGGCATCTGTGGGGAGTTCTGTGTGGCTGAGGCTGGTGTAAGGGCAGCCTGCTTGGCTGCTTTATTGACAGTCCTCTTGCTTACAGCAGTGAGCAGACTCCAGGAGCGCCATTTGGGGAGTTAGGGCTCCCCTTCCCTCACATCTTTATTTACAGGAAAATAAACAGCAGAAGGAATACTTACGATAAGAACTCTCTAACATTCACATCAGATTTAACAATGTACGATAGCACCTCACGTTATCTAACTCCTGCTGTGGGAGAGGGGGGTCCCCTCCCCTGTCTTTGTAAGTGTGTCTGCATCTGCCTTTGATCAAACCTATAAACAACCAAGGCACAATGTGGCAGATTAATTAAAGAAAATCTTTAAACCAGTAGTTTTAAATCTTTAACTTTTATTTTTTATATGTGTGAGTTGCCTTGTAATTACTGCTTTGGAATAAATTTTCCTCTATGATTTATTTTTATTTTCTGTGTCTGAGTATTTGCCAGCGTGCACCTATTTGACCATGACAAAGCACAGCTTCCATTTCTATGTTCACACAAGTTGTCAAGAAAAATGGTGCTTTTCTTATCCATGACTCCATCGGGAGTGAGCCTTGCACATGGGCTGTGCTGTGAATGCCTGGCTTGGAGTTGATGCTCTGTCACCAGCTTGATGGTGGTAGTGCCCTGACAGCTGACGTGGGTGGTACCTTCCAACCACGCATGCGTGTTTGTGTTTTGCAGGGGATGTAGTGTGATACACAACTTTCTAAATTTGTATTGTTGGTGAAACATGAGTGTATTCTTGTTTTTCATGACATTTTCCTTTTGAGTTGAGTTTTTATTACTGTGGATTTTGATCATATATGTTTACAAAGGAGACTCAATTCACTGCCCTCCATTTCACATCCTGAAGATGTTGAGTCTCTCTGATCAGCACACATGTCTGCCAAATAGAAAGATGCTGTTGCCAACTTTCCTAGACCTCCTCATATCCACTTAAAGCACTGGAAAGGATACGGGAAGACCTATTGTTATATGTAATTCTTTAATCATTTCTAAAAACATTGTGTGCCTTTCTAAAATTTGAGGAAAGAAAATTAAGATTCTCAGTGGCTGGAAAGATGGCTCAGTGGGTAAAGTTTTTGTCACCAAACCTAATGACTTAGCTCCTTCCCTGGGATCCACATGGTAGAAAGAGAGAAACAGTTACAGCAGTTTGTCTTCTGACCTCTGTGAGCATTGCTTGGCATGTGTGTAGCCTCCAGTACAAAATAAGGAAATAAATGTTAAAAACGTACAAGATTAACATATTATAATAGCATTTTTGAGATATGTCTCCAAAGCAGCTACCATTATTATTATTATTTTGGCATTGTTTATATTTAGTTATATATGTACAGAGTACTGGTAGGCTGGCTGATGTTTTTTGAACCTGGATTCTGGCGTAGTGTTCCTACATGTACCCATTTGCAGGTAAGGGACTCTTGTCATCTTATGTCACCAAAGACTTGAGCCAGCTCTGAGTTTTGTTAGATGTCTGCTTTGTTTTGTTTTGTTTTGTTTTGTTTTTGTGGCAGAGGCCTTATATTCTGATGTCAGAACTCTGCACAAATTCAGGCATGTGAGTTTGTTTGCCTGTGTCAGATTATAAGCTAGCCAAGTGTTTGAGTGTCAATGATGGAAGCATACACTCTGTGAAAGAGGAACTGGCTGACGCCCTATGGATACACTTTGTGAGATAGCCTTACCACCCTTGAACTGCTCTCTTAGTGCTCTCCGCGCTCCTTAGGCCAAGGAGTTAAAGCACATCCAGTTATTAGTGTATCATGATTTTTAGTTGTATTAGAAGGGACATAAGGGAATGACCATTGTATGTGGCACTGCCTCATCATTCACACCAATTCTCGACAACTTTGTATTACTAGATGAAATATCTGCTTTGATACATGTAGACGTTTTTGTTTGTGTAGAAGGCCTCTCAACTGAAGAAATAAACAGCGTTCTGGAAAGAGTTTCGTCGGAGTGGAAGATGATAGCTCAGCAGCTAGAAGATCTGGGAAGAAAGATCGAACTTCAGGAAGATCTAAATGCTTATTTTAAGGAGCTCAATGCTCTTGAAAAGACCATCAAGGCAAAGGAAGAGTGGTTGAGGGACAAGTCCTTGTCTAAATCGCCCCAGCAGCCCTTGCCAAGCTTAAAGGATGCCTGCCAGGTAGGGTGAAAAATGGCCAGACTATATAGCCTTTCTGGGCAGAGTCTCATACATAAAGATCATCATGTGTGGTAAGGGATATATGTACGTGTGTGTGTGTGTGTGTGTGTATTTATGTGCGTGCAGATAGACACACAGAGGACAGAGGAGGACAATGGAGGACATTAGGTGTCCTGTCCTACCATACTCCACCATATTCCTTTGAGGTATGGTCTCTCACTGAAGCTGGCTCAGCTATCCTCCTATCTGTGCCCTCCCACAATGCCATGTTTGCAGCATGTGATAATGCCCGCATTTTTGTATGGGTACTGGGGATCTAGACTCAGGTCTGCATGATTGTTCTTACCCACCGGTAAGCCCAAAGGCTTTCACAATTGGAAGAGAAAGTAGAGTGTTGGTGAGAACAGGTCTGGTATCATGAGCTTTGTGTTCATGTTATTCCTAATGTTTTATGGGAACGTTCACCTTCATGGAGTGAAGTAATCGTATTTCCTCTTCCTTAGAGAGAACTGACAGATCTCCTTGGCCTTCACCCCAGAATTGAGACCCTGTGTGCAAGCTCTTCAGCCCTGAGGTCACAGCCCTCTGTCCCAGGTTTTGTCCAGCAGGGGTTGGATGACCTTCGAAGTCACTATCAGGCTGTGCGGAAGGCTTTTGAGGAATGCCAGCAACAAGTAGAGAATGGTAAACCTTGCTTTCCACTGCAGTTACTTCTCCCTCCCTCCCTCTATGTCTCTGTCTGTCTGTCTGTCTGTCTGTCTGTCTGTCTTCATGATGTTTCCCTCTGCACCCTTGTCCTCAGGGTCTTACAACACATTCAGACCATTTCCTGTGCTCACAACAAAACCAAACCAGGCGTGGTGGTGAACGTCTTTAATCCCAGCACTTGGGATACAATGGGCTGTCCTCACTCAGTGCTGTGACTGTCACATCCACTATTTTAGCTCCTGCACATTGTGTATGGACATTAGGAACGTGTGTGTGTTAGACAAATCTATCATGTTACCTCTCTTTTGACTGTGCATTTGGACTTCATGCATTTTACTTATGGAAATCAGCTAACTTCCAGTGTGACATAAAAATTAGCGAAGACTCTTCTCATAGTTGACTAGTGCAAGCCATGCCACTTACGCTTCTAATTGGTTTCACCTCTTGGTACCTCATAGTCAACTCACTTCCTCTTCTGCACAAACACTGATTGTTTGGGATTTTTACAGAGGCACAGAGAGAGACACTGTGCTAGCTGGCTGTTGCCAGCCATCCCTCTTCCTTATATTTTGTAGGGTTGCCGTATAGGTTGTAGACACCCATGGGGTTTCAGGAGGGCTGGCAGAGGGATCTTTGCTTCCTTTTATTCTCTGTATAGCAGTTGGGAAGGGGAGGCTGTGTGAGACAAAAGGAATGTTGTCCTTCGAGCTCCATAGAGACATTTCGTCATGATCAAATGAAGAGAAATGAGAGTGAGTTAATATTTCAAACATCAGCCTCCAGAGGAAGGAAGCCACGATTTGTCTGTCTGAAATGCCAGAGGGGTGACTGAGTTTATTATCCAACAGAGATCCTTTTCAGCTGTAATCATGGGGTCTAATTTATTATCTATTGGAGCTTACTTATTATATACAGAAGATTAATGGTGCAGACAATAACAGATTAGGGGCTCTAGCATTGTTTTCCCTAAGTGAATGTGTTTAAATCATCAGAACTGAAGAGTCAACCTGCACCTGCATATTTGGACACATTGAACACACTGAAAAAAAAGCTAAGTGAGTCAGAAAAAAAAGCCCAGACATCTCTGAATGCCCTGAATGATCTCCCAATGGTGGAGCAGGCCCTGCAAGAAAAAAAGGTAAGCTGTCTTTGAGAACTCTCTGACCATTTCTGCTAGTTCATTTTAGATGTGCCAAGTGGGTTTTCACTGAATAAAACAAAAATGGCTATTTTTTATTAAGTCTCCAAAATTATTAAAACTTTGTTAGAAAAACAATAGACTAAAAAGAATTCATTTTGGTTTTTGTTTATTATTATTTATTATTAGTATTATTGTGGAGGGGTGTGTGCGCTGAGTCCAGAGGACAACTTTGGGAACTTGGTTTTCTCTTCCATTATGAGTCCCAGGGATAGAAATCATGTCTTCAGCCTTAGGTGGCCTATCCGTTGAGCCAACCTGAAGGCCTAAGAGTTTACAATTATTTATAAATTATAATAATTTATAATTATATTTAATTTAGATTAATATACTTAACAATTTATAATTTATGAAAAATTATAAATTACAATAGTTTATCTGAGGTACATAAAGATACATTATGGTTACTACGAAAAATATACATTCTTATAGTTCATATAAAATTCTAAGCCTGTTACTAATCTGCTAAATATCTATCCTAGACTAAGATGAAGTTATTAATTGAATTGATCTCTTTTCTTCTTCTTCTTCTTTTTTTTTTTTTTTTTTTTTTTGTTTTTTTGAGAAAGGCTTATCCCTCTGTAGTGCAGGTTGGCCTAGAACTGATAGCAGTCCCCCTGCCTCAGCCTCCCCAGTGCTGGGATGACTGTTATAAGCCACTTAAATAAACTTCATGTTGACTAATTTGCTTCCCTGCTTCTTTATTCCAGTAGCCTTAAGTCTCTGCACCAGTGCTTCTTAACTGTCCCATCAGTGTTGATAACATTGATACAGTTCCTCATGTTGTGGTGACCTCCTAACCATAATACGATTTCCATTGTTACCGCATAACTGCAATTTTGCTACTGTTATGAATCGTAATGTAAATATCTGATATGTGGAATATCTGATATGCAACCCATGTGAAAAGGTCATTAAGTCGCCAAAGGAGTCTTAAACCAAGAGATTGAGAACCACTGCTCTACGCTGTTACAACTGACAAAAAAGACTACCCCTTGACCCGGGGCTCTTGGCCTACCCTGTGCATGCTGTTACAGGGGGTTTCAATGTACACTCCTACAAAACTCATGAGAAAAACACTTTGATTTTTCTTGGAATGCTTTTTTTTCTTTACAGTTTTTTAGTAAGATTCCCCACTGCCCCCTTGTCCTGTATATGCACAGCTCACATTATTACATCTTATCAGATGTGTACGCCATTGTTCATGGCTTCAATCTTTTGAAACTTTTTCAGGCCCTTGATGAAACCCTTGAGAATCAAAAACCTACATTACATAAACTTTCAGAAGAAACAAAGACTTTGGAGAAAAATATGCTTCCTGATGTGGGGAAAATGTATAAACAAGAACTTGATGGTGTCCATACAAGGTGGACTAAAGTAAAGACCAAGGTTTCCAGAGAGTTACATTTGCTTGAGGAAATCGTCCCCAGACTCAGAGATTTTGAGGTAAATCAAGAGGCCGACAGGAGTTTAAGCTTGTTTCAAGGCACACAGTGGTTATCGCGTAAGACCGGAATATCTGCGTTCTGAATACTTTGCGTTCTTCCTGGTCCCAGATTTATTATGTGCTTAAGTTGGGATTTATAAGTTGCTTATCAGAGACATTTTAATGTGCTGGTAAGCACATGCATTCTTCTTGGCAGGAGTGACAAGTATGTTGGTTAATAGTCAAACTGGATTTCAGCATGGGGGTCTACATGGCCGTGAGCCAGTGTTCAAAGTGCAGTGCTGACTAGCTATAGCGAAAGAACCTCGTTGGTAACAGAGTGGAGTGGCTGCCATGGCAGCGACAGCGCGAGGTCCAAAGGAAATTCCGCTTCCTCAGATCTCCAAAGGCAGAAGGGACAAATGGCTGTCTGTGGTGCCTGTTAGCATACCGAAGTGCACGGCTGGCCCGCAGGTTCCCTCAGCATCACAAGTACCAGTGCCACATGTCAAAGTCTATGCCGGCATCCTAGGTCTCCTCTGTCCTTCAGGACAGTCCCTCTAGCTCAGGAGCTTCCCTTTCCCCAGCTCTGCATCCCCCCCTAACCTTGCTATTTCACCTATGCTCGTTCTTTTGCTCACTCTCTGTCTTTCTCTCTCTGCTGTACCTTCCCCCCACCTTTGTCCCTGTTTCTCTCATGGCCAGGTCCAGTCTGCTGGCCATGTTTAATCTAATACTTTCTCTGCTCTGGATTCTCCCAGATGTGTCTGGCTGTTCTCTCTCTGATATCTCGTAAACACCATTCCCTTAAGCACATGTGTTGTCAGTGTATCCATTGGTGCTGAAATCCAGGAGGAGCACAAATAGACCCCTTTCAAACCAAACCGAACTGCTGAGTTGACTCTGCTAAGATACACATCATTTATTTCTGCTGTTTTCTGGCAACCACTGTATTCAACTCCAAACTCTAGAGTCGCTCCTTAGCTGAGTCTTTCCTCCTCACCACACATGCTCTCAGGCCCCTTGGAGCCTATTGGAATCCTCCCTCTGGCAGAGTTCCTGTTTGTGACCCCTTTCCCTCCTTTTCTAAATCTCTTTTTCTCCAGAATCAAAGATTCCATTATGTCTTAATTGCAACTCAGTTACTGGCCAAAGTAGCACCTTAGATTTCTAAATTCTCACAGATTGTAACAATTCCTTTTACTTCACAAGCAAATGATTTCCAAATTTCTTGTCTCTAATTTTTCTCTGCTCTACAAAAACCTTCTGTTAACCATACCATGGAGTGGTCCCATCATTAGTTTATATAGACATTTCAATAGCTAATAGAATGCCGAACTTAGAGAGTGAATCCCACTACTCAGAAAAACGCCTTTCAAGAGTATAGCACCTTTAGAAGTTGAATTAATTTTTGTGATGTGCTTATCTTAGCTGCCTCTCTCCAGCCCTGTGATATTTGAAGAGGAGTCCCTATGTTTGTGTTTATGGTCATAGTTGTCTCTTATTTTCTTGCTGTTTGGTGACATTTCTTTTGTTTTTACAGCTAATTCCTGTTTTACAGGATAAGGTTAGACTGCTACACTCTTCCATAGTGCTAGGCATAAACATGGGCTTCACTTCTTCTGTTCTGTGCTGTGCTTAACAACAGAAATGGCCATTTGTGCTTTGACAAAACCATCACCTCCCTTCCCCACAGCAAGACATTTAAAAACATGAATCAGGCATTTTTTTTTCCTATTGATTTTACTGATAGGATTTTCTTATGAATCATGAGGATAAAATAAAATCCGAAGAAGCTCCTTTTTCTCAGGTCTGTCTTCACTCTCATTGGTTATTACTAGACTGTGATACTGTTTTGTATCATTTCCTTTTCTGGAGCATTACCAGATCATCCCCCCAAATGCCCATTAAGCCTGGTTTGCCTCTTGGCTCTGTTAGTCAGGCACAGGCCACCCTGCAGTCCACTTCCTAGCAGTCTTTAATTCAACTCCTGTTTCGTAGCTCTCATGCTGGGAATTCATCTTTCACTGATGCCAGAGCCTTCTGCTTGGGTCTGCTTATCTTCACCAGCGTGAAGTATTCACACTTAGCACGTAGTCCCTGCCCCTTCCTTGTCTAGCTTGTCCACTTCCCACTGAAAGAAATCAAGTGGGATAAGAGTTACACGATGGGTTCACAAATCATGCCATGCGACTGGTTCCACATGGGAGGTTTATTAGGGGAAGGGGAAGAGAAGGGAATGGGGAAAGGAAGGGGGGAAGGGGTCGTAGAGACTGTCTGGACGAGGCAGGAGAGAAAGAGGAGGAGGAGCTTCGAGTTCTCTTATGAGGTGACCCAGAGCATGCACAGGTGATTCCAGGTGGTCCATAGGTGGCTTCTCAGATGCCTGATACCCCGTTTGTCAGGTTCCTTGGGGCTGGCCGTAGAGATGACTGTTACCGATCCCAACACCCACTGTGAGTGGCATCAGGCTGGGAGTGGGTCCCAAAGGACCACCCTAGACTTTTGCCTTACTCTGGACATGTCATGTACTTGCTGGAATATCAAATCCCGCTGGCTCATTAGCAATCTTCAGCCTTGCTCAGGACCACAGCATAGCCTGAACATCGCCCATCCTTCGCTTGTAGTACTGTGTGTCCTCCCATCTACACCCTGGGGAGTTTTATCATGCTCAGTACTATATGTCTCTCCTTTCTCCCAGGGACTACACGTCTCTCCTTTCTCCCAGGGCGTGAGCTCTTGGAAGGCAGAACTCTGTGGGGTTCCCAGCATGTAAGAGGATGTGAATCGCAGGGAGCTGAATGAATTGCTCAGTAGGTGTGTCAGACCCACTGCTTGGACTATATAGTCTAAAACCCACTTATCTTCGCTGGCAGCACAGCTGACTGCTCACTTTTCTTCCCTCAGTTGCTCAGAGTTAAAGATGCATGCCAAACCAATGTGTTCTGCCTCAGAACATGAAGGGACAGGCTGAGACGCAGCCGTTAAAGAAACAGGTTTTGAAATTATTTTGGAAGTGTTTCAGGGTAAAAGTAAGGAAGAATATAGTCAGTACTTCCCTAATTTAACCTCTCAGTATATAGCCACTTAAACATTTCTAGAGAATGCAGGCCTGATATAATAATTATAATATTGCCTCCTCCATCATTCGTTCCGTCCAGGGAACAGTGGGCCACCCCACACCCTGGGTTTAGGAATACAGGTTTAAACAAACTGATGTGGTGGCATTGTTATTCTTTGCCCTCATCGCTGTGCCAGAAAGCCATTTTATGACAGTAGTTTGAGCAGGCTTTTGGTGTCTGTTGAACCCACAGGTATTGTCCGCTATAGGCTCTGGAATGCCTCAAAAATGAGCAAAATAAGAAACTCTTCATTTTAAATTACTACACTAATTCTGTTTTTCACAGCTGGTTCTGTCTGTGTCTTAGGGTAGGAATTAAGAACTTAAAAATCCAACATTCCGTGTGATGGGGGAGAGGGCAGGGAAACATGCCAGGAATGCCGCTGTCTTCAAGCGGGAGCGGCAGCTGGATGTGTCTCTTACTTAGCAGGCCCTCACTTCCAGAGCTCCCAAGCTTTAAAATGCTCACCTCTCCTGCTCAGGGGGTCAGCGTAAGGTACAAAGGGATTGTTTTCTTGACCCTACATTCTTTCTCTATGACCCTGAACAAGGTGTTGCCTGCTCAAGAAGTTTTCTGTAGGGATGGTCAGTGTTTTTGAATTTTGACCATTCCAAAGAAGAACCTTTGATGTTTTAAGTTTCTCTAAATAATCATATTATTAGCAGTTTCATCTTCACTTGAATATTTGTGAAATATTTGAGAAATAACTACTGTCTTAAACTAAGACTAATTAATTTTTTTGCAGACATTTTAATTAGAAATGTACTGGTAACTTTGTGTGTGTGTGTTTGTGTATGTGAGAGACACACAGAGACGGAGACTGAGAGAGGAATACACACACACACACACACACACACACACACAGAGGCAACGAGAAACAGACAGAGAGAATATGTGAATGCTTATGAAAATATATGTGTGGAAGCCAGCAGCCAAATGATTGTCTTTGGAGTATTTTTTTTTTTTTTTTTTTAAATAAGGTCTCTCTCTGGGACCTGGGACTCCCAGATCAGGCTATTCTGACTGGCAGCGTCCCTCGGAAATCTACCTGTTTCCCCTTTTCTAGCATTTGGAAAGCAAGTATTTGTCAGCGTACCCTGCTTTTTATTTGGATTCTTCAGGTCCATGCTTACCAAAAAAGCAATTTACTGACTAGGCCATCTCCCAAACTCCTACTAGGGACCTAAAATAAATTTATTTATAAGAAGTGAAGTTCTCCAAAGAATTGTGTGTGCATATATGTGTGTGTGTGTTCATGTATTTGTTCAGGAAGGTGGACAGGCAGAGATGGCATTATTCATTATTTTAGGTTAGAAACACCCAAGTGCTTTAGCAGTGTGATTTTTCAATGGCTAGAGAAATTGTGTATTCTTGTGAACTGTTTTGTGTTCCTTGTGACTTGGCCGAGGAATTGATGTTAGAGCCAAAGTTATATTTAAAATTTTAATTACTGTGCCTAAGAGAGCCATAAAACAAAAGTATGTCTAAGCAGTAAGCCCACTGGCCCAGAGATGGTGCTTCCTGAAATGCTGGGGGCTAGTGTTTATGAGAAATATCACACACATCTTTTCTCTGCCCTAAACATGTTTGTTTGCCCTAACTGTATAGATGTGCTTGATCACATGTGGGTGGGAGGCAGATGGGAGGAGATAATCGGAATGCACGCTTGCCGCTGATTGGACTTGGTGGGAAGTACACAGTCTTGTAGCTTTGCCTTTGTAAGCCTCTGCAAAATGTGACTTGTAGCCATTTTCTTGGAACCCTGGAATGGACCTGACCAGAGTTTATCACAGCCAATATTTCCTTAAAGCTTGCTCTGAATTTGGTTCAGAACTGTGGTAGTGGTGTTATTCTCACGCCCTGGGACTGATACTGATTTCAGATGGGCAGGCGTGTGGGACTAACAGGCAGTTTTCTGCCACAGGTGCATGAGAAGACTTTCCTTCCAGGGAAAAACAGATGCTGTGGGTAGAGTGAAGGAGGGAGGATCCGACTCGCTGAAATCTCCTACAGGCAGGTGACAGCCTGTGTTTCTTTAGTGACCTCTTGTCACACACAAGAGGTGGCCACAGGGTGGGGTACCTAGTGGGTCTGGTGCTGCAAGGTGTTTTTAAAGTTTGGGCGGTGTCTCATTTACTCCTGAGCTCTGACTATGCCTCGTCAGATTCACCACTATCAAGCTCTTTCATGTGGCCATTTTTCCAGGTACTTTAAAACAGTTATAGGACTGAACAAATGTTAATGTTGACAGCAATAAAAAAAAAAAAGTGCCTGAGTTTTGGCAAACACATCCTCACCCTGGCATTTCTGGGTGTCTCTGACAGGATATAAGTTCTAGAGTTTGAGAGAATCAGCTCTCTAATGGGACCCGTGTTGTTAATAATGAGGCAGATACTTTCCCGGGCTCTAACTGTACATTGCATGTATCTGTATCCTGATCTCTGTACACTCTCTGTGATTTCAGAACAGTCATACACAGTTGTGGTTATTCCTGTTTTATAGGTGAGCAACCGAGGTGCTGAGAACAGAATTGGTTTTATATAGTCACGTTGTTAGCTGCTGAGCTCAGCATGAGACCTTCATGTTTCCTTCATGGTGCACATGGATATGGCTTACACACAGGGTCATCCATACTGAGAACAGGATGGTTTTTCTGTCACTTGGTCTCCGTTGGGATGATTAATCCTATGTGGCTTCGCTGTGTCTGCTGTGTTCTTCTTTCTCTTTTCTCACATGAGGCTGAGAGCAAGAGAAGGACAGGTAGTCCCGAACTGTGTGTATTCACGTGGGTCCGGGCATGCATGAGAAGTAAGGAAGAGAGAAGGAGGAAGGGACTGAAACCCTAAAGTTTCTTCTCATCTGCCAGTGAGGAATAAAGCTGCCTGACGTTGGTCTGTTTTTTAACTGGTATTGTCAACACAATGAAACAAAATTTAATAGTTATAATGACCTCATCCTATGGTTATGCTAGCAATCCCTTAAGCAATATTTGATGCAGGAAGCCTATTTTGAGGAAATTAGTGAGAATGCTGGGGTTTTAGTGACTCATAATGTTGTGACTGATGTATTTAAGAACTACGACTGATAGCTATCCTGGGGTTTGAGGCACCTGTAAGTGCCAGTGTAAACTCTGAGCTGTGAAACTCTTTTTCCTCATTCAAAATTAGCTTCATTGAATTTCCTAGTAACACAGAAATACTATGTGCTTCAGAAGTTCAAAGTAGATAGTAACATTGCAACAAGGCAGACAATTTGAAAAGGCATGTTTTATGACTGTTTTTATTTTTAGTATTTATTTTAAAATTGTATGTGCATATGTGAGTACTTGCAGGTATGTGCAGGCAGTGACTGTGGAGGTCAGGAGAGGGCATTAAGTCCCCTGAAGCTGGAATTAAAGAAGGTTGTGGATTGCCATGGGGATGCTGAGAACAGAACCCAGTTTCTCTCTCAGAGCAGTGACTGCTTTTTTTCTGCCAATATAGTTCTCCAGCCCTGCTTTTATTAGTATCTATTAATTATAAACAATGGAATTATTTATGATTATGACATTTCCAGGAAAGCAGTATTACTGGAAAATTCCCTAAAACTCAACAGCAAGAAATCCAATCTAAACCAACCAACTAGCCAACCAAACCCAAATCACATACCTAATAGAAAATTATAGTTCTCTATTAGATTTCTAAGTAGAAGAAAGTTAGGAAGAGCAGCTGGTAGGAGAGTGGAAAGGGTAAAAGTTTTAATTATTCTGTTGTCTTATTGTTGGTCTGTTTTTGACTGGTATTATCAAGATAACAAAACAATTTAGTATTTATAACGATCAAGTTCTATAGTTGCTATACTATACTGTACTATACTATAGTTTCATACTAGCAATCTGTTAAGCAATATTTGATAGGTAAGGCTTATTTTTGGGTAATTACTGAGAATACTGGGGTTTTAGTGAATCATATGTTGTGACTGATCTATTTAAAAACAAACAAGTTTAACACAAAAGAAGTATGGGACAATCTCACAGTAGGAAAAATCTAAAATCAGTTTAGGCTATATTTTATAGGTGTGTAGCATCTGTATGGCAAGTCCTGCTGTTATGATTCATTCCAACTTCATAATAATAATAATAATAGATTTCATGTGGCATATTATGGGAATATTAAATAAATTTTGTTGTTCCCAGAGTATGTGGATCAGAATAGTTTGTGCATTACCTGGCTATACCTCCCTAGAAATGTCATGAAACAAGGAATATTTAGAGTTCACAGGGCTAGGGAGTCACACTGTGGCCACATTCTAATTTCATCATTCACATTTATTTCTCTTTATAGGAGTGATCAAGAAAGGACTGAAGGGATTCAAGAAAACATATTAGGGAAATTAGCACGGCCCACTAACCAATGATGGAATTGGAGGCCTTGGGGAAAGTGGCTCCTGCTTTAGTATTGAAGGTTGAGTGGGGCTAACCTCTCTTCTATACAGCTACACCTTTGCAGTTTCCTTTTCAAAGCCTGCTTCTACTAGAAAATGTTTGCTGTCTTGTTGTACTAGTAATTGACTGGTTGAAAGAACTGAGGTAGACAGTGCTAGTTCTATTTTCAAGGAAGGAGCCATCCCACAGAAGAGCAAAGAGTCCTGAATTGTAATTCCTTCATGATGTTTACCCCCTCTGGTAGCTAGCTTTAAAGAAAAAAAAATAGTTCTAAGTTGTTGGAAACAAAAGATTTTTTCAAGTTAATTATAACTAGAATAGCATTTTTTTCTTTTAATTTCAATCTTAGCCATAAATATTGCTTGCACTTAACCAAAATAGTTCATACCAGAGTGTTTTGAGACTTGTGGAATGACTATAAAGCTGTCATTTTTGGGAACTTTTACTTGAGAATAGATTAGACTTACTTTCCAAGTTGGGAGACTTCAAGAAGGGAAATGAAATAAATGAAGACCATGCTGTTGAAGTTTTGGGGAGCTTCCTTTTTTTCCTAGTCGCAGTAGATCATGAAATGCAGCAGGTTGAATGTCACTGAGTAATACTCCCTCTGTGATCGTGTTCGATTTAGGCTGATTCTGAAGTCATTGAGAAGTGGATGGATGGTGTGAAAGACTTGCTAATGGAAGAGCAGGCTGCCCAAGGAGACGCCCCTGCTCTACAGAGGCAACTTGACCAATGTGATGTGAGTTCTGCTGGTCTGGCAATCCTGCTCGAATAAATAACATTTTCTTATTGTCCTTTGCCATTTGCTGTTATTAAAATTGTCAGAATGGGGCATATGAACTCTAGATAAAGTGTCTTTTATTATAAAGCTTTTTATTTTGTCTTTATAGCTAACAAAAGACAGACATTGCTCACATTTTAGTGCTGACTGTGGTTATAGAATTTGTGACAAGAGAACAAGAGTTATTTCCTTGGGAGGCATTGTCGTTTGTTACAGTGGTGATCTTAATGTAATGGTTATCATGAGCGTGCTGCTATCATTGTACCCCATGATGAGCCTTTATGAGAAACATTTAACAAATGAAATATGCTAGTAATACTACATACAATTTATGCGTGATGAAATTATCAGGTGTCTCTAAAGCAGTGGTTTTCAACCTTCTTAATGATATGTATGACTCTTTAATAGAGTTCCCCATGTGGTGGTGACCACCAACCATAAAATTATATTGTTACTACTTTATAACTAATTTTACTAATGTTTTTAATCGTGGTGTAAATCTCTGATATGCATGGTACTTGATGTGTGACTCCCCCAACCCCAAAGAGGACATGGTGTGCAGGTTGAGAAACGATGCTCTAAATTAATTTAAAGTAGTATTTCCCACTGAAATTCAAGTGTTTCTAATTTAATTTTAGCAAGTGGCTATATTAAGTGCCAGGTGAAATGAGCTTCTTGAAGTAAGTAGCTGAGAATCCTGACTCTTGGGCAATATATCCTTGAAAATACCTGTGGGATCCAGGCAGATAGGTGTGGTTCTGATGTCCACTTTAATTGAAGCAGACTCAACATGGGCTTCTTTCTTATATTCAGTCATTTGCTAATGAAATAGAAACAGTTGAGTCATCTCTGAGAAACATGAGAGAAGTAGAGACTCACCTTCAAAGCTGTCCAGTCGCTGGAATCAAGACGTGGGTGCAGACGAGACTAGTGGAGTACCAAGCCCAACTGGAGAAATTCAGCAAAGAGGTGAGTTTTTCACCCTCACTAGAAAGGGGACGCAGTGGTATTGGCTTCTCTTGACCAGGAAAACAAAACTGAAAAATAGTGCTTTTACAGGAAAGCATAAAGCACACTTAAACACAAATGCATGTATACACATGCACACACATACTGTACACACACACAGATATGTATGTGTGTGTGTATGTTTATACATAAGCAATATCTTCCTTAATTCTAACATATTATTAATTGAATATGTTATATTGGGTATATTATTAATATAATATAATTAATTTGGTATAATATATATTGTATGTCATAATGATATGTGTTAGTGATTTAACATATATAAATATGAAGGAAGAGTATTGCTTCTTCATTGGGACTCAAGACTCATCTTTCTGTTTTAAATTGAACTCCACATGTTCATTTATGACACTTGTCTTGCCTAGAGGGCATATGAGTATGATAGCCACTAATTATAGCTATTAATCTTTTAGGCAGCAATGTTTATTAATCAACTATACTTTACCATTTTGTTAATTATTGTTTGCTACCAGGCGTCTCTCTGTGCTCTGGGACACAGCAGTGACCAGGGAAAGCTTCCTCTTGAGGACTTTGTCTTCCTGTGAGAGGGGTGAACTGTCTGTCATAGAGGGTTAGCCAAGAGTTGAGAGAAGGTAGATTTGTTTTCAGTAGGTTGGCCAGGGTCTTGCTCAGCTTGGGACACTGCAGTAGAGTAGTGGGTAAAGAAAGAAGTAGGCCAGGTCAGATTCTGATAAGAACATGTGGTATGGGAAATTTCCCATTTTAAAGCTCAGCCGTGGAAGTGAATGGTGTGTTTACTGAGGTCCCAGGGTGCTGCTGCTGGAATAGAGTGAGTTAGTGATAAGGAAAGTAAGGAAGGTAGGGTGGGGAGAGGCCTGAGGCCTGAGGTCCGAAGGTAGGGTGGGGAGAGGCCTTCGTTAGGGGCAAGCACTCTGGATTTGATTTTAAGAATGATGTTAGGGACTGTTTCAGTCATGATCTTGATGGCTGACTCTTTGACCCTCCCCCACACAAGCCGGGGAGTGACAGACTGGCTAGATCCCAGGGGAGGACTTTGCAGCCAGCCCTGAGGAGACAGGATAAGCTGGGGTTGGATGGAAGGGAAGGAGGTCCACCCTGTTGGTGGACTTGGAGGGGGCGGGGAAGAAGGAGATGAGGGAGGGAGTGGGAGGGTAGGAGGGAATGGGGGAGGGGGCTACGCCTGGGATTCAAAGTACCTAACCTGTGATTGAGATAAAAATAAATAAATTAAAAACAACAACAACAAAAAAAACAGAGTCTAAAAAAAAAGAATGATGTCAATCATTGTTTGAAAATTTGTTAACTTATTTCGCTGTTATTACTGTGTGTGTATATGTGTATTGGCCCATGTACCCTGGGTACATGTAGAAGTCAAGAATAACTTGTCAAAGTCTATCTTCTACTGTCGTGTGAGTCTGGATGATCAGATTCAGTTCCTCAGGCTTGGCTGCAAAGAGCCTTTGTCTACTTAGCCATCTCACTGGCCCACGGTTGAGGGTTTTGAGTAGGGGAGTAACGTGTGATAGAGGCAGTGCTTGAGGCCTTGAGAAATGCCGTGAGTGGACGGTAGCTAGTCTTATTATTAGTTTTTATTTATCTCTGAAAATATGCTTTAGACAGGAAGTTGAAGTTATCATCATATGTTATAATAAAGATATTTGTTTTAACAAAGTCAAAATGCCATTACCAAACTTAAGAAAATAATCTTTTTGTAATATCACTGAATATACTAGCCAAATTTGTTTTTCTGTATGTACTTTACAGTCTGATAGTGTAAGTGGCTGTGGGTTTTGTCTAAATAGAGGACATGGTTCCTAGGTGACACCGAGGAATAAGCAGGTATCTAGCATCCATCATTTACTTATCTCCCTGTATCCATCCATTCATGCATCTATCCTTCATCCTCCATAATCTTCACCCATCCATTGTTTATCCTTCCTGTCTACTATTGCCATATATATCTGTCCATCCATCTCCTTACCCATTTATCTGTTCATCCACTTGCTCGCTCACTTACTCACTCATGATACTATAAAATCAACTATGGATTGTATTTGATTTGAAGTATAGAAACGTCAGAGTCTTCAGCAAAGAAGTAGCTACATGTTGTATGAGTTGTTAGTTATTTAGATCAGTTCTACCCAATTTATATCACTAGTAAAAAAATTTAAGAATTTTAGAAAATATTTTAAAATTGTAGTTAGCAGAAATAGGTATGTCTGGGGCTGGAGAGATGGCTCAGTAGTGAAGAGCATTTGCAGCTCTTGCAGAGGACCCAGGTTCCATTCACAGCATGGGAGGCCACAACAGTCTGGAACTCTAGTTCCAGATGATTTTTTTTTTTTTTTTTTTTGAGATAGGGCTTTTCTGTGTAGTTCTGGCTCTCCTAGGACTTGCTCTGTAGACCAGCTGGCCTCCGGCTCATAAAGATCTACCTGCCTTCCAAGAGCTGGGATTAAAGGCGTGTGCCACCATGCTGCAGTTCAAGGTGACCTTGAGGTGCAATTCTGGTCTCCATGGGCAGTGTACAAGCATGTGAACAGACAAAACACCCCTACACATAAAACAAAGATAAATAAGTAAAAAAAAGGGCATGTCAAACAAAAATCTGCAGTAATGTGTCTCATCTATGCTTTCATGAAAGAAATTATAACAGTTCTAAAATACAAAGTATAAAGTTATGATTTTGTGGGTTTTGTTTTATTCTCAAGTTTTCTGTAGATCCATTAAAAGGATAAAACTGTGTTCAGAAGGTCAAGTAAATAGAACCCTCTAGAAGTATGCTAGAAGTCTATGTTTATGTGGATAAATTGCACTTTAACAGCTGAGCCATCTCTCTAGCCCCCATAATGCACTTTACACACACAAGCACACACACACCATCTATCATCTATCTATATGTACATCTATCTATATGTATCTATCCATGAAACTATGTAGAGATAAGAGCTGCCCAGGTGACAGTGATGACCATCAGTTTGGGGAAAGCACAGCGTGCTGTTGTAGCTTCTCTCTGAAAGAGTATCACCCCAGCTGGGCTTGGTGGGAGTGCACAGGCCTGGAAAGAAAAGTTCCCTGTCTATTTTTAGGCCTGTGATCCTGTTTGGAGGGAGGGAACAGGAAAGCCACTAACTGTCCCTTAACCCACATTCCTGTGAACCCGTCCTGTTCCTGTCCTGGCCTCTGGTTACTGTCAGCTCTGGTGAGGTGGCCTCCCCACTGACATGTAATTTGAGCAGGCTTGTCAGAGAAGGTTGTGCTATTCCCATGTGCCAGTATCATCTATCTCGTCCAGCCAAAGTGAGTTTGTGGTTAGGCGAGGAACTGAAAAATATTTGTACTGTACTTCACAAAGTTATTGGGCCTGATTCAGACCAATAGCTATTTTCAAAAGTATCTTCTTCTTTCTTTCTCTTAAAGTTTATTTCATGTGCCCTGGTGTATTGTCTGTCTGTGTGTCTTTGTGTGTAGAGTTCTGGGTTTCTTGGAACTGGAGTTACAGATAGTTGTGACCTGTCATGTGGGTGCTGGGAATGGAACCTGCAGCCTCAAGAAGAGCAGCCAGTGTTCTTAACTACTGAGCTGTCCTTCCAGCCTCGATTTATTCTTCCTAACCAACATTTTATAGGGCAGTATCTTATGGGTACCTTTTATAATAGTTCTTCCCACCCTCAGTTTTTCCTTATTTTTGGAGCAGGTCTTACACTGTAGACCAGGCTGGCCCTGGTTCACAGAGACTCCCTTGCTTCTGCCTCCCTAGAGCTGCGATTAAAGGATGTGTAACCATGCCCAGCTCCATCACCCTTGGTTTAGGAAGTGAGGACACAATGGGAATTCTGATTACTGTTTTTGTTTTTTAAATATTAAACAATGTTATAATAAGATTAATTTATATACCTTTATTGCTATAGGTTAAGCTTCTTCATGTAGAATAAAGAGGTCAGAAACCAAGGTGGGATGGAAGTAGAAGCTTCCTCTTTCCTGCTGCCAAATTTCCTAGTGCTGCAAAGTGCTGTGCAGGCTTTCTGGAGAGAAAAACACCAGCTGTGAACCCTATTTTCAGAGTGACAGTGGGTATCTTCAGGTTAGGTTCAAGTCTAAAGTGCCGTGTAGAATTAACTATATTTTTATCATTTCTTACATTACACAGCACCAGCATTGGAGGTATAAATTTTTTACTTAAATATTAAAACGTTAAGACTGGAAATTAATCACAGTGTTTTTAAATATTAAAGGGTAGAACTTTGGCACTTAATGTATTTAAATGTATTTACTGAGTAGAATGGCATTTCTTTCCTAGATTGCTATTCAAAAAAGCAGGCTGTGTGACAGTCAGGAGAAAGCCATGAACTTGAAAAAGGACTTGGCGGAGATGCAGGAGTGGATGGCTCAGGCTGAAGAGGAGTACCTGGAGAGGGACTTTGAGTACAAATCTCCAGAAGAACTTGAGAGTGCCGTGGAGGAAATGAAGGTGCGGACCTGTGCCTGTCTTTTCACACTGTTCAGTCTGTCAGTCCCTCAAACCTATTACACTACATGGAGCCATATAGACAAGTCTGCTTTCGTAGCAGGAATTTAAATTTAAAAAAATGAGAGGAGTAGCTGTGGTGGTTTTAGTTGGGAAAGGAGGCAGACGCCCATCCATGGGTTCAAGTCCATCTTGGAGTTGATGTTGTGGGGTACCTTGCAGACGGTCATGTAGGTTATATCCTTGGGGAGCCACAGAGGACTTCAGAGTCTCGAAGGGCTGTGCACAGAAACTGTACTTTTTCTTTTTTGACGTAGTAAGCACATATAGTATAAACTTGCCACTTTAGCATTTTCTTAGTATATATTTTATAGTGTTGCTTATAGTCACAGTGGCATGCAGCGTCTGTCACTATTTCCAGGAAGGGTGAACTGTAGTAAGGGGCAGAGGAGACATCACAGGTTGGTTAGAGGTTATCATCGTTCTACTGGGTTTGACTCCAGTCAGTACAGGGGGCCCGCAGGTGCAGGAGGCAGGGGCTCTTCAGTCAGAATTGGGTCACACAGGAACCCCAGAACATCCTTGAAAGCAGAAGAAGGCAGAGCCTATACAGTTGGGGTCACAGAATATCCTTGGAGCAGGAGGCAAGGACTATACAGTCAGTATTGGGGATACATGGGAACCCCATAAGTTCATTAGAGCAGGAGGCAGAGGGTGTAGAGAGAAGATGAGGTGACGATAAGTTAGAGTCACAGACTGTGGTTCTAGAAACTTCTATTCCTGAGTCAGTGGTTCTTGTTTAATGAAAGAACTGGGCCCCAGACCCACGCTGCCTCCACTGTTCTTCAAAGATGAACACATGATTCCTTTTAAGATTCATCTTTCTTTTTGTGAAAGATCAAGCAACATAATGTATGACCACCCAACAGTTACCTCAACCATTAATTTATCTAAGGGAAAGCTTTCTGTGCAGGTAGTTTTTAAAGAGATTTTATGTGATGTTCATGCATACTATATATGACTCAGTACACGTGAAAGTAGTCTTACTTGAGCTGTGGTAATGTACTGAAATATATATGTATGTGTATGTATAGTGTAGGTCCTTTTGAAATTAAAAAAATATTTTTAATATAGAAAGTATTTTAAAGGTAGTCTACTATCCAAAGACCGACTACATTTATCTCTCACACTGTTGGAAGTTTAGTTTGATGTTGTTTTTAAAAGTCATTGTAGTTGTCAGTGAAGAAAAAATGAGATTACAGTCTTTGATTAGGCAACATTCTATTCATTTTTATTCTTGAAAAAAGCCATTAGGAATTAAAAAGCCACTACACTTAATTACTTTTCCCTCACCCCAGGAGAGCTGAAATCCATTAAGCAATAACGAAAGCTAAGAGGGAAGTTAACAGCTGTTGCAGGTGGATTTTCTTGCATGTGAGATTAAGCATCTTGAGCACAGATGGAAAACCAGGAAGCAGCTATTTCTGGACCAAGCTGTCCAGTAGAACTTCATCATCTTCGATATGCTCTTCATTCTTGGATGGATGGATGTACCTATGTTCTAGGAGGCAAATGTTTTTTACAAGGATTTATGGGACATTTTAATGGATGTCTCTGCCATGGCATCCTGCCATTTTTAAGGGTTTTTATGTATTTCAGTTTAATGTGTTCAGACCTCCAGTGGTCAGTTAAAGTGAGTTCATTTAGGTCCTTCCCCTGAACCCAGTGTTTGGGAATATTTCTTGTAAACACTGTTTAGGATAGCTTGGCTGTGAGCTCTGGTGTTATTAAATGAAAATGTTGTGGGGACTGGAAATGTACACTGGAAATTAGAAGGGCGAGATTTTAGCATTCTTCTTACAAAAAAACCTCAGTCTATATAATTTTCTAAATAATGTTATACTCAAGACATATGGAATCCTTTAGGTGTTTCAGTTCTGTACTATTTATTTATAAAGTTATCGATTGCAGAGAACTATGTTGTAAGTTGCTTCTTTTCTTGGGACAGAGGGCTAAAGAGGATGTGCTGCAGAAGGAGGTGAGGGTGAAGATTCTGAAGGACAGCATCAAGCTGGTGGCTGCCAAGGTGCCCTCTGGTGGCCAGGAGTTGACATCAGCATTCAATGTGGTGCTGGAGAGCTACCAACTTCTTTGTGCTAGAATTCGAGGGAAGTGCCACACGCTGGAGGTATGAGATTGTCTCCCCCATGGATACCATCCTGAGATTCAGGTTCTGTGTGTAGTGAACCTGAAGGTGGAACCTGTAGGTTCCCCTATCTTAGTTAAAAAAACAACAACAAGGAAACTCAATTATTTTATCTAACATTGGGTTAATCTGTGTGGATTAGGAGGATAGAAATAAGAAAGAGGATGATGATATAATGATGATGATGATTTTAAAGAACACCAAGACCTGCCTTCATTTCTCAGAAGGTTCATTAGCAATATTGTTTTCCCCTGCAGGCTTTAATATTTTTATATTTTCTCCAGTGTTTTTAGGTTATGGAGGAGCCTCAGAGTCTGCATTTTGTACTGAGCTCTAACTCCCGACCATCTTAGAAGAATCCAGCCTGGTTTCTTTTACCTGGCTCACTACACAGACAGGGATTTAAGTTTTTATTTTGAGTAGTGTCTAACATTTACTAGATAGAAAAAGAACTTAATTATGTAGATATTTTCTATTCAGATTGAGACCAGTTAGTAAGAAAGTATACTTGTGTTGTGGGAGTGAGTCTCTCACCCTTCTATTCCTGTAAGCCCTGAGAGGATTTTTCAGTCTGCTTCTTGTTGGAGTAGGGATGGACTATAACCGCCTTCTTTAGCTCTGAACCAAGAGTCAGCAACTTATGGCAGAGGCTTCAGGTTTGAATTGTTTATCTTTAGCCAGCCAGTGGTGGCACACAGCTTTAATCCCAGCACTCAGAAGGAAGAAGCAGGTAGAGCTCTGAGTTCAAGGCTAGCCTGATCTACAGGGTGAGTTTCTGGACAGCCAGGGCTACATAGAGGAACCCTGTCCTGAAAAACCAATAAATAAACAAAAGTAAGTAATTAAGTAAAAATGAGCATCTTTTTGTTTGGTGGAGAGTGGTATTTCTAAAGAATTGAAAATAGCATAAATACCTACTTAACCGTACCAAAAGTGAATCTGTGACAGACCATCGATGTCACTCATAAAATCTGAAATACCTTCTATGCGTGTCTCTAGAAATATCTGCTGATTCCTGTTCTGGCAAACAAGGCTGATATGGGGGTATGGATGGGACCGTGCCCCAACTCAATAGATCTAAAGAAGACAGGTACAGAGCATTTTGTACTGAGCTCTAATCTTATCAGTCAGATGAGTTTTTCTTTTGTGGAGCAGCAGGACAGAAGGCTCTAAATGCATGCTTACCCAGCCTTCTCCTCTACCTCAGAACTCTGGGGAGTGAAAACACATAACTACCTGGTTCTTGATTTGGTAAAATGGGGCCATCTTCCTACATTGGTTTATCCTTATTAACTTGGAAGGAGGACCAGAAAGCTACAGGCTACAGAGAGGTCTGCTCCCATCAGTTATCCAGGAATTGGAATTGGGTATGTCCCAGGAGATTTAAGTTTCTATGATATTTTTGGTAGTGGTGGTACTAGGGATTGGACCCAGGGTCTTTGTCTGTCAGACAAGCACTGACTGGAAACACTGAACTAATTCTCCAGTTCTCACCTTCTTTTTAAAGTACACCAAGAGAATGTTTCTCTTTTTTTCCTATTAATAACACACCTTTGTTTTTGACATTTAACCAGGTTTTTCAAATTCATTTTAATGGAAACTGAGTCAGCCTTTTTTCCATTTCTCTTTTTCCTTCCATTTTAATTGCTCTTATTTTATTGATAGATTTAGTTTTGTCTTATTTATTTGATGTTCTATCTTCATTGGTTTCTGAATTCCTGCATATTACTCACACTGAAATGCAGTTCTTATTGACTGAAGGGATGGTATAGCTTCTCTTCAGTTGTAATTTTCCCTTTACATTCTTTAGGAGGTCTGGTCCTGTTGGGTTGAGCTGCTTCACTATTTGGATTTGGAAACCACTTGGTTGAACACTTTGGAAGAGCGTGTGCAGAGCACAGAGGCTCTGCCAGAGAGGACAGACGCTGTTCATGAAGCTCTGGAGGTTAGTGCTTTATACACGAGCTGAGGTTATGTTCACTGTGAACGAGAACAGATGTGCTGTCTGTCTGTCCGTTTGTCTCCATCCAATCCTTCCCTCCTTCCTTTCCTCCCTCCCTCCATTCTCCTACCCACCTATCTACCTACCTGCCTACCTCCCTACCTATACCATAGGATGTGTGTGTGGGCCAGAGCACAATTTGCAAAAGTTATTTCTCTCCTTGTGTCATATAGAGCCCAGGGATCAAAATCATGTTGTTAGGCTTTGAAGCAAGCTCCTTTCCCCCAATTGATCTATGTCATCGGCCCTTGGGCACTCTTTATAACCAGCTTTGTGAAGCAGGAACTACATGTATGTGTTTTAGACAGAGTAATACTTGCCAGTGAGGTTATCTCACCATGCCCTGGACAAACTGTTTTGTTTCTTTGCATTTCTAATATGGCACGAACTGTGTTTAAGGTGGCTTCTAGTTTATTGTCCTCAGATATAAAAGGCTGATATGTACATTCGTGAAGGCAGGGGCTCCTTGAATGTAGGAATTGGATGGCAAGGCTGGGCTTCAGTCCCCTGGGGCCAAGAAGCATCCCACACACTTCCTTGTTCTGCAGTTTCCAGTCCAGGAATGCACATGTTTCTGTGGTAATAGCAGTCTGATCAGGAGGTTTGCTTAGGGAAAGAGGGGAACATGGATGTGCTTATGCAGAAGTAGCAGGGCAATGTGGAAACTGAAAGACCTGAAAGTCAGAGACATTCCTGGGATTAGGGTGGGGGCTACATTCCTGCAGATTGATGCCCAGGAGGAGAGTTGTCATTTCTCAGACAAAACAGAGTGGAAGATGAACGGTGTGGGAAGGGATAGATGCCCATTGAACAAACAACACACACATGCTTTCCTCATAGGAGAGTGGATAGACATTCTAGAAATCCAGACTATGGAGAAAAGTGAACATCAGCCCCATGATAAACACTGTGTATTTTTTCCTTTCTTGTTATCTTTACTTTTATGCATGTATACTGCAGGGTGCTAAACTCAGCCAAAGGGCTCATATCCTAACAAGTTTGGAAACAGTTTGGAGCTTTGGTTTTTCTTGTTTGTTTTTCGTTTTCATTTTTAAAATTGATTTGTATACGACAAGTCATACTTTCTGTGTTTTGGTTTTCCCATATGCAGAATGAGTAATATTTAGTTTATAAGGTTAATTGGATTTATGTCTATAAAACTGTATACATAGAAACACTTAGTGTATTTCAGTATCATGTGGTAGAAAAATGAATCTCTAATTTTGCTAGTATAGTTAATAACACTTGAGATATTTGTATGGTATAGTTTATTTTATGATTATTAGAATTATTAGAATTATTATATGCAATTACATTATCACTTATGTTCTCGGAGTGTTTTCAGTTTTGTGATTTTGTTAATTTTGTGAATTAGTTATTTCTGTAATTGTTGTTATTACTTATTTCTTAGGTTTCTAGAAAGTGGACTTACTAATGTCTTAATACGGCACTTTGCAGCTTTTGATCCACGTAGACTCAGTGAATGTATTATTTTTTTTTTTCTGCCCCACTGCAGTCTCTGGAATCTGTTTTGCGTCACCCCGCGGATAATCGCACCCAGATTCGGGAACTTGGGCAGACTCTGATTGATGGTGGGATCCTGGATGACATAATCAGCGAAAAGCTGGAGGCTTTTAACAGCCGCTATGAAGAGCTGAGTCACTTGGTGAGAACCAGACATACTCAGTGTGGTTAGGTAGCTACTGTTGCAAGCTGACCCTGGGGTCTCCCTCTCGCCTGGAGATTGCAGGCTGGTTAGAGTTGGTAATGTTTAAATTGGTCCCTGTTTGTTAAGGATTTGGTGTGGTGGGTATTAAAATAGTCAGCCGATGTTAGTGGGAGCCTGAGGACTTTGAAGTAAGTATGAAAGAATAGATTTAATATTTGTGGGTCAGAGAAAACTTGATGATTAACAAACACAAACTGTCAGGCCATGCATTTAATCCTAGCACCCAAGAGGCAGAGGCAAGTAGATCTCTGAGCCTCAGGCCAGACTGGTCTCTGTGGGGAATCCCCCTAGGCCAGTTGAGTCCTGGGATAGGCCTGGGATAGAAGACATCATCTCAACAAAATGAAATGAAATGAAACAAAACCTTGTCAGACAGTGGATGTGGCCCAGTGGAAAGCACTTGCCCAGTACATGCAAGCCCTGGCTTCCATTCCCAGCTGTCCCCCGTTTCCACCCTACCTTTGAGATTATTGCTATTTTGTGAAATATGTAGTTTTCTGTAAGAGTTATATTTAAGAATAACAACTCATATCTATAGCCTAGGAACTACTAGGGCCATCAGATTTTGACATTATGTATTATGAAACCTGTTATCACTTGACTCATACCCATGTTATATCTCAACATGCTTATTCATATCAGTGATAAGAGAGGAGGCGTTGTTATTTGGCTTGAAGGCTGAGGAGATAATCAGATGCTCTAACAGATTACTAAGTAGCAACTGTGGAGATTTAGACTATAAACATCACTGAACTTAATCCAAAGATGTTTGGCAATTGGTGCTTTAAACACATGTACACTTTTAGAACTTGTTCTTAATTTTAGAAAAAAAGTTTAGATATTTATTTTCTTGACATTCTTACTATACCTTACGTTTTGATAGGTATTGGTGATTCTTAAAGTTATATTAAAATTTTTATTAAAAATGAATTTTGAATTTTACTTAATTTAAGACATTTTACATATTGAGTGTCTGCAAATATGTATGTGCCCTGAATATGTGTCTGGTGCTTGGGGAATCCAGAAGAAGGTGTCTGATGCCCTACAGTTGGAGTTACAGATGGTTGTAAGCCACCATGGTGGGAATCAAACCCTGGCCTTCAACAAGAGCAACAAGTACTCTTAGCCACTGAGCCAGTCCCCTAAAATACACATTTTTATTCCATTTTGTATGTCCAATGGGAGGTCTTTGTATATTTGTGTTTTGTCATAGTATACATTAATAGAAAGAAGTAAAAATGAGAAACTCAGCTGCTGTGTCTGTGAGACACTAGGAGAATATTTGCACTCTTATTACTGATGGTTATTATTTATTTATAAGGGGAGCTGCAGTCTTGAACCAGTACTTTGTTATAATCTTCACGACCAGAAAGCACATTCAGCTATTTATACTTGCGCTGAGCAGTTACAAAGGAGATGTCTCCTCTGTGCAGGCGGAGAGCAAACAGATTTCTTTGGAGAAGCAACTGCAGGTCCTCCGTGAAACTGACCACATGCTTCAGGTGCTGAAGGAGAGTCTGGGCGAGCTGGACAAACAGCTCACTACATACCTGACCGACAGGATCGATGCCTTCCAGCTGCCGCAGGAAGCCCAGGTATTGCTGTGAAGTCCAGAGCCTTTGTGTTCTGAGAAAGAGCAGTTACTTGTAGCCTGATCCTCAGCTGCCAGAGCCAGGAGAACGAATGCTCTTTATGGAACAAGCCTTGATTTTGAACTGTCCATCCTTGTGTAAGAATTTGGCACATTTTCTCTTCAATATTTTATGTATGTGGGTGTTTTGCTTACACGTGCATATGTGCACTAAGCTCATGCCTAGTGCCTCTGGATGCCAGAAGGGGGCATTGAATCCCCTGGAACTGGAGCTAGACTGTTGTAAACCACTGTGTAGGTGCTGGTAAAGGAACCTCAATCTTTTGAAGAGCAGCTGGTGCTCTTAGCAGCTGAGCCATCTCTCCAGCTCCTTTCACATTTTTTACATTAGAAAATGGCATTTTTTTTTTAAAAGCTGTAAAGTTCAGGTAATTTATTCTGTGTAAATCAGATGTGAACATCAGAAATGACATTCAGAGACCTTAGATTTAGCAAGTGCATAATACATTTTTACACTGCAGAAGTTTGTGTTATTATCATCTGTCCCATAAGCTTATTAAAATATGATCATATATTGTACAACTACATTGAACTTCCATATTAATATCTGCATGTACTTTGCTGTTGTTGTATAAAGACAGGATATCATAGTGTAACTCATGCTTGCCTTGAACTTGCTATGTCTGATACTGGCCTTAAACTCACAACAATCCTCCTGCTTCAGCCTCCAGAGTGCTAGAATTGCAAACATGAGCTGTTATCCTGGGCTTCTTTGCGTTCTTTAAAAACATACCTTCTCTGTTTTTTATTCTCTTGGTAGAAGATACAAGCAGAGATCTCAGCCCATGAGCTCACCCTGGAGGAGCTGAGACGGAATCTCCGCTCCCAGGCCCCAACCTCTCCTGAGGGCAGGACCAGTAGAGGAGGAAGTCAGATGGACATGCTACAGGTAATGAGCAGACTTTCTCTTTGCTGGAGGGATAGCTCAGTGGTTACAAGCACTGTCTGTACTTCCAGAAGTCCTGAGTTCAATTCCCACAAACACATGATAGCTTACAACCAACTATACTGGGATCTGATGCCCTCTTCTAGCATGCAGGTGTGCATGCAATAGAGCATGCGCACACATCAAATAAATATATAAATATAAATAAATGGGAAAAAAGAAAAGAAAAACAGAAAGGCTTGATTAGTTGGGTACCTTTGCTCTGTACCATGATGCAAGCAACAGGATGGAAATGGAGTCTTAAATGTTTATTGTACCTCTTGAGAGCAGAAACAGATTGTTATCTCAGTAATAAAATAGTGAGATTGTTATCTTGATATTAAAATAGTGAGTTTTAATAGTTGGATTGGGAAGAAAGAGTCAGTTCGGCCTAGCAGTTGGCTCTATGTAGACTGTTCTCTGAGCACAGAGGCTGATGTACTGGGCAGGATGCAAGACTACTCAGGTCATTAGTGGGTGGAGTAAGATGGACTTTCATTTCTAATGTGGTGAGGTCTGTATTCATGAATACTATTTCTTGAAAAAGTTAAAAAATTAATGAGCTTTCATTCCAGAGGCATTATTATCTCTATCCAGATTTATTATTTCTGAGAGGGAGATACTGGGTGTTTCTTATTCATGACACTGAAAAGTTCCTTCCATCAGTGGCTCTCAACCTGTGGCAACTTGTATCAAAATTGCACTTAAGAAGTAGCAATGTTCCTCAGTTGTGGAATGGATACAGAAATTGTGGTACATTTACAAAATGGAATACTACTTAGCAATTAAAAACAAAGAAATCATGAAATTTGAGGCAAATGGTGGGCCCTAGAAAAGATCATCCTCAGTGAGGTATCCCGGAAGTGGAAAGACACACATGGTATATACTCACTTATAAGTGGATATTCGACATATAATATAGAATAATCATACTAAAATCTCTATACTTAAAGAAGCTAAGCAAGAAGGATGACCCTGGCTAAGATGCTCAATCTTTATTCAGAAAGGCAAATGGGATGTACATCAGAAGAGTGAGAAAACAGGGAACAAGACAAGAGCCTATCACAGAGGGCGTCTGAAAGACTATACCCAGCAGGGTATCAAAATATGTGCTGAGACTCATAGCCAAACTTCGGTCAGAGTGCAGGGAATCATATGAAAGAAGGGGAAGATAGAAAGACCTGGAGGGAACAGGAGCTCTACAAGTAGAGCAATAGAACCAAAAAATCTGGCACAGGTGTCTTTTTTGAGACTGATACTTCAAACAAGGACCATGCATGGAGATAATCTAGAACCCCTGTATAGATGTAGCCCATGGCAGCTCAGTGTCCAAGTGAGTTCCTTAGTAATGGGAACAGGGACTGCCTGACGGGAACTGATTGGCCTGCTCTTTGATCACCTCCCCCTCAGGGGTATGCAGTCTTACCAGTCCACAGAAGAAGACATTGAAGCCAGTCCTAATGAGACCTGATAAATTAGTGTCAGAGGGAAGAGGAGGAGGACCTCTCCTATCATTGGACTTGGGGAGGGACATAGGAGAGGAAGAGGGAGGGAGGGTGGGGTCGGGAGGGGATGGGGGTGAGGCTACAGCTAGGATACAAAGTAAATAAACTGTAATTAATAAAAATAAAATAAAATTTAAAAAGAACTGAAAAAACAGAAGTAGCAATGAAATAATTTTATGGTTGGCGGTCACCACAACATGAAGAGCTGTATTGAAAGGTCATTAAGAAGGTTGAGAACCACTGCTTTACAAGTCCAGAATCATCCTGGTTCCTCTGGAGCTTCCTGGATTGTCCTGGTTTTTGAAAGGCCTTTCAGCATTATATATTATACTAATATCTAGTGAGAGAGATTGTGAGTGTTTTACTCTCATTTCTGCAAACAGAGGAAACTTCGAGAGGTTTCTACCAAATTCCAGCTTTTCCAGAAGCCTGCGAATTTTGAGCAGCGCATGCTTGACTGCAAGCGTGTCCTGGATGGAGTGAAAGCTGAGCTTCATGTCTTAGATGTGAAGGATGTGGACCCTGATGTCATCCAGACCCACCTGGACAAGTGCATGGTGAGTGTGAGGCTGAGGGGTAGCTCACATGGCCAGAGCTGCTCGTGTGGATTAGTTCTGGGCGTCTGTTCTTCCTCCTTGGTTTTGGGCTTATGGATGGTGGAGAACATGTTAAAAAATAAGAAATGTGTCTCTCCCAGGAAAAAATTGAAGATATAAGAAGAATAGGAGGGAGTGATGTTGTTGTAATAAATAAAAATGATGTTGGGCTATGTAATATTTATTATTTGCTGTGTGATTATCGTGCTGTTATTATTAAACCTGCTTCCACAGTCAACTGAAGACCAGACTCCTGTTAGATTTTATAATTGCCTTATTTACCTTGGGCTGGGTTAATATTCTGCCTACGCTATTGCAATAACCTCTCAGCCCCCATACAATGCTATCTCCCAATGTTAACTGAGCCACCTTCCATCCATAATCTTATTAATACTTGCTTGTATTTTTCATCTGGGCCTTTTCACACCATTATTGGAGTCCTTCCTCCCAGCCCACATAGTTTCTTTTCCATGCTAACCCATTGTGGAGTCTTCCTTCCTCCTGTTTTCCTGTCTTCCTCCTTCCTTTTTTCTATTTCCCATGATTCTTCTGCCCCAAAGCCCTGGAACCTTAGCCATGTCTACCCTATTCTGCCCTGCCCAGGTTTTACACCTTTTAATCAACCAATCAGGAATAATGTCTTAGGCAGGCTTATACAAAAAGGGTAAGTGTATCCAGGCAGTAACCAAATCTTGAGGGCCATTAATTAGCATCAAAATACAAGCATCAGACCAACCCCTACCAGGTGAACAATGATGATGGTCTGTGCAGATCCAGGGAGTAGACTAAGTGCATAAAAACCTGTATTAAGAAATAAAAAGCCACATATAGTGTCACACACCTATAGTCCCAGCACTTGGAAGGCAGAGGCAAGCAGAGCTCTGTGAGTTTGAGGACAGCTTGGTCTAGAAAGTTAAGTCTAAGAGAGACAAGTTTACACAGAGAAACCCTGTCTCCAAAAACCAAAAAAAAAAAAAAAAGAAACATGTAAATCACAGCTTGTAGTGGGAAAGACTTCTGCAGGATGCAACAGACAAGCTAAACTTTTCACAGTATGTATGTATGTATGTACGTAGATATACTAATCTGTAATATCCAGAATATTCCAGAGTAAAAACAGTTGCTTTGCTAAGAAAATGACCTGCAAATTGAAGTTTAAACTTAAGATGGGAGGAAAGAAATGACAAATAAGACCTCAGTGTTTCATTCTCTGCAGTTAGTTTATAATAGAGAGTTTTAAATGATGTTGGTGGGAGGATCTGAACTTAGTCTTTTTGTGGTGCCTCGTGATCTTCTTAGAGGAGTGCTCAGGGCCAGTATTGGTGTTCACCGAGACTGTCATTTCCATGGTTTGTTTCTTTTGTGGATGGAAGAGCATTTTTAACCACATTCAAGTGTTGTAAGCATCTCTTTGCTTGTTGGGATAGAGTGGAAAACATCACTGTCCTTGACATCACAGATAGTGGCTTTGTATCTTTGAGGTGTTTTGAGTTTGATGCTGATTTGTGGATTAGCTGCTAACACAGAGTTTGGAGATTCAAGGTGACAGGGAGGAAGGCAGTTTGGGATTTGAACTATTGAACTCCAAGTTCATAAAGTCATATCCATCTTGATACTTTAAAGTGTTATATATATATATATATATATTCAGAATGTAAATTATACTCATGGAGGATTTGTTTTCTTGGAGAAATAGAAACAAATAAATGTTAGGGATTCCTCAGTCCTTCCAGCACAGATTGCCACAGGCCGCTGTGTTCTAGTCACAGTGTTAGAATTAAGAAAATATTCTTGGATTGGAGAGATGCCTCAGAGGTTAAGAGCACTGGCTGTTCTTCCAAGTTGGTCCTGAGTTTAATTCTCAGCAACCACATGGTGGCTCACAACCATCTATAGTGAGAGCTGGTGCCGTTTATGGTGTGTAGGCACACATGCAGGGAGAATGCTGTACAAATAATAAATAAATAAATAAATCTTTAAAAAAATATTCTTTTGGTGCAGTGAATTGAAGCAGTGACCTTGTGCATACATAGTAAGCCCATGTTTTTGCACGGAGTAGTCTGCCAGCCCCACAATGTGACTCTTCAGAGAGGCACTCCTGTTTGCATTCTGCTGCTTCCCTTAGTTTTTAAAGGAAACATGTTCATGAAGAATGTTTATCTAGGATTTCTACCAACATTTAATGCTCACATCTTGTTTTATACTTAAACAGAAACCCCATTAATTTATTATCTTATCGGATTTGAAAAAGCATTAGAATCTGACTTTACTTGATTCAACCTTCAAAATATATTCAAGACAGAGTACATGCCCTTTGATGTCCTGGGTGAGGTATTAGCTGCCCAGCTATAGAAGCTATACTCTGAAATGATGCCAGTTGGGAATTCCCTGATAGTGCTGTAAAACTTTCTCTCATCCTCTCTTTTAAAGAAACTGTATAAAACCTTGAGTGAAGTCAAACTTGAAGTTGAGACTGTCATCAAAACAGGGAGGCACATTGTCCAGAAGCAACAGACAGACAACCCGAAAAGCATGGACGAGCAGCTGACTTCTCTGAAAGTCCTTTACAACGACCTGGGTGCACAGGTGGGCACTGGTTTCTTCCATTTCCCTATTTCTTCATCCCTCTCTCTTTTTTCATCTCTTCCTCTCTCAATTCCTATCATCTTTTAACATTTACGTGTATGCTAAGAGTATAATAACTACTAATTATATAAACATTTACAAATATTTAATACAGAATAATATTTATATTTTGTGAGTTATTCTAGGGAATCTCATCATAGTAATATTTTCTGCATAAACCTTATTTGCTTTAAATACCTAAATTGAATAGTTTACTGAGGTATGTTACCATGTCAGGATCTAGTAAATGCTAGGTGGCAGGTAGTTCTTATTAGTCTACTGAGACTTAAAATTTTCTGTTGTGTACTTCAGCGACAGGTCGTTAGAGTTGGTAGGCCAGTTTCTGTGATTGGCTCTACCTCACTGGATCCTACAGAAAAATTGTCTTTTGTCTTTGAGAGTTTGCTCTTGAAATTCAGAGTCCAAAGAACATGTGAAAGTGATACATGGCAATACTGAAAAACTCCTTTAGATAGTGATTTGTTTGTTTTGAGACAAGGTCTCTCCTTTACGTAGTTTTGTTGTCCTGGAACTTGCTATGTAGACCAGGCTGGCCTCCAACTCATAGAAATCTGTCCTTCTCTGCCTCCCGGGTGCTGGGGTTAAAGGTGCACATCACAATGCCCAGCTTAGGTAGTGGTTTAATTCTTCTGTGGTGATTGAATGTGTCAGGAGAGCTTTCTGGGGAAGTGCTGTGTAGGCTGAGATCTGAAGGATAGGTCAGGGCAACCATGGTGAAAGCAGGGGCGGCCTGTGGAGCAGCTTGCGTAAAGGCCCTGTGGCAGAAGAAAGTATACCTCTGGGCTAGGAGATAGAAAGAACCATGTGTGTGGGTGTGAGGGTATGGGGGCCATAGGTGTATGAGTGTCTGGCTCTAACATATTACCTGGAGCGGGGCTGGCACCTAGTAATCGCTCCGAGATTGCCCCTCCTTCACTTCTTAAGCTCCTGGCTTACAGGGATGTGCGGCCATGTAGGCATTTTGCAGTCCTGGGATTGATTTCGGATTCTAATGCTTGCACAGCAAGTGCCTTTAGTTTCTGGGTCATCTCTCCAGCTTCTAGATCAGTTTGAAAGCTGCATTGAGAGGAACAAGAGTGGCCGTAGGCTGGGAAGTTCCTGGTGCTCTTAGTGAGAAGTGATGGTGACTTGAGTATGGGTGGCAGTGGAGATGGAATGGGTTGACTTCAGACCGGTGGAGGAAGTGTCGTTAATGTCTCTGGTCACACGCTGGTGTGATGGAGGAGGACAGGGAGAGATCAAGCATGACCTTCATTTTGTAGGCTTGCTTCCATGCATGGCTGTGGTGCCTTTACCGGGATATTGGCGTGACAGAAGGACAGGTAGAGAGGCGTGGAGAAAGTGTGTGTTTATTTTTGATATGCTGACAGTCTAATTCCATTGGAGAGAGATGTCAGGTACTTATGTAGGCGTGACTATCTGAAGAGGACCTCTGGGCTGAGCAGGTGGATTTCCCGAGTCATCTCCACATGGGCAGTAGCGTTTTCAGGACTGATGAGAGGGGATATGGTGAGGGGAAAAATGAGACCTTTGACCAAGTGTTGTGAATTAGCAAAAGTAACTTTAAAGTGAGTAACAAGATAATAAGATGTGATAGGCGTACCACTGGACTAAGATGTGGTAAGTTAAGGAAGGTCGTGTCGCAAGGGTGAGTCAGTCACAGGTTTTGTGAATATTGTGGTCACTTAAAAATGTCTATTGGATCTGTGGCCATTGGGTTTGTTATTGAACCCAGGAAGGTATTTGTGAGAAGTCAGGAAGTAGCACCACACTTCAAGAAAACAGCATTGATCGTATGGTAAAAGTAGAAAGTAGGTCTTTAGGGAAGTTGGAGTGTGTGTGGGTGTGTGCACGTGTCTGTGACAGGAGACTGTTTAAAATGTTTGCCAAGAAGGAATGGTTATATAACCAAGAGAAAAGGAATGAATAGTCAGCTAAAGGCCTTCCAAAGGCCATACCTTCATATGGTCTCTTGCAGGCACCCTTAACATGCATTGATGAGACTGAGAAAAGGTGCATCCTTCTAAGTCGATTAGTTTCTTCCTGACGTTCAAGTGTTTGTTAGCATTAAGTTCGATGGTGCTTGTGTAGCTGCTTAGGCATGTCAGTGTTAGAGCAGCACTATCTAATTCACTTATCATTTAAGTCTGTGTTCATGTGCTACTAGTGTTAGGGATTTTAACGGAACCTCACCGTGTCTTACTCACCGTGTCCTCGGCCCCTTGTGTAGGTGACAGAAGGGAAGCAGGATCTGGAAAGGGCCTCACAGCTGTCCCGGAAGATGAAGAAGGAGGCCGCTGTCCTCTCGGAATGGCTGTCTGCCACAGAAGTGGAGCTAGTGCAGAAGTCCACATCAGAGGGTGTGATTGGTGACCTGGACACAGAAATCTCCTGGGCTAAAGTGAGTTTCAGTTGGGTTGGCCTGTTGGTGTCCCATCTGTAGCATTTGTTTGGGACAATCTGGGTGGACGTCATTTATCTTCATTTCACATCTGCTCTTCTCCTCACTTTCTTTCCTGCCTCTCTGCCCCGGGAAGAACATTCTAAATACAATTTTGTTGGTTTGTTTTCCGAGAAGGCTTCTCTCTGTAGCCTGGACTGGCATGCCCTCACTGTGTATCACAGGCTGGCTCTCAATCTCCAGCAGCCTTTCTTCCTCAGCTTCTCAGACGCTGGGATTACAGTCACAGGCAGCTATGCTCAGCTAAATTAACCATTTTAACAGTACTCCTGTTGTGTGTGTGTGTACGTGTGTACATGTGCATGTATACATGTGTTTGTGAGTGAGAGCGAAAGGGTGTGTGTGAGTGTGTGCATGTGTGTGCACTTGTGTTTGTGATTTGAGAGTATGTGAGTGTGTGCTTGTGAGCATGAGTTTTATGTGTTTGTGTTCTCATGTGTGTGTGAGTACATGTATTTGTCTGTGCACACATGTGTGTGTGCACGTGTGTGCTTGTTAGTGTGTGAGAGGTGTGTGTTTTTATGTGTGATGTCAGCATCAGTTTGCTTTCTCTGGGACAAGCCATCTTTCTGAACATGAAGTGTATTGATTTGGCTAGACTTGGCAGCAAACTCCTGTCTCTACTTTCCCGGTGCTAGAATTATGGTCATGAGCTTCTGTTTCTGGCTTTTCACTTGAGCATGGAGGATATGAACTCAGGTCCACATAATTGTGCAACGAGCACTTTGCCACCTCCCAGTGCTTCATCTGACTCCCGAAAGCACATGGGCCAGCAAGGCAGTTGACACATTTGCTTCAGTGTGAGTTGAAGTTATGTTAATAGTTAACCACCTTAGCTGGATGTGGTTGCACACACCTGTAATTCTAGAAAGACCCTGTCTCAAAAAAGAGAAGAAAAGAAAAAAAGTTACTCAACCATCTTGAAAATCCATGCCACATTCCCCCTGAATTGAGTTGTTGTATTACATATATAAATATATATTTATATGTAAATATATGCGTACTATACATACACATCTATTATATATATACAACTTTTATACTAATTATTTATCTATATATTGCAAAATTACTGATACTGAGATCATAATCATGTAATTTAGAGAAAAATCCACACAGTTTAGCCTTCTAGCTATCTAAGAGTTAACGTGTAAGCCTCTTTGTTCTGAGCTGAACCCAGGGTTGCATGGAGGCCTTTTGTGTGGCCTCTCCTCCCCCGTGTCTTTACCTGATATGAAAGGAGTGGGTCTGCTTGAGAGCGTGGCCATGGAGGCACGTGCTGCACGGTCTCTGGGAGTACCCTCGGCAGCCTTTTCCTGTGACCTCCCAGATAGGGCACTGCGATGTCCCTGAGTGGTACAGCTCCCACTCGTGAATGCTCTGCGGAGGGGACTTGCGCAAGAAAGTCAGGCTGCTGCACTGGGAAGAATATTCTAGTTTAGAAAATAGCTCATGGAAAGGGTGACTGTCATGGGGTTGTGTCAGGGTAAAGAGTGGGGGTTGGGGTGGGTAAGGAAAATTTTCTCCTGAGTGTATTTCAGTCACCTGAAAATTGTCAAGCCAAAGGATATACCCCTTTTAAAGTCTCCTATGGGCTGTGAGTCTGTCCTTCAGTGGCATTGTATGTTCCATGTATGCATCAATTCCTCTTTTTCCAATTTTCATTTATTTCTTAATTTCTTTGGACTGCATTGGATGGTGGTGCACAAGTACCATCTCTGACTACTTAATTAGAACCTTTTCCATAGAGGCCACGTGTTGCCTTTTGAAAAATATTTTTCCTGTTGTTTTGACCATTAAAAAAAAAAGCACCCAGATTAGCTTGTTAATTTAGATTTCTTTCTTACGCTTATTGTTGCTTACTGTACTGTGTAGTATTTGAACAGCAACAAAAATCCCCTTCTTTGCCATTACAGTTTGTTTTCTGCCCTTTAATTTTCTTAAACAATCACTTAAATCTTATTTTCAAGCACAAAATGATCAGTTGCTCATTACTGCTGCCTTCAGCTTTTATTCTGAGGTTTTGTAGAGTTCCTTTACAGTCTTGCATAGTGTCATGCTTTCAACCTTTAATTCTTTAATCCTTCTAGAGTTTAATTTCCTGTATATTAGGAGAAAGGCTCTTCTTCCCAGGTACCTAGCCGCTGATCCCAGCATTGCTTACTGAGCTCTGAGTTCCTTTCCTCTAATCTAACATAATATATTCTCGCTCACTGTTCTCTGTTGTTACCACCTTCTCTCCTCCCCACTGCCAAAACCGTTGATGTCAGTTTCTTATCTATTTTAATTCTCATTAAAGGGTCCTTGTTTTTATGATTTCTCTGTGGCTTATATACTTTTCTAGTAATGGTTCCCAAATTTGAAAAAGAAATTTTGTGTTGATTTACTTCAAAGTTATAGATTTTTTTAGATGAGAATTTGTGTTTTCTTTTTTTTTTCTTTTTTTTCTTTTTTTGTGGGGCTGGAGATAAATCCCAGGTCCTTGCACATGCCATACAAGTGCTCTGCCAACCTTGTTAAAGTTTTTAATTAAACGAATGTTGTTATTGTTGTGCATATATGTATGTGTGCACACACATGTAGGTGTGCGTGAAGGCTCACTGTGTCATGAGACAAATGTGCAGGACACAGAATAACTTCTAGAATTGGTTTTCTCTTTTCACCTTTATGTGGTTTCCAGACTTGCACAGCAAATCCTTTGCCTGCTGAGCCATCTTGCTTGTCAACAGCTGTAGCCCATGCTGGCCTCACTCTGAAGATTCTCCTGCCTCTGTCCTATTAGTATATTCTACCAGCATGCACCACCACAATGGGCTTAAATCCTTATTAAAATATTATGTCTTATTTTTTCCACCCTCTGAGTTATTTTTACTTTGGCACATGTTGAATTTTTTCCTTTATAAATATTATCTATCTACATATAAATATAAAACCATACATCTATTATATATTGTTTTGTTTTATTATTATATAAATGTGCACATGTTCTTTTTTATTAATTACTATGTAGATGTATATACATATATACTACACATGTATGCATATATAGTGTATAGTTGATATTAAGTTGTATGCATTAATATTTGATGAGACTTCTGGTCTCATAAGTTTAATTTTTTTAAATATCATTTTTAAGGACAAACAATAAATGACGGTAAGCTTGTCTCTTGTGAAATATATTCCTGAATTCCCACTTAATGCCTTTACAGATTTGACCTTGTGAGGATGGAATATACAGACACACAGCACATTCTCTTCTGTGGAGTGGAACGCTGGTGTAAAATGTAGTCACCCACCTTTTCAGTGATGTGCTTTCAGATTTAGAAACACATGATTTAAACCACTTCAGATTAAAAAAAAAACATTTTAGTTTCTTCAGTTAAATATTATGTGCAATATTTAAAATTAAAGCTTAAGTGGGATTTTTATTTGTGAACTTAAGTGTAAGTTTTATTCTATAGATTCAATATTAATTTCAGTACTTTTAATTTTAGAACCCACTAGGATTGTGTAGGTATTATTTAAACTTAATTACTTATTTGTAGTTATTTCTTATGGTCCTTACAGCCAGTTCTAGTCAGTCAGTACAGGACCCCTGAGGGACTGCGGAAAGTCTGACCTGCAGGGAGTGTGTTCAGAGCTGTTCTTCTCTTCTCACGCTGGTGAAGAGGGACACATACAGGAGATACATGAGCGCCTTTTAAATGCATCTCCAAATGTCATGACTCCGACAGTGTTTAAACCTTGACTCACATGTGGATTTGTGTCTTCTCTGAGATGTGGTTTTTAGCAACGTTCATAACAGATCTCAAATTCCTTAATTGCTTTAAATGTTGATTTAAGAAAGTGTACCACTGTGCTAGAGAGATTGCTCAGTGGTTATGAACACTGGCTGCTCTTGAAGACCAGTGTTTTATTCTCAGGGCCTCCATCTGCCCTGAACTCCAGGTTCAGGAGATCTGCTGCCTCTGGCTTCATGGGCACACACACAAATATATACTCATACACATACACATGAGTAAACATAAAGCTGAAAAGTATTTTTTGAGAAAGGAGCAACAGTTTTAAAAAGTTCAAATGCCAGGGGGCGTACTGGGGCCACAGTTGCTTCTGGCTAGTGATTTCAAGAGGGCATTTTTGGGGACACTTCGCATTTATGCAAATGTCCACTTTCCTGTTAAAACTCCAGTTGTGTGTGAGTTCCCATCACCTTATCCTGACCTGGAATGTTTGCACTGTAATGGTGTGAAGCCGAAGTCCAAAACTTGTTTTATGGGTTCTCTCCTGATTGGCTTAAACTGTATTTCACGTCTGAATTTCTTATGTCTTTTCATATTCACTTGCTTAACTGATTCAGTTTTCATGATGGTTCTGAGAGTTCTCAATAACCTGAGAGTGTCAGTGACCTGAGTTTTATAAACCTTTAAAGTATTGCAATGATACCTAGGAAATCGTAGACGTTGTTGGAGAAGAAAAGCTGTTAAAACAAAACACATAAGGTTAGGTCAAATTTTACTGTGTTCTGAAAGTCAAGTGGGTTTTGTTGTTGTTCCCTCTGCCCCTTCTAGAACGTTCTGAAGGATCTGGAAAAGAGAAAAGTTGACTTAAATGCTATTACGGAGAGTAGTGCTGCCCTTCAGCACCTAGTCTTGGGCAGCGAGTCTGCTCTGGAAGAGAACCTCTGTGTGCTCAACGCTGGGTGGAGCCGGGTCCGCACCTGGACGGAGGACTGGTACAGCACCTTGCTGGTATGCTGCCAGCACACGCCAGTGCTGACGCTTTCTCCGTAGTTACAGTCAAAGTGCATGGCCCTCATCAGACCTCTAAATCTGTTCCCTGTGTGTCCTGGTTTTGTTTTGCTTTGCTTGTGAATTAGTTTTCTTAGTGTATATTGTATTTTTCTGTTGAGAAGGTATCAAATGGAAGAATTTACAATACTTCTATTGTATGAAAGCAAAATATACATGCTAAACATAGGGGCTGTTTTACTTAATATTTTAGTATACGTACTTCTGTTTTAATGATATAGTATTAGTTATTATAATAATAGGTTGTATGCATACATATGTATAAATGTGTATTTATATACACACAGTCTTTTCAATGTCTTAGTCATATACTAGCTCAGATCAAGGATTATACCAAATGGTGATGCCTATAAAGTTTTAAGCTACTACCTCACTGAAGTTATTGATAAACTCTAGTCTTTCTTTTTTCTCATCTATAAAATTGTCATTATTATGATTTCTACGTTGTATGACTTTATGATTAGTGACTGAAAATATGTAGTGTTATTATATAGCAATATGCTAAACATTCCATTTTTTGACTGTTATGAGCACTACACTTTCATAGTATTTGCTGATGCTCCCCTACCAATGATAAACATGACAGCCCCAATCTCCGAAGTGAGCGTTATCATTTCTAAATTATTATTTTACTCTGACACATATGATAGGACTTTATCTAACTCACTAGTAGTGGATAGATATAGATAAAAGAATAAATATCTGTTTGGTTATTTTTTCTAATAAGTTAGGATATGTAGGGGAAAGAAGGTCATGTGCTTAGGTCTTGATTGATCAGAGGTTGATATTCTCATCCATGACCCATTACCCGTATAGCTTCAGGTAAATTCTACTGTATCTATCATAAGATACATCACCACACATCAATGTAGAGAAAAAGTCATAGCCAAAGCTGGCCTTGGTGATGTATACCTGTAACCCCAGCACTTAAGAGACCAAGAGAGGAGTATCTAGCATTCAAGTCGACCTACATAACAGAGCCATGTCTCAAAAGAAAACAAAACAAAAACAAAAACAAAACAGAACCCCCATTGCCTCTTAAAAGAGTCAGGTCTGGTAGTGCAGGTTCGTAGTCTCAGCTCCTTGTATGGCCGAGGCAGGAGGATCACAAGTTGAAAAGTCTGCTTGGGTTACATGGTAAATCCAAGGAGAGCCAGGCAACTTAGTAAGCCCCTATCTCAAAGTGAAAAGAGGGCCGGGGATATATATTCAGTTGTGCAGTGTGGGAGGTCCTGTGTTCAGTCTCCAGAACTGTTAATTAGTGGCCCTCCCTCCAAAAATCCAAAACCAAACCAAGGGAAAGTATGTAGCAAACACAATTCTTCATTGTTGACTATAATTATGTGTCATACAGCATGCTCTTTGATGGCCTTTTCAATCTCTTCTAAGAGCACCATGCTAATATTTCATTTAATTTTTGTCAGCACTATTTTATTCCTTTGTAGAACCATCAGAATCAGCTGGAGCTATTTGATGGGCATGTCGCTCACATCAGTACCTGGCTTTATCAAGCTGAAGCTCTATTGGATGAGATTGAAAAGAAACCAGCGAGTAAACAGGAAGAAATCGTGAAGGTAGTCAACCTCACAAATCCCATGGGCAGATTTGCAGTTCTGTTCTCTTGTTCTGTGTTCTGTGAGTGGTGGGTGTGGCATTCTCATGCTGTTTACTTTTTAACATTTATCATGGTGGACAAAACCAAGATTGCCCATAGATTTTCTATGACCAGCACTTCCTCTGGTCAGTGGGGCTGAGACCTCTTCCTAACAACCCCAGATATTTAATTTAAAGACCTTTAGTTCATAGTAAGCATCACTCCCATGTTTGGTTTTGTCTTTTCCCTTGGAATAATTCTCTGTGTGTGTGTCTCTCTCTCTCCCACTCTCCCTGTCTCTCTCTTTCTCTCCCACTTTCTCTGTCTCTCTCTCCCCTTCTCCCTTTCTCCCCCTTTCTCTCTTTGTCTCTCTTACTCTCTCCCTCTCTCGTTGTCACTCTATCTCTGTTTCCTTCTCTCTCCTGCCCTCTCTCTCCTCTCCCCCTCTCTCTGGCTGTCTCTCTCTCCCTCTCCATCTCTCTCTGTCTCTACCTCCCTCTCTTTTCCTCTCTTCCTCTCTCTGTCTCTGTCTCTCCCTTTCTGTTTCTCTCTCCCTCTCCCCTTCCCTCTGTCTGTCTTCTGTCTCTCTCTGTCTCCACTTCTCTCACCTTTTACCATCAGCGTTTACTGTCTGAACTGGATGATGCCAGCCTCCAGGTTGACAATGTTCGTGAACAAGCAATCATCTTGATGAATGCACGTGGAAGTGCCAGCAGGGAACTCGTGGAACCGAAGTTAGCTGAGCTGAACAGGAACTTTGAAAAGGTGTCGCAGCACATCAGAAGTTCCCAAGTGAGTACTTGCATTTTTTAGAATGCCATTTTCCCATGGACACACATGTAAATAACTTTGTTCAGGCCTATTAATTTTTAAATGAATTTTAATAACTTTTTGGAAAAGCAATTGATGTTACTTATATGTGATTATTAATATAAGAAAATTTTATTTAGTAAATAACTCACTCAGGACAGGTTTCTGAGTCAGCTAACACTTGGAACTGGAACAGAAATAATGAAGTCACTTCCCAAGTTAGGCATGATTATCAATCCTAGATCTTGAACTCAATCATTTTAATATATGTGTTCATAGAAATAGAAAACATATGTGAGTATGTGTGTGTGTTTATATGTTGACAGATTTAAATGTTCTAAAAAACTCACAATTTATAATTCATGGAGAGACTTTCTGAATTTACTAATTCAAAAAAGGAGAAAGGAGGGTCATGAATAACAACCATTTTTACCAAATGGTGTCTATACTACTATGTTATCATTTCTTTAATTCCCTGTATGTCATCTGTATTCTTTCTCTTTTCATCTTTATTTTAAGAGGGGAGTGAGAGAAATATTTTACTGTAGAATTCTCAAGGTCTAGCACAGAGTAGCAGCTTGAGTAAATTTGAAGTAAAAACATTTTCACAGTTTACAGGGAGAAAACCCTGGACCTTAGATGCTCAGTATGCTGAGACTTTAAGAATCTCAACTGTGCCCACATGATGGCACTTTTTAAAATGTAGGTAATTTACCTCTTGACATTTATAAATGAAATAACAAAAAGACCATTTGTTTTATATGTGTACAAGAAACACACATGTATTATCTAACCTTACTTTAATTTCAAACATTGTGTATAGAGTGCCAAATTTTCTTTCCATAAGAAACATTTAGAATTTTTTTTCATGACCAGCAATACAATTATTTATGATTTAATGAACACAGCAAGACCTTGGTTAGCATTTAATCTTGACTTTATCTTCTTATTGTCTGATTTAAGTCTATTCTTCTTAAAGATTCAAGAGAAATTTTTTGACTTTAAAAACTATGCAGAGGAGTGGGGTAAGAGAAAGAACAGAGAAAGAAATTTAGCATCACCCCCAAATGACCTTTGCAAGCCATTCTGTTGTATAACTATTTTTACTCATTGATGCATGATACTAAAATATAAAAATTTTATATCATTTTGTACATGCTCCCTTGAAATGGATTTTAATGGTAACATTCTATGGTCTGTTATGATTTCCTAGGTTAATTCTATGAATATTGGGCCCTTGGGAATGTTGTGTTTGTTAAAAATCGTCTTACCGGCTCATCTCTTACTATTCTGCTGGTATCAGATTTTAGCATTTATTGGCTTGTGGCAGAAGTTGCAAAAGGGTTGTTCCAGACAGTTTCAGTGTGGGCCAGCAAAAACTTTGTGCAGTCTGTAGTCAGGATATATGAATGCTATTTTTGTCATATGTGGCTGACACTAGATGTTACTTTTTGTTGTTCATTTATTTTTTATTGAAATTGCTAACTTTCATTTTTTCCCCAATGTGATGTTTTGCTATATAGATGTGAAAATGTGGCATTTGGGAATACAATCTTCCCTGTGGTTTGAGTATCAAAAAATCCAAGGGGAATTCTTCTTGGTCTGCATTTATGTGCAATGTTCTCTCGGGTTCTTGCCCTGGATGAGAACTGGCTGTCATTTCTTTCATGTCTGTGGCAGGGATGGCTTGGACATGGTCCTGTTTCCTATAGGGTATTCATGATATCATCTGCCATACCGTACTCCAAGCAGCCGTGGTCAACTGAGCACACTTCATGTGCCTGGCTCCAGGCTGAAAAATGAGTAATTCAAAGAAGCCCAGATTGTTAAACATCATTGCTCTGTGATGAATGACATTAGCATTATTTCCCATAAATGGTGGTTCCTGCCGTGACCCCCACCTCTCAGGATGAGTTTGCAAAATAAAGTCAGCAGTACATTTCCAGGGGCCTCTTTTCTTTCCCTAGATGCTGATAGGCCAGGACCCATGCTTGGACCGTTCTGGAACTGTTGAAGCAGCAGGGCCTTTCTCTGACTTGGAAAGATTAGAAAATGACATAGAAAACATGTTGAAAGTTGTGGAAAAGCACTTGGACTCCAGCAACGATGAGGAAAAGGTGGGTGGTTTACAGATTCTACCCTCGGTTTTTTTTTCCCTCTCTTTTAATAATGTGGATTTACTTGCTTGACTCACCACTTGAAGAAATCCAGGTGTGATTTGTGAGGGTTGTTGCCAAAGCTGTCAGGTGACTTATGCAGTGGTTGAAGTTCACATACAACCCAGTGTGGTGACAAGTTCATGTAATCCCAGCACAAGTTGAGGCAGATGGAGGAAGAGTGGAAGTTCATGATCTTCTTTCGCTGTGTAGCAAGTACGAGGCTAGCCTGGACCATACGAAACCTTGTCTCAAAGGAACAAACAAACTAATAATAATAATAGTAAAGAATCATAGTGACTTACATATACCTCCTACCTCCTACTTTCTGACTTATGGCTGTCATTAGCTAAAGTGTGATAAGCTATCTTCGGGATATTTCATTTTCAAATATAAATTACCTGGAGAAAATCAGGAGCGGTTGGGTCATTCAGACTAAAGCTTGACCCACACTGCCCCGTCTGTAGTGTCTCAGTTTAGTTCTTTCACGGAACAATGGAGAGTTTTAAGTCTGTGTGTGCATTTTTGTTTTCAATAATTTTTTTTCCTTCTTTAAACACTCAGACGGATGAGGAGAGAGCCCAGATTGAGGAAGTTCTACGAAGAGGGGAACATTTATTACATGAGCCTGTGGAGGACAGTAAAAAAGAAAAGATCCGTTTGCGCTTGTTACTTTTGCATACACGTTACAACAAAATCAAGGTAAAATGGGATGATCTCTTACCCATTGTGCCATCCGCTCCAGCAATATAAGCAGATCAGTCAGGAAGTTAGAATATTTTCTCCTCACTTTCTTCTTAAGTTTAACTAATTACTGTTCTTTTCAGGGTTGGGGGTTGAACCCTAGGGCTTGTGTATGCTGTTGACTATTTGGGGGTTTCATATCATGCACTCTCTCACTCAGTTCCTCGCCCTCTCATGCCTGTTCCCTCACCCCTGTGACCTGCCCCACGAAAGAAAAAGAAGAGAGAAGTCCATTTTCACTGGAGCATGGTCAGCCTCTTAAAGAAAATTGAGTCCTTCTCCACCTGAGCTCCTGCCGGAGCCATCAGCTGTGCTGAAGTGGAGGGCTGCACTTCAGCATCCTTATTGCAGGTTTTAAGAGTTCTTTTCGATGGCTTCCTGTTTAGGCTGTTCCTTGGGAGGAGGGTTGCCGTAGAGGTAGGGGCTGTCTATGTCCTCTTCTCAACTGTGTGTCTGTAGTCATTGACATCACTGCAAGATGAAGGAGTAGCTTCCTTGCGGTTTTAAATGATGCGCCCCAGGGTTCTGTTCTTCAGCAGTTCTTTCTGGAATCAACTTCATTTGATCACTTTGGACTGAGTGTATTCCTGTGCCATGCTTGCTGCCTATTGGCTGTCTCTGACTGCCGGGGCCTTGCTGTATGATCCAAAATGAAGTTGACATCTACTTCCACCTTCCACACCTTTCCTTTCTTAGTCTTAAAAAGTAACCTGTCTGTCTAGGAGGGAGCTTCAGTTCCATTCTCTGCCATTTTCTTGTTCATCGCACCATGTGAAGCAGGAATCACATTAGGCTGTGGACTGGGGAGGACGGTCTGGGAAGTGTGTATCTCACACGCATGAGGACTTGAGCTGCCTCAGTTCAGTCCCCAGAACCAGGTGGCCATGCTGAGCATGGCTGCACAGTACTGTCATCTCCAGGCTTTGTTGGCTAGAGAGTCTCGTCTAACGAGTGAGCTCTAGGCCTTGAGAAAGGACCAATGAAAGACCCTGTCTCAGCAGGCAGGTGGTGTTTCTCAGGATAACAACGAGGTTGCCTTCTGGCTTACACACAGGCATATGCACACTTGGATATACATGTGTACTTGTATACTCTGAAATACTTGCATAGATGCATGCACATTCACACACACACACACACACACACACACACACACACACCCTCCTTGGTGGAATAAAACAACATGTAGGTTTCAAGTTGAATCTAACATCAGGTATTTACCATTTGATTGTCACAAAGTCATAGAAAAGTGATGGCCCATGTGTGGAGCTTAGTGGACAGGTAGGTAGGTTTGTCCTTTTACCCTATAAATCAAGGGCATCAAAGCCATGTCGTCAGGTTTGGTGGCATGTGCCCTTGCTCACTAACCCTTCTCTCTATGTTGTTTTTAATTGAGTATTGAAATTATTTGGAGAACTTAAAGAAAGTCATAAGAACAACAACAACTAAAACAGAAACAGAAGTGGCCAAATCCATATCTAAGAGTAGATAAACCAGAATCCTTTTGGTTAGTCTAGAGTGGCACATTCAAGAAATAAAGCTAAAAATAATAATGAAAAATTCATGAAAGTATATATTGTATGCCCATCCTTTTCTCTCCCTTTCTTCCTCCCATCATCCCCCTTTGTTCCCACTTTGTTTCACTTCTACTTTTCTGTCACAGATATAATATTTATAATGTCTAGAAACCACAAAATAGAGACAACATACAGTATTTGTCTTTCTGAGACTGGCTTAACTTGTTCAATATGGTTGTTACATTTTTTTGTTAACCATATAACTTCATCTTTTCTTATGGTTGAAAAATTCCAATGTCCATTTTCTTTACCCATTCTTCTATTGATGTACACCTAGTTTTATTATAATTGAGCTAATGAGCTGTAGTGAACTCTAATATGCATTCACAGTTAGCAATCCAGGGACAGAACCTACTTTCTTTAGTAAAATATCTGTGAAATGGCCTTTTCCCATTTGTTGACTAGGGTATTACTACTCTGAAATATATATGCATTCTTGGTGCTTGGGAGATGACTGAGCAGGTAACCTGTACATGGACCTATCTTTGGAACTTAAGTACTTTAGCTGGGTGAATTTGGCAGCCTACTTGTAATTCCAACCCATCAAAGAGGAAGATCCCCAGAGCAAGCTGATTAGCTAAACTAGTCATGTCAGCCAGTGCTGGATTCAATTGAGATACTCTGCCTCAGTGAATTAGGTCAAGAATGATAGAGGAAGACTCCTGACCTCATCCTGGGGCTTTCACATGCATGCATACATATCTATACTTACAGACACATACATGCATACACACATGCACGCAAGCGAGGAGGCATGCACACACACATATGCACATAAGCAAGCACACTTGTACACATGTTTGCATGCCAGACACAGAAACGTATAAAAAAGAAAATATAGGTAGGGTCATTGACATGATTCAGCTGTCACAAAAGCTGACTATGCAGTCCTGACAGCATGTACCCTCCAATCTGGAAACCCATAGTGGAAGGAGAGAACTGAATCTGAAAATTGTGCTTTGACCTCCATACCTGTGAGTGATTTTGAGTTAAATAACAATTGGATAGAGTCGATGCTTTATAAAGTGCAGGTAATAATCTTTGTTATTTTGTTGGGTTTTGTCTTTTAGTTATTTTAATGTATGTGTAACCACTCATGACTGTGGTTTTCCTTTAAGATTTTTAAAACCTACTTTGCCCTCTGAAACATCTGTCTTCTTGAAAGAGTTGATGAATAGAAGTTCTGTTCCATTTCAGTTTTTTTTTTCCCTGCCCTGATGGGCCAATAACAACAAAGCAGTAAACTATTCAGTTAAACTCTTCTCTGTGCGGCCTGTATTGCGGATGTGGGCCACCCCATGTAACGTCATGTCTTCCCAGCACTCCCTGCATGTGACATGCTGTCTTTTTGTTTCTGTTCTCCAGCAGCCTGTGCGCCTGTCCTGTATGGTATGTGCATGGGAGCAGATACCTGAGGAGGGTGTCTTCCCTATGGTTTGTCACTTTATTTTTTGGGACAGAGCCTGACTGAATATAAAGCTCAGAGTTTCAGCTGGGCAGACTGGCTAGTGAGCCTCTGGCATTGTCCTGTCTCCTGTTGCCAACAAGGAGTGACAGGAGCATGTGGTGAAAGGATTTAAACTCCAGCTGAGCCATCTCCCTACTCCTCCCCACATCCTAGTCCTCCCTTGAGCCCTCCCCATTTCTACAAGAAGACTTCTTTAGACATAAAATTATCCAGAAATAAAGTCTACGTCACCCCCCGAAGACATTTTTCCCCCCATAAGGCATTTTGAATGATCACCCTGGGAGGAAAAAAAAAATCTATCTGGAGAGTAGAAAGCATATTTTGAACTGCCAGGCTTTTGCAAAGAGTAGAAAGGGACAGAAAAGCCTGAGTTGATTAGTAGATGAGATCATCTTGATGGATGTGAATTCTTTTTGTTTATGTGCTTAAACCTGAATCTTTATTGACCTTGCGGGATAAAGACTTGGTATGAGACCCTGGAAGCAGACCAGGAGTGAGTCAGCAGTTTCTAGTGGTAATGTCCAGTGATGTGAGCAGTGCTGCAGAGATCAGGCCCCACCACCCAGCTGCTTTTGGTCTCTGAGAAACAGATCTGGTTAATGGCCAGAACGCTGCAGCAGCAGGATGCTCTGAAGTCCTCAGTGTGCATATACGTTCATTGGATCACTTTCTTTATCCTTGATGATGAGGAAAGGGATGTGTGAGCCTTCTTTGTGTTCTCACCCTGCCAAGTTACCCTCTTTTAAAAGACATTTAAATATCATATATACACATATTTTTAGCTTTTGTAAAATATTTAGCATCTTTTTATTTAGAAGTGACTCCAAGACTGAGGTGTTGATTACTTCAATGTTCTTTAATGTTTGCTAGAACATAGAATTTTTCTTAAATGTGAGTGCATTCCTAGAAATGCCTGTAAATAAGATATAAATATATAGCATTAAAATAATATAATAATTATTAGGGATAATTTTAAATAGTCCCACTGATAAAGTTAGGAAATCTCTACGCTTGCTTCACACCTGGCTCTCTAGTAACGTCCAGTTGATGAGAATGGAAGCTAATCAGATTCTAGAAGGCAGCGCACACAGGTTTTTAAGTTCAACTGCAGGCTACTGCTTCAGTGATTTGTAGCCTGGAGTTTTAACCCACTTGGAGATCTTGAAAATAATTATAATCTCTTAGTGAGGAAACATGTTTGCTATCACTACTGTATCATCAGATTTACAGATGAATACTCTCATTTTAAAAATAAAGTATAGCAGTGAATGCTTTGAGCTGGGGCCGTGTCTCAGCCTGGTAGAGTGCTTGCCTGCACGAACGAAGTCCCATGTTAAATTCTCACCATCATGTGCACTGGGTGCAATGGCACATATTAATGGTACTAGCACTCAGGAGATGGCAGCAGGAGGATCAGGGATTCAGGGCCATTCTTAGCTAAATAGAGAATAGAGACAGCCTGGTGTACATGAGTCCCTGTCTTCAATGAAAACATAGTGTATCAGGTAACTGGCTACTTGAAAGTAGTAGACAACATTCACTAAAGTATATCTGTCAAAGCAGTAAAGTATTTTAAGTCCTGAAGGGTGAAGTAGCCAAGACAGCATTTTATTATGAGTGGAGGATTCAGGATTTCTACAGTACAGCAGAGGAGGTCTGAGTCCTGCCCTCTAGGACCCAGTAGCCTCCATCAGGAGTCTGTGCTCAGCAACACTGTTGCAAAGTTAGATCAACATTATTTCAGTCAAAACCCTCATGGCATTTCTTAATTAATACATTAACTAATAATCCATCCAGCAGTCAATGAGATGTGGTCTTACTCTGTTGTTCTCACTGACTTTGAACCGAGAGGTCCTCCTCTCTCAGCCCCACAGGGAAGAAGACATACAGCATGTGCTACCATGTCCATTGAGTATGTTTTGAAAATTTGTTTACCTTTAGGTTTGAGCACTGTGGCCTACCAGTATTTACTCTAATGGTGGCATCGTAGAATGATGATATAGTAATGATGTGAAAATAGCGTGTTTCAGGTAGAATTTACGATTTACAACATATCTGTATCTGTTTAAGATGCAGTCTGTTTAAGATGCAGTTGTGCTTCTTGCTACATAATGTTAGATGACAGGGTCAGTGTTACTTTATGTGTGATGTGTAGCATCAGCCTGCACATGAAAGCTGAAAAAACAGTTTGTTGAGTTTCTGTAGCAATGTAGGTTAAAATTTGAAAATTATATTCAATAATGTTATTTTACAAGATTTATTAATTTTATGATATTTTAATACATCTACATAATGTATTTTGATCATATTTACCTTATTTATGGTTTTTAAAACTTTGGTTGATATTCTTGAATGCTTCCATAAAACAGTCTAGTTTTTTTAAAATCCAATTTGTGGTTACTTTTATGGGAGATTTTAAGACACCTGCATTATTTCTTTGAATGTTTTTTTGTAGGCAATCCCTATCCAGCAGAGAAAAACAATTCCATCGTCTCCTGGAATTACATCATCAGCCCTTCCTGAAGATTATATGGTTGAAATTAATAAAATTTTACTCATTATGGACAGCCTTGAAACATCACTTAATATTCCTGAGCACAGCCCCACTGTCTACGGAGACTTCTCTTTTCAGGAGGACTCTCTGAAGGTAAAAGTCCAGTGCTGAACTTCAGGAGCCGTGGATAATAGAAAAAGTGCAGATGCAACAAGGTTCCCTTCTTGCTCTCTTTCTCTCCCCCTTGGTTGTGACTTCTCCCTCCCTCCCACTCTCCTTTCCTCCCTCCCACCCTCTCTCTGTTTTTTAAAGACAGGCTATGTTGATATTCACATTCTCCTCCCTTTGCCAGTCAAGAGCTGGCATTACAGGTGTGAACCACCATGCTGAGATGGAAAGTTGCAATTGTATTTACTTAGATGAGCTAAATCTTTGATTTGTTCCATATTAGTGATAAACTATATAAATAGTGAAACCTTACTGTATTCACTGGTGGGATATAAAATTTTCTTTCAATTTAAAAAATATAGGTTTGGACTTTTATGAATGCACATTTATTTGTAACAGCAGAGCTCTTATTTTAATCTTATGTAAACTTGATTGTCATTTATGACAAATGATGTCAGGTCGTCCATATTAACTTAAGATTGGCTAGATGCCCAGGTGTGGAATTGCATGTTGATTGCAAGTTAAAAGTTTAAAATTTTTTGAAAGTTTTTTCCCCAAGGATTTGGTTGTACTTCTGTATAAAGCCATAATAAAAATCTCTGTTTGATTTGACATGTTTGATGGATTTGATAATTCATTTCCTCAGTGATTAGGTGATTACACATATAAAACTATGATTCTAGAGGTAAGCGTTTTCTTACCTACAGACTGTTTTCACAGCCTTTGCTATACCCTTCCTTGAAGCCAGCCAGAACATCTTTTCCGTGCATCATTGTCACAGTATTCCTCACATTTTGGGACTATAAAATTTTATATAGAAAAGTACCCAATTTGCACATGCAGCAGTAATTAGCCTCAGTCTTTTTTTAAATGAGTGCTATGCATGTGAGCCTTTACCTGTGATTCTGTTGTTTTCTTACTTTACTGAGTTATGCTTTTGTATGATGATATGCTTGCAGAATATCAAGGATCAGCTGGACAAACTTGGAGAGCAGATTGCAGTTGTTCATGAGAAGCAGCCAGATGTCATCCTTGAAGCCTCTGGTCCTGAAGCCATTCAGATCAGGGACATGCTCACTCAATTGAATGCAAAATGGGACAGACTGAACAGAATGTACAGTGACCGAAAAGGGTATGTGTGAGTTAAATGAATATTCGACTTTAAGTAACATAAGTACAAGTTCATGGGTCATTGAAAGAGTCCATGTGTACATTAGGACCATAGAAAACATTTTCTACATATTTCTAATATGACCTGTTTAATAAATACAGATGAGCTTTATTTTTTAAAGAGAAATATGACCACACAAACATTAACAACATAGTATCTTAGTAAAATGGGAATACCTTTAGTTTTTAGCATAAAAATAGTCTTTTTTTAATTTGAAAGGATTTTATTAATGTTCCTTTCTCTTACATGCCATGATTAATGTGAACAAAGAGTAGAAGCAGCTTCAGATAATTGGAATCCATATATAACCACAGCACTTTCTTTCTTTCTTTTTTTTTTTATAACCTTCTGCTTAATGGAATGTTGTGGAGCTTTTTGGTTAGCAGACTTTGAGCAAGGGCCTGTGAATAGGAGTAAAGAAAAATGAGTCTGATTTTTTCCCCCAGTAGCTGTGAAAGTAGAGAAATGTAAACACAATGTGAACTAGCCTAAAAAAAAAAAAACCACTGTGTGACAGAGAAGTTAGCACGGACTAAGAATACACTGGAAATATTCAGGTACAAAAACAAGGATCATTGTTTAAAAAAAATTTGTTTTGTAATTTATGTGACTGCTCGATCATTAAAGAAATAGACATTAATGACCTTTGTGGCTACGACGATTTCTAAAACGTTCTCTGTGTAGTTAGGAGCATCCTTATGTGAACCCCTAAACATATTTTTTTGTTAGAACTGGCATGGCAGTTACTTTCATGGTTGCTGACAGAAATACTTGGTCAGAGAAACTTAAAGAAGGAAAGGCTGTTCGAGCTTATGGTTTTAGGGAATACCATTCTTATGACAGGAAATACATGGCTGCGGAGAAGGAGGCTGGCTGGTCACATTATGTCAGCAATTAGGAGGTGTAGAAAGTTGGGTAAAGTAGAATCCCAAAGCCTGTCCTCCAAAGGACTGCTTCCTCCAGTGAGGCTGTCTTCTAATGGGTCTCCAGCCTGTCCCAAACAGCCCCAACCAGCTGGCGGCCGGGTGTTCGCATGTATGAGCCTATTTCATTTTCACAACACGATTATTAGATGAAGGCAATTAAAAAAAATAAAGCTACATAAAGTACCTTGGGGTGACTCTAACCAAGCAAGTGAAAGACCTATAGGAAAAAAACTTCAAATCTCTGAAGAAAGAAATTGAAGAAGATATAGAAGGTGGAAAGACCTCCCGTGCTCATGGATTGGTAGGATTAACGTAGTGAAAATGACCATATTGCCAAAAGCAATTTACAGATTCAATGCAATTCCCATCAAAATACCTTCACAATTCTTCACAGACCTTGAAAGAAAAATACTCAACTTCATATGGAGAAACAAAAAACCCAGAATCTCCAAAACAATCCTCTACAACAACAGATCATCTGG
>CM053763.1:18664906-18713189 GCA_028658305.1 Pachyuromys duprasi
GGGGGGGGGGGGAGGCGTTCACTGCCATGGCAGTGTGAGAGATGTGCAGGGGAGGAGACAGAAAGAAGACTCAGTGAGGCAAGGGGAGGGGCTTCTGAACTTATGAGCCATGCTCATGAAATTGCATGGACCAGCCTCTGACTGTTAGGTTTTCTTGGGGAAAACACACCTGCCACTCGCAAGATAGTACCAACTGCTGTGTCACCCTCCACCCCAGCGGGCATCTGTGCAGTGTGATGGCCATTCCTCCCCAGTGGCAAGATGACTTCAGCACGGGTTTCACTCAGGTTTTGGAAGTGAAAGGAATAATGAAGCTCTTTCTCAGCTTCTTGCATTTTCACTAAAGCAATATTTATTTGCAAACATTCATTGAAGTTCACTTCTGTTCTCTAGCCTATTTGTACTGGGGCCACTTTGGAACTCCCAGGGCTTCAGAGTCACTGAGAATACCACACTGTCCAGCTCGTTTTTTGTTTTTGTTTTTTTGTTTTGTATTGAGTGCTTGCAGGTAAATTTGGACAGTTTTAATTTTGGTGCTATTTCTCAATAAACAATTCTTATCCAGTGTTTGGCCAGAAATTAGAATTTGTTTCTGCTCTTAGGCATATAAAATATACAATATATTTGCTAGTTTATAGATGAAAATTTTGGTTGACTCAAATTCGTCTTATTGAAATTTCTTGATAATATTAGTTGCTTTTTATAGTTTTAGTTTTACAGCATGAAATTAGTCATGATTATGAAACACTGGCAATTTGATTTTCAATGTTTCTGAAACTAAAGGACTATTCAAGTATTTTGTGTGTTTCTGAAGTTGTTAAGTTAAATTTTTTTATGTGTTTTATTTGTAATTTCAACCACCCATCATTAGTACCTCATATGTTTTTTTTCTTGAAGATGTATCTTCTTCTTTTTTTTTTTTTAAAAGTTAGCTATATTTTTAAGCAATTTTCATAGGTTTAAAAAGTATTACAATAGTGTTAAGTATTAGACCTTTCTAATATGACTGCTATTCTTACGTTATACTAATATATAATATTATATATAATATATTACATACATATTTTGTTGGATATATTACATCATTTTATGTTTTTTATGGTAAAAAATATAAAAGGTAGCATGAAAATGTGAATTCCCATTAGGGATGGCACAGTATAATTCATGAAAATGTTGTACTCAGTTTTCAATCAGGATCTGATTTCAGTGGCTTAAATATAATGATTCCACTAAGACTTGACATCTTTCAAACTCTTTTTTTTTTTTTCAAATCTACAATCTTATCTGTCATCTGGATTCTGATTATATTTCGCCTTCTGATGGATGGCTGGTATCCCTAGATGTTATTAAAAAGATCCAAGTGTGGCGTTCTGGTTTCATATTCACCTCACTGTTTCACTTGCACCCTTTAGACCCTGAGTGGATTTTCCCTTGAGTTTCTTTTTATGATGTGACACCCTGTGTATGCATTTTATTCATCTTAAAGAGCTAATCAGCTGTGTATGTATATTTCTCTAATACTTGTAATTTTCAACTGCCAGTACTTTCCTCATGTATATTTTTCTTCATAGAATAGACTAATACCTGCCACCTTAGAGGAATAAAATAAAAAAGAATGTCTTTCAGTCTCCATGGAGAACTCAGAGATAATTATACATTTTCCTTACTTAACACAAGGATATTTTAATTTTTTTAACTAGTACTGTGTTATACAGTAATGGCCAACTTAAAAAATTTCATATTAATTTGCCATTTAATTTTTTATGATGAGAAAATAAATTTTTTTCAGTGTGTCTACATTTAATTAAGAAAAAAATCCTTTTAGTGTCATATATTTAGGGTGGTAGTCTGTATACATGACTGCTAATATTGATTTAAAAATACATATTTAATAAATTATTAAACGTTACTTCTATTGAGGTTATGGGGTTAGGAGTGCTTTAACAAATATATACTGCTTTGCTGATTTAATGATCTGTCACTGTTTTTCCCACTGTGTTCCCTTAGGCTATCAGGAGAAAGCAAGCAGGCCCTGGGATACTGGAGACGGCTTGATGAGCTTGTGTGCTGGCTAAGAGAAGTGGAGAGCGCTGTGCAGAGATCAGCTGCTGATCCGGAGGAAAGCCCTCGGCAGTTAGCAGTAAGGACTTTGTCTCTAGATTCTCATGCAGGATCATTGCACTTCGGAATAAGATAGTTCTAGCTGAAGTGGAACAGAAAGCAAAACTTTGTCCTTTATGCTAAGTGTGGAGAATTTGAAAGAAGATTTAAAAAAACAAACAAACTAAGCAGCCATCATTTTGGACCTGCAGAGATTGAGCAAAAGATGAGTAACCCTGGCCTTGATATTAGGTTAAAAGACTTAAATTGTTTTAAAGTGACTTTGAATACAATACAGCCATGAAGCATAACCTTTAACCTTTAGATTTGGAAGGTAATTGCTGATTATTATTTTTTTATCATGGTGACTTCTTAAAGAAAATCCTGAGTGTTGTGCAATTGACTCATTGCAGCTTGACTTAGGCTTAGTAGTATAGTTCAGTAATCATACTTTTCTTTTATTGATTTGTACCCAACAGAAGTTTGTAATAGTTGTACGTGTGCACGCATGCACGTGTGCACGCACGCACGTGCGCACACACACATACTATATATATACATATATATATATAATCTTGTCTAATTTCATGCTCTAAAAATGAAAGTATCAAAGAAACTAATATCAAGTAATTTCAATAAGATGAATTTGAATCACCCCAAATTTTCATCTATAAACTAGCAAATAAAATGTACACCTTGTTATCCCTAAGAGTAGGAACAAATTCTAAATTCCTGGCCAAACACTGGATAAGAATCGACTATTAAGGAATAGCACTAAAAACAGTAAAACCGTGTAAACATTTACCTGCAGGCACTCAATACAAAAATGAGCTGGACAGTGTGGTGTTCTCAGTGACTATGAAGTCCTGGGAGTTCCAAAGTGGCCCCAGTACAAATAGGCTAAAGAACAGAAGTGAACTTCAATGAATGTTTGCAAACGAATAATGCTTTAGTGAAAATGCAAGAAGCTGAGAAAGAGCTTCATTATTCCTTTCACTTCCAAAACCTGAGTGAAACCCATGCTGAAGTCATCTTGCCATTGGGGAGGAATGGCCATCACACTGCACAGATGCCCGCTGGGGTGGAGGGGTATGTACGCAGCAGTTGGTACTATCTTGCGAGTGGCAGGTATGTTTTCCCCAAGAAAACCTAACAGTCAGAGTCCTGCAGGAGAGGATTGTGGGGCAGGTGATCCTAGAGAAGGGTTCTGAGGAAGTGAGTAAGAGAGCGTGTGCTGGACCTGGGGAGACGGCCCAGCTGCTCAGAGCACTAACTGCTCTTGCAGAGGGCCTGAATTTGATTCCCCACACCCATGACAGGCAGGCAGCTTGCAACTGCCTGTAACTACACCTCCAAGGGATCTGTGCCCTGTTTTAGACTCTGCACTCAAATGTGACTCTGCCCTCAAATGTACATACCCATTCACCCACATATACCCTTGGTTAAAAATAATAAAAAAGGGAATGTGTGTTTGTGCATGCGTTTACACAAACATGCACACGAGTGTATGTTCATACCCTGTTGGTGACAATTCTGTTAACAATTTTGGCAAGCTTACTTTCCATTTAAGGAGCCTGGATCTCACATTTATAAGGCTGTTTTTCCCAGGAGAGTTCTAGTAGACATTGTAACCTTCCCTTATAACAACCTTCTAAACACGCCTGTCTTTTGATGATGCTTTCAGGACTTAGCCCAAGAGATGGACATTCAAGCTGAAAACCTCAAGTGGCTGAACAGAGCAGAGCTGGAAATGCTTTCAGACAAAAATCTGAGTTTGCATGAAAAAGATAAACTTTCGGAAAGTTTGAGAAATGTAAATGCAACATGGAGCAAGGTGTGTATATGGGAATCCTGTAGCATGTTTCTCACGTCTGTTGATTTTTAGAATTATACTTGCTGTGTGTGTGTGAGAGAGAGAGAAAGAGGGGGAACAGGCAGAAAGAGATTGGAGAGAGAGAGACAGACAGACGTGTGTGTATATATATATATATATATATATATATATATATACATATATATGTGAATTATAACTCAATAAAGAGACAACTTCTTTTCCCTTTCTTATACACCCAGATCCCCCCCCCCCCACATATCAACACACGCGTGCGCGCACACACATACACATGCTTCTTCCGTGCATTTGGTGGGTGGTTTGGAGAGTAGGTGGGTAGCTACAGAAGAGAAGAAAGTGAGGGCAACATTTTGCTGTGTAGAAGTTGGTGGGCCATGAATGTTTCTACATGATTGCCTCAGCTTTTTAAATATTGGGGAAAAAAAGCATAAATTGGATTACATTTTACTACTTTGTGTTGTCACTGGCTTGTTCCAAGCCCCCACCATCTCTGGGGAAGCCCTCTTCTGTGGTCTCTTCTGGCCCCCTTTCTCAGCTCTTAGCAGAGCAGCCCGAGCTTTGTTAAGATGTAAGATCCAGTGACTCCTGTGAACAACGTCCACCAATGATTTTCTGTCTTACTGACAGTAAAAGCCAGTCGTCCTCACTGTGATTTATAAGGCCCCTCACAGGGCAGGCTGCCTTGCTGCTATCTCTGACTCTATTGAATGCTCTCTCTCCTGCCCTCCTCTCCAGACATATTGGCTCCAGTGTCACTTGCTAAATCCACTTGTATATACTCATCCAGAGCATACATATTTATTGAACACAGAGGGTGCTGGTTGCATTGTAGAGAAAAGGGTATGACAGTCAGTTTGAGAGCACCATGCTAGACAACATTGACTTTCCTATTTACTGCAGGAATTAAGTTAACATAGATTTTGGTATTGTCCACTTTGGGTAATTATGACATTGAAGACAAAACAATGTTTATTGGGTGGGGAATCTCACACATGTTACAAACTGCTACTCTGGAATATTTTATTCATCCCATTCTTTTATACACTTAGAGGTTTTCACTACATCTGTGCTTCATGTAAGGCACCATTTTAAGAACGAGGAGTATAGGAAAAGTGATACTGCTTATCACCTGGTAGGTTTGTTATGGGAAGACAAAGAGATTGGCGTTTAAAAATTGGAAGCTAGGAACGTATGGGGACACTTAGAATACTTTAGAATAAGCAAGGAAGGCCTAGAGGAGAAGATTTTATCTAGACTAAGTTATAAAAAAATGCGTAAATTATAAAAAAAAGTGTAAATATGGCTTAGGTAAGGAATGGAGGAACAGGCTTTGTACAGGGGAAATACAGCAAGTGGAAATGTCTAGAAGACACATAATGTATAAAACACACCTGTGTCCTAGACTAGACTTATACATAGAATAGACTCGTGAGAGATGTCTTCAGAGCCATATCCTGGTGCACTGACCCTGTATGCCACTCAATGGAATTTGAGTGCCATCTTGAGAAGTATTCACTACTTTGAGGGAAATGGACAGCTAATGGTTGTTTTTAGATAGATTTGTATTTGAAAGATCCTATAGCTATACTGCCGGGAAGGATGGAACCATCCTAAGAAGTTATACAAAAGGATCAGGTGGAGTCTTGAGAGAAACTTACAAAGGCACTTTCTGGGAAGATAGAGACCACAAATTGCAATTTGGATGTGTCTGAATATCTATTTGACAGAAAGCTGAACAGAGGCTATCTTATTGGCGAGGTGGGGTATCTTTGGCCTCTGAAAATTCCATATAGGAAATGAAGAGTAAAAAGGTCAAAGGTTTATCCTGCGTAATGATGGCATTTGATGGATGGTGAAGGAAACTTCGAGGTGTGTAGAAAGTCATACTCAACGAAGTATTTACAGGGTTTGAGTTGTGAGGGAGTGGACAGCTTCAGTGGTGCAAATAAGTCAAAGTTGAGGATTGTTTGGCTTTCCTGAGCTTACTGTCAGTGAAGGTAAGGGCTACAGTAAGAGCACAGAGGCGAGCAAAGGTGGAGTTGCAAGCTGAGGTGTTAACCAAAAGAAAATTGACTGAGCTATCATTTAGAAGAGCGTCTGTCTTTTGAAGCTAGAATCGTCCTTCATTTTCTCTCTGTATTTGGCTTGATGCTCCAGATATGCAGAGAAATGCCTGGCGCACTGAAGACACACACCCGAGAGCCCTGCTCTGCCCCACAGACAAGGATTGCTGGTAAGATGCCCTTTATTCTTTAACACAGACTGATTTACACTGTCAGTATCCTCTCAGAAGATCTTAATGCAAACCATCACACAATTGCTGTTCATAATTCTGAATTCAGACTGTTTGGATTCTCCTCAGGGGGAATCTGTTGTTAGGTTTGTGGCTGAAGAGATTTGTCATTCTGTGAGTTAAGAGGTACCTGGCTGGCCATGGGTCCTACTATAGGAAGGAGAGAGGCCACGTGGAAATACTAAGCTAATTGAATGGAGAGATACAACTTTTCAAGCCATCAGGTATAGCCTGCCATGGCACCCTGAGCATGGGGTTGGATTTTGAAGGCTCCATCTTCCAGGAAACCATGCAATAGCAAATATTCCTCTAGAATACGGAGAATGTTGAGTGTTCTCACGATTCCTGATGATTTCCATCTTTCTCTGTGCCAAGTAGATCATATAGCCTCTGTGTCTCCTACCTTACAAACTCACCTGACCTTCATGCTCTGCTTACCACCTGCAAGTCTTCAGCTATGATTAACCCCGGCTACCCATTTCTCTGCCAGCTGACGCTGGGAATTTCCTTACTTTTGGTCACTGTCCTCTACATCTTTCCTACCTTTCCAGCTCCCACCTGCTGCCTCCTACCTGTGTAACCTTTTCTGTCTCTACCTCTTCTTCCTCTTCTTCCTCTTTTTCTCCTCCTCCTTCTTTGAAGTAAAAAAACAATGTGTATTTACTTCTTGATATTGCAGGCAGGCTTGTTTATGAATCAGTGTGTATTCCGTGTTACTTATTTTCCCCACCACCTTGCAGCAGAAATTTCTTTGGCCCAATTAGTTTACTTGATTCATTTCTGAAACACTTTAATTGACATTTTGCTGAAAAAATATACTTGATAATATATTCAATATATATAATGTATGTTTGATATTCAATATATAGAGAGCTTCAATTCCATGACTATAAAGAAATGATCTGTTACACTGAGTAGAGCTGCAGAAGCTTGTTTTTTTAAACCATAATTATGATACAGGGGAATTGAAAGATTGGATACATAGATATATAAAAGAATGACAGTGAAACCACTTTATATAAGGTTTGCAGTTTGTTTTTCTTAAGAAAGTCATCCATGAACAGATGGGATCTGAAACCAGTCTCCATATGACTTTCCTTCTACACAATATTTTTGCTTTAAAAAAAATCTGTATTTTTGAAATTATATGTCTGCATGTGTGTACATGAGTACGGGTGCCGGAAGAGGCCAGATCCCCTGGAGTGGGTTAGTGGCCCTTGTGAGTTATATCCCCTGTAGATGCTGGGACAGAACCTGAGTCCTCTGCAAGAGCAGTGTGTGCTCTTAACTGCTGAGCCCTCTCCCCATCCTCTTCACAATGTTGTAGTTATTGCTTTTTGTTTTTCTTTAATAACTTTAAAAGTAAAATGAACTCTTTTAAAAATAAATAATTCAAGGACGTTTAGTTCACTGACATCGTTGTGCGAGCCCCACTTCTATGTGGCTCCAAAATATTTTTGTAAGTCTTAAGTTCCAGTCCTTGCTCCCTGAGAAGCTAGCTTCTCAACCTTTGTCCCACAACTCCTAGCTTCTGGTGCCCATCATTCTGCACCCCATGTCTATGGATTGGTCCAAACTGATTTTCTCGTATAAGTGGAATCACACTGTTTCTTTCATTTAGCATAAGGAATTTCAAAATTATTGATTATTAGTATGTTTCAAAATAACAGTCATTATTCTATTATACTGTAACAAAATATGGTTACTGTCAACTGTGTCCTCTAGGCAAGATGAAAATTAAGAAAGTGACATGGTTCTACATTTTCACAATCTAATTTGTTTTTGCAGAATACGACTTAGATTCTCATTTATGCTTCTTCTGGGTTTTGTCTGTAGTGATGCTCTCACAGGTGCATACCTGGGAGAGCATTTAAAACAAATAGCTGTAGTGATGATGATGGTGGTGGTGATGGGATTACCCGCATCTGGATATCCTGGCAGCGGCACAAGGAGGCCAGAGCTCGTCAGCTGTCACTTTGCCTGCCTGTGACCCCCATATTTGTTGGTCTGTGACTGCAAAGTGTTTTGCTTTAATTTGTGCTTTCTTTGTTTTCTTTGAACTACTTTTCCTGCTATCTCTGTAGCAGGTTATCTGTTGCCTTATCCAGAGCTTTGAAGAATAAATGGGTTTTGTTCATGAATTAATTTCATGTCCATAGCAATTGCTTTTCTCTTGGTCTTTCAGAGGTTTATAAAATAAATGTCTCTGCTGCTCTTCTTAGAATTTTAGAATGTTAATGGTGTATTGACAGCTTTTCCTGTGTTGTGTTCTGCTGTGGACTCATGAAGATATTCTTTTACATTTTACTTCAGCTGAAAGTCGGTTTTTATACTTCGTTCCTCAGTCTCAGTGCAGCAAATTTTCCTTTATATACATGAGGTCAGGTCCTAAGTCATCACTTCACACTGGCTACCAGGCTTACTGGACAGTGACTTCTTCAGCATCCATCTGCGGTGTTGCCACTTCTGAGGCCAAGTCTCTCTGTCCCCTGTGATGTGTGGTTCTCTTCTTCCGTTCTTCTGTTGGAATGCCCGAATTTAGTATGTAGGGATGCAGTTACCATTGGTCAAAGCTACAGCTGAAAAGCTGTCAGGGCATATCTCCTTACACAAATATTCCTTTTAAGTTTCTTTTTTGGGGGGGGGCGACTTAAGGGATCCCTTTATCATCACACAACTAGAAATTTGCATCTGTGTCAAGCTGTATTCATACCAGTTGGGATTTTTGTTAGAATTGCACTGAATTTATAGTAGGTTCCAGGTAGATTTAGTTATTATCTTAACTACGTATTATATTGAAACTATCAATGTCTTTTCATTATAAAATAAAAACAAGGTCTTGGAGAGATGGCTTAGTAGCTAAGACTACGGACTGCTTTTCCAGAATACCCAACATTGATCCCCAGCAGACACAAAGCAGCTTACAGTCATCTGTAACTCCATCTGTAACTTCGTGGAGATCTGATGACCTCTCTGGCTCCGTGGTGATCAGGCACACACATGATGCCTAGACATATATCTAGGCGAAACACACATACACCTAACATAAATAAAAATTAAAACACCAGGCACAACACAAAGAGAAAGAAGACATTTGTTAAATCTTTGGAGAAGACAAGAATTTACTTTAAAACTTTTGGGAGAGCATTTGAGATCATTCTTCGGGTAACAGTGCTTGCTATGAAGAACTGCCTCCTGAAAGCTAACCTCTGACTTCCACACACAGAGACAACGATAGTAAATAAAGTGAGTAATTACTCCCCCTAAAGCTTTGTGAATTTGGTTTCCTCATGTTAAGATGTTTTTACCAATGACATAGACATTTCAGAACCAAAATACAACAAAGCAAAAAAGCCCAGATGGTAGCATTGCTTTCAAGCCTGAAACAAGGGTTTGTCTTTTTATCAAAATTGATAAGGAAGTAGATTACAAACAAACAAACAAAAAAACCCAAACAAAACCCATAGTTACTAAAAATACCACATTTGGTTCAGAAGCATGAAAATATCTTTATTAGTATGATATTCATCACAATAATGGAAACAGCTGTGTATTTGGGTGCACCAAAATGGAGCCCTGTTGATATACATGTAGGAAGTTGAGCTAGTTGTTAGATGTGTATATTCAGTTTGGCAAGGAGATTGAATACTTGCATTTAAAAATGTTATGTGATTCAGGAGTTCTACTTTGGAAAATCTCTGCGAAGTTAGATTGGAAATGTGGAAAACACTATACACAAAAAAGATTTTCCTTTTAAGTTCTTTAGCAAAGAATGGATTTTAGAAGAAATCTACATGCTCAGCTGATGGAAAGGGTGTTGGGAAAGTCAGTGAATACATTTGTAGCTTCTTATATAGATTTTCACGTTATGGTTAATGTGAATGAGATAGGCAGTCCAGGTGTGGCAGCTCAGGCCTTTAATCCCGGAACTCAGGAGGCAGAGAACGGTGGATCTCTATGACTTTGAGACCAGCCAGTCTACGTAGGGAGTTCCAGGCCAGCTAGGGTTGTATTCTGAGACAATGTGTCTCAGAGGGGGAGGGTAGAGGGAAGGAGAGAGAAGGAGAGAAGACAGAAAGAGATAGAGAAAACAAAATATGAACATGCTATAAAGTTAAATGCAAAAGAACAGAAAGATTAAGAATAATTTGGTTTATAATTAAATAGCATATCTTGACCCAATAAAATAATGCTTCTAATTTTATCACTTTTTGTATGTGTTTTATTTACTGACTTATTTTGTAGTGTTGATTATATGTCCATTACTGATGGCCTAGAAGTTTGTGAGGTCTTGTTTTATTGGCTCTATGGCTATCAAATATATGTGGTTATTTCAAGCCATGCCATTTTAATATGAAAAATAATAACTTCTTAGAGAAAAAATTCACTTAAATACACAGCTATGCATGCCATTGCCACATACCATAATCATTCCATGGTGTTGACTGTTTCCGTTTTGCTACATCTTTTGTTTCAGCTCATCCCAGTGTCCAAAAGGTGGTGCTAGTATCCTCTGCATCAGATGTCCCTTTGCGTGCCCCAGAGATCTCAGTTCCTGCTGATCTGGATAAAACCATCACAGAACTGGCCGACTGGCTGGTATTGATCGACCAAATGCTGAAGTCCAACATTGTCACAGTGGGGAATGTGGAAGAGATCAATAAGACAGTTTCCCGGATGAAAGTAGGTGCAGAATGTAAAAGCCGGCCAGGGCTACACCCTCACCTTGGGTCTCATTTGTGTATCCTTAATCCTGAGAAAATAAGCTTTTAAAAATATTCCTAATCTGCCAGGCATCATCCAGGTCTGACTCTGAAGAGTAGCACTTTTCTTCTGTCAGCTCAGGTTGATCAAAAGAGCTAAGGACTCAATGTAACACCCTGGCATTGATACCATAAAGCTGGACATAGCATAACTGTAAGCTACTTTTCCATTTAATGCCAATGCAAAATAGAACAATTTCTGAAAGTATGAAATAGTATGTTTTCATTTTAGATTTCATAAGGAGTTCATTTTATTTCTGACCTTAGAAATTAGTATCTTTGGACTAGAGAGATGGTTCAGAGGTTAAGAACATTGGGTGTTTTCCCAAAGGTCCTGAGTTCAATTCCCAGCAACTACATGGTGGCTCACAACCATCAACAGTGAGATATGGTCCCTCTTCTGGCTTGCAGGCAGAACATTGTATAAATAATAAATAAACAAACCTTTAAAAAAAGAGAAATGAATATCTTCTAATGATATATGTTTTTTCTCTTAATGAACATAAACATATTTTATGTTTTAATGAACATAACATTTTCCACTTTTTTCCACATGCATTACCTTACCCATCTCATAACAATTTGGTGAGGTAGGCACTGATTTATTTCCGTATTACCAGCCTTCTAAGGCAGTGTTTCTCAACCTGTGGGTCTCGACCCCTTCTGGCATCAGCTAAGACTACTGGAAAACACAAATATTTATGTTAGGATTCATAACAGTAACAAAATTACAGTTGTGAAGTGGCAACAAAAAGAATTCTATGGTTGGGTCACCACAACCTGAGGAGCAGCATTAGAAAGGCCTAGAACCATTGTTTTCCGAGGTCAAGGAAGTGAGCACATCAAACAGGCGGGTTTGTCTGACAAAGCAGTTTCTAATAAAGGTCACAAGAAAGTGTCACCCACCTGTTAGAGGAGACAGGCCAACGAGGGGGATGCCTCCATAGCCATGGGAACAAGAGATGGAGTTTTGAGGTATCTAATGAATGTCATCCTATGTAGGGGACAGGAAACAGGGGCTTGGGATTGACAAAGTAAGTATTTTAGGATCAATATTTGTGCAAGATTTTTTTTTTTTTTGCCAGGAAGTGATGTTCTGAAAAAGGCAAATTAGTTCTTTGAGGAGGGGCTTGCAAAGTTGTGCACAGCCCCATGGACTTAAAGAGTCATTGAGCAGTTGGCAAGCATTACCTGTCATTTCCTTCTGATTTCTGAATTTGTGGGAGCTGAAGATAACAATGCTTTGCTTTAGTAAGAGATGAGGTTGGGTAGGAGGCAAGAGATGCTTAAATCAAGGAAAAGAACCCTTTGAAGCTGAGACGATGCTGCTTCCCGTAGAGGCAATGGAAAAGGAGAAATGGAGCAGAGACGAGCATTTGAGTGATTAGGTTTTGAATTTGTTGTGCTGAAAGAGGAAAGCCAGCAGCATTCATGGAAGCATGCTGTGAGATCTACAACTGGAGTGTGAATATTGACTTGGAAATACTGGTCCTTGAAGGAATGAGCGAAGTCTAGAGAAATAGTGAGCTCATAGGGAGCCACTGGACAAATCTTTTGACTTACTGTGTATACTCTCTGTGAGTTGGGTTTTCTAAATTTATGGTATTTATTGGTTCCATAATTAAAGTAGACTCTTCCTGGCATTCTTACCCCACCATCTCTAACAGCTAAGACACGCAGCTCATTAAAAAAGGGTGACTTCATTGCTTCATTTGCAGTTATTATAATTGTTGCTTTTCTAACATGCCACTTTCATCCTTCTACACCAGCGGCTCCCAACCCCCCTAATGCTGCTATCCTGCTATCCTTTACAGTTCCTCATGCTGTGTTGACCCCCAACCATAACATTATTTTCATTGCTACTTCATAACCGTAATTTCTATACTGTTATGAATTGTAATGTAAACATTTTTGGAGGCAGAGGTTTGCCAAAGGGGTTGCAGCCCCCAAGGCTGAGAACCACTCTTCCAGGGGATGTACATGTGTGTTCATATCTGATATAACAGAAGGAGTCAGCAGCATTATTTGTTAATGTTTTCAGAGCATTTTCAGTGAGTATTCCCTGATTTAATTTCCTTAAACTTGATGTAGCTGAGCTGAGGCAACATGGAGAGGGCAGATGTCTTTCGTGGTTACTCTGTTGGCTTGTGGAAGGCCTGAGATTTGAACCCAATTCTAAATCATGTGCTCTTCCTCTGCTACATTGTTGACACTTCATTGCCCCTTAGAGGAAGAAAATGTAGCACCACTACCACCAAACCTGTTTACACACTGGGTGTCTTGTCCTATGATGCATTAATCCTCTTTGATCTGCTCTCTTCACAGATCACAAAGGCGGATTTAGAACAGCGGCATCCTCAGCTGGATTTTGTATTTACGTTGGCACAGAATTTGAAAAACAAAGCTTCTAGTTCAGATGTCAGAACAGCAATCACAGAAAAATGTAAGTTTAAAAGATCCTTTGTATTCTAGATGTTATCAGCCACTTAACAGTCACACACACACTTTCGAAGATTATTCTACTAGAAATCAATGTTATTTGGAGGAAATAGTTTTCTCTCTTTTTTTTCTTCATTTTTTGAGAGCCTCTTCATACCTCCCTTCTGAACTGTTACACATTTGATATATGTTTTTCTTCTGATAGGCTTTTTTTTTTTTTTAAGGGCATTAAAGGAAACAAAGCTAGCCAAATTCATTCTACCATTGCATTTCCCTCACTGAAACTGGGTGTTACAGTTTCTTTTAAACTTACCTCAGAATTCACTCCATCGATGCCTTAGTTAAACTGAAAATTAGACAGCCTGTGAACTGGACATGAAACATGAAACACTAGCATACAAGGGTCTCTGGTAGAGTTAGTCTCTGAGAGAGGATCCTACGCCTGTGTAGCACACAGAGCAAAGTCTGGATCCTCAACGGTGGTGTCTGGTGGCTGTCATCCCAGCCCCCAGATCCCAGCATCTTTGGGATGCTCTGCATCTTTGCAAACCTCCTGCTATTCCCAGTTTTCTACTTTTATTCTTTCTGCCTCTCTGTCTCTTTCTCTCTCTCAATTTTGGTCTCTTCACCTCAGCAGCTAAAATGTCACTCCCTTTGTGAATCCTTCCTGCCCTCATCTGTTCTGCAGTGGACTGTGTTTTCTATCTTTAGATCTTGTCACAGTCTCATTCCACACACATTCACTGTAGTTCTCTTAGCTACTTTAATTTTCTCTCCCATGCACACACTGAATATTCACTTTTCTGGCCTCTGGTACTCCCACTAGGCAGACCACAGAGACACATCAGATACATGTGAGGATATAAACTGAGCCAATGAAGTTGAGCTTTTCTTGAGGGAGTGTAGTCAGCTACAGGCATACCAGGTTTGCTGTGCTTTCAAAAGAAATGGAGGGAGCCAGGTGTCATGGTGCATTCCTTCAGTCCTAGCACTTAGGAGGCAGAGGCAGGTGGATCTCTGATTTCAAGGCCAGCCTGCTCTACAAAGTAAGTTCCAGAATAGCCAGGGCTATACAGAAAAACACTGTCTTGAAAAACCAATGACTGAATGAATAAATACAAAATAAATATTAAAAATGGAGCAACGTGGATACTGAGGGAGATGATTAGCTGCAAACTTTGAGCAACTGACGGCACTGACTTATTTCTACTCAAAGAGCCACTTTCCTTCAATGTTCCTGATTTTGTTACTTGCTTGTTTATGGCTCTTTTATGCTGGGGAACTCTGGACTGACTCGTCCTCCTTCTCTGTAGATCTCTGTTCTCAGCACCAAACCACTTCCAGCCACATTCCATTTTGCTTTCTGATAATCTTATCAGTACTTATTTTAATAGATTTTTTTTTAAGGCTAGATTGCCTTTAAAGTTTCATTGAATTGTCCTGCCCCTACTTCCTGGGCACTTAGACTGCTGGCTGGTGTCACTCTATCAAGCTTATAGAGTATTGCTGATTGAGTCTAGAACTTTCTCCATGTTAGGAAAGCATTCTCTTGGCTGAGCCACAACCACAACTCTCTATCTGACAACAGGTTTTCTGTTTCCCGAACATCTTCCCTCCCCCACTTATTTCTGATCTCCGTCTCCTCCTCCTCTTCTTCCTCTCCTTCTTGCCCCCTCTTCCCCAAGTAATTAATCTTCATCATTACTTATTGTATGTAAAGAGCCCGTATCAGCTCTTGTGTTTACATGTGTTCATCATTTATAATTAATAAGATAATTTGTTTATTTATATGACAAACCAATGATATTTGTTGCTACTTGATACTTTAGCTTGTATTTTTTCAGCCTTATGACCTGTATCAGTAGTATAATTGGCTGTAAGTATTATATGTGAGTGTTTAGCTGAGAATTAGAGTATCACGTTAGTTTTATCTTCCTTTCCCTTGGGTTAAAACTTTTATCACTCTCTTTACATTAGTAAAACAACATACAACAGAAGATCTCATTGGACAGTTTTTAAAAATTATAGCTCATTGAACAGTTTAATAGAGTCAATGATATGTAAGCCTGCCAACTCTAAGGTGATAGGTTTATGATATACAATAATCATGTATTATCTCAAGAATTTTACCAGAATGTTCCATTGTAACCAAACCACAATCTTATAATATTTAAAAAATATGTATATGAGTGTTTGTTCTGCCTGCGTGTAAGTAAATTCAGCATATAAACATGTGCACCTAGTGTATGCTGGTGCCCATGGAGGACAGAATAGGTCATTGGACCTCCTAGAACTGGAGTAGCAGATGGTGGGAGCCTCCGTGTCCGTGTTGGAAGCTGAACTTGGGGCCTTCTGCAGGAGCAGCAACTGCTGAGCAGTCTTTCCACATCCTCAGCTGCAGTCTAGTCTTGTAGTTGAGTTCTTCTCTGCCCTTGAGCTTGTTCAGCATCAGAACATCACTGAGCCTTGTGTTTGCCATCTGCAGACTGACAGGTACAACTATTATTTACTGGTATTTCAGGCATTGCCATCATGAGCTTTCCCTGTGGTAATTAACCAAAGTTTAAATTCCTGTAGATCATTGTCATTGATTGTCATAGATCAAGTCCATGATTTTAAAACGTAAAAAAAAAAAAAAAAGAAAGGAGAGGAAAGAATATTGGAGAGGGAAAGGAGAAAAGGTAAGGATAAAAGATGTAGAGGCATATACAGAGAACTCAAGAATGAGAGAAAGGAGAAATAGTAGCAGAGGAGGAAGGTAAAAATCCTGCATGAAATTTTATGGTGTGAACTCATAAGAATGTAGAACTTGCAATTTCTTCATTTTCAGTATTTCTGGTGAACTTGAACATGCAAAACATCGCTTGTCAGAAAGGCCTCACCCCAGAGTAGATGCAAATGTAAAAAGTGCTCTTTGCCAGAGAATCTCTCATATGAAGGCAGAAGGAGATTGTGTCTCTATTTTAAATCCTAGAGAGGTGGGCGTGGTGGCATAGACCTTTAATCCCAGCTCTCAGGGAGGCAGGGGCCCATGGATCTCTGTGAGTTCAAGGCCACCCTGCTCTACAAAGTCCAGGATAGACAAGGCTACACAGAGAAACCCTGTCCCCAAAAGACCAAGAACAAACAAACAAACAAATAAATAAATATTCCTATTGTAGGCTATCATTAGGTTTTGTCATTGTCAAACCATGTTCTATGAATATATAAGCTAGGGAATTGTCTTTAATTTTTTTTTTATTAGTTTAGTAGATATTTTTTATTATTAGATGATTAGTGCATTTAACAGAAACTGTATTGAAGTCCTTCATTTTTCTTTTTTTTTCAATAGTTTTATAAATATGTTTGACATAGGCCTGTATGTAAACGAAGCTATTTGGGACACCAAAGCAGGGGAGTTGCAAGTTCAAGGCTAGACTGGGAAACACAGGAAAAACTGACTTATATAAATAAAACAATTTGGAAAAGCCATGGAGGTAGCTCAGTGGTAAAGTGATTACTTTTATGTGAAATATCCTGGGTTTGAGCCCAGCACTGAAGGAAGAAAAAGTGGTGAACTGGTCTTCCTGGAATAGGCTGATAATCTCAGCATTCAGGATACTGAGCCAGTGGAATCTCAATTAGCAGCCAACATGGGTTACAGAACCATATGTATATGTACTTATATTTGTATAGTAGTGCAATGTGTAATATGTATTGGTACACATTGTACATGTGTGCTGAGCCATCTCTCCAGCCTCTATATATGTTATATAGTATTACTAACTCTATAATATAGAATAATATACATCATACTACGCATATATAATACTGTGGCAGACACCCGTAAGACCCCCTTTAAGATGTGTTATCTTCTGTTTCTAGATCTGTTCACAACAGTTTAGGGTCAGGTATTTTCCTCCCCGGCAGGTGCTTTAAAGGGTTTCTTTTTCATTCCACTCCCCAGTGGAGAAGGTGAAGGCACAGTGGGAGAGCACGCAGCATGGTGTGGAGCTGCGGCGGCAGCAGCTGGAGGACATGGCTGTAGACAGCCTGCAGTGGGATGACCACAAGGAGGAAACTGAGGAGCTCCTGAGGAAGCACGAGGCTCGCTTCTACATGCTCCAGCAAGCCCGGCGCGACCCACTTAGCAAACAGGTTTCTGATAATCAAGTAAGACTTGTTAGCCAGTTTTTGGTGGTGTCATTCGTTGAATTTACTTCTTTTATATTGTTAACCATAATTAGGGGCTCTCATGTTTTCCCAAGTTCTTAGGCATATATGTTAAAATTCATAGGGATTTAATCACAGGGTTTTTGTTATTTTGAGAAGACGCCTAAAGATATAATAAACAGAAATACGCATTTGTGTGAATGGAGCTGTAATTTGCATCTACAGAGAAAACCTCATTCGGTGACTCTTTGGCTTACTTGAGAGATTGATTTTAGACTTTCACTTGAGAGCTTCCGTAGTGTGCAAGTCAAGTCATAAGTAAGCGTAGTTTCTCTAATGTCTATGTCTATCAATAGCAATAGCTTTTGTGATCAATTTCATTATAGTGTTGAGAATATTGAACACTTATGGTTTAAAGTGTGTTATTTAAAATTTCCTGCTACAATCACAAAAAATTTCTTGAGTTGGTCATGTGGTTACACTTTGTTGTAACATTGTATTTGCCCTTCTGATAGCCTGAAATGAAAATATATGTTTAGGAAGAATATAGTAATCTAGAAAAATGTGGGAAGCAAATTGAAAACCTGGAAATAATGCTTTAAATCTGCACACGAGGACTTCTCATGGATGTAATTTAAGATCAAACTGGCCAAGTCTGTTAGTTTCTGAATTGCTCTATGTGTTTATGATTCATGTTGATTGCTGCAAAGAAATAGCAAAACTTTTGTACAAATGACTAAAGGAATCTAATTAAAAAATGATCCTCAGTGTTTCTGTCCTTATTCCTAAAATGTACTTGGCCTTCACATCTGCAGTATCAATGCCTACAGACTTTAAACTGAACACATACAGATTTTTTGTTATCTTGTTATTCTGTGTAACAATAATAGAGCTAATTATGAAGCATTGATGTTGTTTTAAGTCAGTGGTTCTCAACCTTCCTAATGCTGCGACACTTTAATACAGTTCCTTATGTTATGGTGACCCCCAACTATAAAATTATTTTGTTTCTACTTCACAACTATAACTTTGCTATTGTTATGAACCATAATGTAAATATCTGGCATGTAGGATATCTGATATTCAACATCTGGGAAAGAGTCACTTGGCCCCTGAAAAGGTAGAGACCCACAGGTTGAGAACCACTATTTTAAGCAATCCAACTTACAGGATATTTAACACATAATGGAAGGTATGCACAGCTTACTGTACAAACACTATGTCATTATGATAAGGGACATGTGCAGATTTGGTACCCGTTGAGGGGAAGGGTTTGAGAACAGTCTTTCACAAGTACTGTGCACCGATTCTTGGCTACTCCAATAAACAAAGTGTACATTTCATCTGAAACCTTAAGGTAGAATTTTTTTTTTTTGCAGTTGCTACAAAAACATTACAGATACAAATGATTTGACTGTCATTTGGATTTCATGAAAATATCTTTTTTCCCTTTTATTTATTCATTTATTATTTTATTATATTAATTACAGTTTATTTACTTTGTTTCCCAGCTGTAGCCCCCTCTATCATTCCTTCCCAATCCCACCCTTCCTCCCTCATCTCCTTCCTGCCCCTCTCTAAGTCCACTGAATCGGGAGGCCCTCCTCCTCTTCCATCTGATCCTAGCTTATCAGATCTCATCAAGGCTGCGTACAATGTCCTCTTCTGTGGCCTATCAAGGCTGCTCCTCCCTGGGCGGGGGAGGGGTCAAAGAGCCAGCCATTGAGTTCATGTCTGAGACAGTCCCTGTTCCCCTAACTAGGGAACCCACTTGGATACTGAGCTTTGATGGGCTATATATGGGCAGGGGTTCTACGTTATATCCATTCATGGTCCTTGGTTGGAGAAACAGTCTCAGAAAAGATCCCTGGGCCCAGATATATTTGGTCCTTGTGGAGCTCCTGTCCTCTCCAGGTCATACTAACTCCCCCTTCTTTTGTATGATTCCCTGTACTGTGCCCAAGGTCTGATTATGAGTTGCAGCATCTATTTTGATACACTGCTAGGTAGAATCTTTCAGGAGCCCTCTGTGGTAGGCTCCTGTCCTGTTACTTGTTTTCTCCTATTTCCAATGTCCATCCCATTTGTCTTTCTAAGTGAGGATTGATCATCTTACCCCAGATCCTCTTTCTTGTTTATCTCATGAAAAGATCTTGATTGAGAGATTTTCCAGGGTTTAGAACCTTTGAAAGGGATGGTGCCTATGGTACATTGAGTGTCTGTGAGACATTTAGGCAAATGCTAAACAAATCTTGATGCATTCAGACTGTTACCTTTGCAGACAGAGTGATCCAGAGGTAAAGGGCAGAGGATTTTCACCATAGTATTCTTTGATGTGTCTCCAAGCACATATAGAAGAACTCAGCTTTTTCTAGTATGATTTGTGTTCTCTGAGAATAAGGGGTACAGCACAAAGAATGAAGAAGTCAAATGTTTTGAGGAAGATTGATTCCTCAGTGGGTAATAATTTCCTGTCACCCATTATGCACCTGATTTCTCAGGCATTTTCACTGTTAAAGATTTATTTTTATTAGTATTTTCAAGTATGTGTGTATGTGATGGGGAGGGTAGGCATTTGGGCATGAGTGCAGGTGGCTCTGCAGGTCAGGGTGCCCGTTTCCCAAAACTGCCTGTCTCCAGAGTACCATGCTGGAAATGGTTTTATTTTTTGGCTTTTTTTTTTTGTTCAATTATTTTTCTCTTAAAATTGAGAATTTGTCCTTTTATCTTCTTCTGTGATTTCTCTGTCTAAAATGTACTAAAAATTTCTAGGAATATTAGGGTTGGGTAATACTAGCCACTGAGTGATCAGTTCTAACAGTGCCTCAACTTACACCTTAGCTGTTACTTCAAGAACTGGGTTCTGGCGATGGTGTCATCATGGCATTTGATAACGTCCTACAGAAACTTCTGGAAGAATACAGTAGTGATGACACAAGGAATGTGAAAGAAACCACCGAGTACTTGAAAACGTCATGGATCAATCTCAAACAAAGGTAACTTGAAAGCCTTGGTAGGACCATGCACATTGCCTACTTGAGAATCCAATTTCCCTGGCTTTCCTATAAAAACAAGCTAAGTAGGCACACACTAGAAGTATATTTTATTATCTCTTTTACTTTTAAATTGCGATGGACAAAGTTCACATTATTATCCTTTACGCAGAGTGTGTATCTATGTCTTCTAGAAATTTTACAGTGCATTTTTTTTCTTTAGAATAACCTTGCCACTATTTTCTTTTAATGTTTTCTTATTTTCTTGTGCCTCTTTGTATTAGTTAGAATACCAACTATCTGTGGTATAGAACACAGATAGTTGAAGGAACTATTAGCAACAATTGTTACTGTAATTGCATGTGATATTTGCCTGGGATATACTCAAATGAGGACCACTATTTTCCTCCCACCTGGCCTCTGAACTAATCTATTTGCAGAGTTTTGGTTGATATGTTTTCTTTTTGTCAATGTCAGTATGTCTGGAGAAGCCTGAGACAGCACATGTGTGTATAAGAGAGGGTTTTGCTCACTTAAGTTCGTAGGGCTTGAGAGACTATAACAGTGGTTAGGGTTTTTTTTTTCTTTCAGATTTCATGTTTCTGTTTATCATCAGTTAAAGAGTATTTATTTTATATCTCATATTGGCAGTACCTGTATGTAAGTGAAATTATGGCTTCCTATCTTTCCTTTGCTAAATGAAATTTCCTAAAGATGATTTTGATATCAAAACATGTCTATTTTGTAGTGGATAAAATTGGTATCAGAACATTTTGTGATACAGTAATTTAAAAAGCTTAATGATAACATAACATGAAAGCATTTTCATCTCTAGATCTGTCTTAAATTGTGTGTGTGCATGCCTGTGTGTTTGTGCGTGTACATGTGTACGCGCATGTGTTTGTGTGTGTGCACACGTGTGAGTTTGTTTATGTGTGTGCATGTGTGCATGTGTTCCCTTGGGTGCCACTGCACTTGTGTAGGGGTCAGGCATAACTTGCAGGAGCCAGTTCTCTCTACCTACCACTTGTGCTCTTGAGCTCTAACTGTGGGTGTCTGGCTTGACGTCATACACCTTGGTGCACCACAGCCTCCTGTTGGACCCTTAGATGTCACTGTTAGTTAGAGTCAGTAGCATGGTTCTGAAAACTCCTTGGAGATGATTATGGAGAGAGACATGAGAATGTGTGTGTGTGTTAGATATATACTCAGGCTCCAGATGGATAGCCTAACTAATACACAACTTTGCCAATTTAAAGGAGAAGGCCTGTAATCTTGGTATTTTTAGCAGTGTAATGTGTTCTAATATCATGACACCCTGTTTGGATAGAGCTTGTTACTAAGGGAGGAAGGTGAATTAAGAATACCAGTGAGAGTTTAGTAGGTTCATCCTATAGTATATGTCTATATGAGTGAGTATATACTGCGTGTGTCTTTCTGCTTCTGGGATAGCTCACTCAGGATGATCCTTTCCAGTTCCCACCATTTACCTGCAAATTTCATGATATCCTTGTTTTTTTATTGCTGAGTAATATTCCACTGTGTAGATGTGCCACTAAAATCTGTACACCTAAAGAAACTAATCAAGAGGGAGGACTCTTGCTAAAATGCCCAATTCCTTTCCAGAAGGGCAAAGGGGATGGACATTGGAAGAAGGAGAAGGTAGGGAATGGGTCAGGAGCCTGCCACGGAGGGCCTTGGAAGAGCTCTGTCCTGCATACTATTGAAGCAGATGTTGAGACTTATGGCCAACACTTGGGCAGAGTGCAGGGAATCTTACGAGGGGAGTGGGAAATAGTGGGATCTGGAGAGGACAGGAACTCCACAAGGAGAGCAACCGAACCAAGTGGTCTGAGCACAGGGGTCCTTCCTGAGACTGATGGTCCAACCAGGTACCATGCATGGAGGTAACCTAGGACCCCTGCACAGGTGTGGCCCATGGCAGTTCAGTGCCCAAGTGGTTTCCATAATAATGGGAACAGGGACTGTCTCTGACATGAACTGATTGGCCTGCTTTTTGATCACCTCCCCCTGAAGGGGGAGCAGCCTTGCTGGGCCACAGAGGAAGACGATGCAGCCACTCCTGATGAGATCTGATGGACTGGGATCGGAGGGAAGGAAAGGAGGACTTCTCCTATTGGTGGTCTTGGGGACGGACAGGAGTACAGAGGGAGGAGGAAGGAAGGGGTTGGGACGGGAGGAGGGAGGGAACTACAGGGGTATATAAGGTGAATAAAGTATAATTAATAAAGAATTTAATAAAAAAAGATTAAAAAGAGAAATTCCCAAATGAGCATTGTGAACAAACTCAAAGATAACAGAAATTGTTTTGGTTATCAACTATCTCTACAGTGTATTTCAAGTAAATTAATATTTTCCATAGATGTAACCAAGATTTTGAATTGGCTTTACTTTATCTAATCCTTACACAGGATTATCTTCCTATGACCATTTCAGACATACTCAACGTGAACCTACAAGATACTGATTGTAAAACCTCAGATTGGATTATCAACTTGTTTTTCCCCCTTTGGTTAAAGAGAAAAAACATAACAAATTAATAAATTTCTTTTTTTTTAAAAGAATACCAGTGAGAAGGATAGCCTTTAAAACTGTTTTATTAATTTGCAGAAATTCCATGAGTAAGAAATGTGACTTTGTTTCAACTTTGTAAACAGTTGCAAAAGAATTGACCACTCACTTTGAAAATGTGCTGTCTGCTTTGTTTATCACCATTGAGCCTTTTCTTGCTTTTACTTTGTAAATACCTTAAGACAGCTCATAGCAGCAGTTAAGTTAGATGGAAGAGGCAATTAAAAATGAATTATGTTCCAAGGTGATCTTTCATTTATCAAATTTAAGATGGCCACAGAGCCCCAGTTTTGTTATAGTTGCAAGGGCTTTCTCTACTTATTCTTTGTCTCTATGGTTTTAGAAATAAGAAATCATATTAATATTTAGATGATATTTAGATAATATTGTTATTTGTGCAGTTGGGAAATACAACAAGACCATGGCTCAGAGAATCCATTCTGAGTGACAGCTAGGGCTTCTATATTGAAATTATGTGTGTTTCAAATCTTTAAGTATTCTAAATAGACATCTCTTGGGAATATATATGTCATTCCCTACTTTCTTGAGCAAGCTGTGAGATTATATTAACCTTTTGTGTTTTTGACATTGGTGTCGTAAAGACAGACTGACATGTTTCATAACTGCTTTAGACCAGTACTCCTCGACTTTTAAATTATCTTCCACATGAAGCTTTTAGACTTTCTTGCCCCTCCAACCGAAATGTTAATTAATTAATTAATTAATTGGGCCGGGTAGAGTCTTACTAAGGTAGCTTGATCTTGCAGTGTAGCTCAGACTGGGATCAAACTTGCAATCTTCCTGCGCCAGCTGTGAAGCCCTCTTAATAATGGAGTACATACACTGTGTGTCTGTTTGCGTCCTGCGCACTCACGCTTTAGAGTCAGACAGGAAACGGAGTTTCTCTACCTCCCCTCTGGGGTAGATCCACTCGGCATCTCCCTGGAGAACACATGGCTAGCCCAACACTGTCAAGCTCAGAGACATTAAATGGCACGTTCAAAGTCCCACTGCACATAAGCCTGAGCTGGTAATACTTGTGCTGCTCTGAGTTCTGAAGCACAGACGACAAACTTAATGAGCTGCTGTGTCCCGTGAATGCCTGCTGTGGTTTTAGTGTGTGGATCTGAGTGGCTTCTCATTGTTTTTTGTTGCAGTAAGCCCTTCACACAGCTCGTGTGTGATTCTTCCAACAGTCTTAAGAGACAGGGAGTGGCTTGGTCAGCACTGCATTGATAGTAAATGGGAGCACAGAGTTGGTAGAGTCCCTCAGGGCCACACAGCTCATCAGGCATAGCTGGGATTAGAATAATTCGGGGCTTTTCGCCTACACAGCCCAGCTCTTACTTCCTTTAACAAGACTTTACTTTTTCTTCTTTGTTATCAGAATGTCAGGTGCTGAATACTCGCTCTGTGTATTTGCTTCTCAGATCCGTCTGTGATTCTATTTACTGGTTCTTATCTGCACTGTGTATGGAGAACAGATCAGATTAAAGATATGGGAGCTTCCATGAATAATATAGCAACTTTTAGCACATGACTCTGATGCCCGCCTCCAGGCCTTTATCATCACTTCCTCTTCACAGCTGAATTCTGATTATATATCATTGTCAGCAGAATTCTTCAGAGGTGAGGGGGTAGCAGACTTGCATATGCAGTAATGTTAGGAGCTGTGTGAAGTTTAATATCAGCTTTCAGTGGAGATGTTTGGTATGAATTGAAACTGACCACTCACATTTAAAGGACCTCATTCCCTTATCTACAATGTCAAAATCCCAAACAGCCCTGATAACAGAAAGCTGTCCTTTGGTGTCCTTTATTATAGTCTTTATGCAGCTCAGCGTGAATGGCTTCCGCCTAGCTGCACATAAATATTAGTATGTTTGATTGCTTCCTAAACCTCCCTGAATATAGTATAGATACATTCATTTTCAAATGTGCAAAAGTTTTTAGTTCTTTGCTTTGCAATTTTAATGCCAGTTAACTAATTATTTGTTACAAATTTAGATAGTCAAAATGTGTTTGTACAGGTTGAATATCCCTCATCTGAAATGCTTGAGACTAGAAAGCGTTTGGACTCGGGAGATATTTATTGACACATAGTGACAGATATAGGAGATAATGCTCCAATCTAAACCTGAAATTTACTATGTCTTAAACATACGTGTTGGGGAGTGTAGCATGTGTGAGGCCTTGTACTGCCCCAACACTAATCAGTTAACCAATACACATTCCTACTTATCTTATCCATTTACCCAGAAGGTAATTTTTATAACATGTTAAGTAGTTTTTTTTTAAAGTGAAACAGAATTTTTTACTATGGAATCATGTTGGTACTCCTCATTTTTTTTTTCAAGATTTCAGAATATTTTAGGTGTTTGGGTTAGGAATATAGCAATTTCTGGAGTGTCGATCCCTGATTTGGGCCTGAATAGTTATTTGCTCCTATATTTTCACTCTGTGTGGCTAAAACATTTTATGTGCATACATGTAAGTATTATGTATGTGTATGTATGTAAATCAAATTATCTGTGCTGAAGGATTATAAAGAAAATCAGATATGGTAACTGTAAGCTGTAGTTTCTCAAGAGTCACTAATTAACTATAGACTTTTCTCTTTGTCCTTATCCCCACAAATGCCTATTTAAAGGCATTTCCAGATGTTGCAAGCAGAGCAGAAAGCCTGGGGTGAACCTGAGCAAATTATTTTGTCCCACTCGGTCTCACTTTCTAATGTGGAGGCCATGTCTGATGTGCAGGACTACTGTGAGATCAAAAGTCTCATGCAAACACTCCTGGCACTTGCTCTTGTGTTCCACAGGTGAACCAGCTTGTCATCATACTGCCATGTCTTCCTTCTAAGCCATCATACTTTGCAGAGCTTTGTGTGGTTGATATGTAAAGTGGAGTCTGTAGCTGCTTATTTGTCATTCTGAATGATTTCTACTGATCCTAATGATAAAGTTGGATTATCTGCTTTAATGAATGCATTAGAGATCCACCTAATCTTTATTTGTAGTGAAACTTCTTAAAATATCCCGTTATCTTAGTTAGTGGAATGATTATACTTGCTTAATTAATGTTTTATTCAAGCGTCTTATGCTAAAGTAAAAATCTAACCATCCTGGGAAGAAGAGAATATAAAACTTTCAAGACTGTTATTTGATTGGAAGTCATTTATACAGTTCAAACTGATGAGTAAAATAACTTTATTTTCTTCTTTTGTTATGTTACTGTCTTCTTCATTGATACTCATGAACTAGATATAGCTTATATGAACTGATAGTAGTTCTGTGTACACTGAAGATTGAGCCTGTGGGCTGGGCGTATAGTTCAATTGGTAGAGGGCTTATCTAGTGTGCGTGAAGTCCTGCGTTCAATTCTCAAGTGCTGCATATACTGGGCATGGCAACCATCACCTGTAATCCTAGCACTCACGAGATATAGGCAGGGGAGTCAGGAGTTCAAGGACAGCTTCCTTAATGCAGAGAGTTGAGGCAGCCTCGAACATATGAGACTCTGAAATAAAAAGATTGAATTTGTTAGATCCTGGACTGTGGTTGCTTTCTCCGAGTGCTGTGTTATATATCTCAGAGCTTCTGGTTCATTTCCCTTTGTCTGTAGTGCTTGCTTATTGTCTCCAGAGATTAAGTAAAAAGCATGTATTTTCTTTCAGCATGGATCATTCTTCAGTTTGGTCAATACCTTTTAGGAGTTGTCAATGAAAGATACCATATCAGGATTACCTCTTATGCCTACCCATTGGCCAAGCTCAACCACTGAGCTCATAAAATGAGCAACTGCCACTCTCAATTACTGGGTGTAGGTGGAAAGTACGGGTAGCCCTTTCATCCTCTCTTACTCACCATTAGGAGATTCAGAGATTTGGGTCAGTCAACTTGTTTTATCCTCTTGGAAGGTAATTTCTTTCCCTGATAGTCACCTCTAGTTTTCTGTCTGTTTCTCTTATTTATGTCACCACCTTTGAGAGAAGTATAAAATTTATGCTCTTCTATATTTTTCTGTTCTGTTACTTCATCTTGCCTGTGTCATTTTTCTGCCCTTAATGAAACACAGCCATTATGACACACTTGTATGCTGAGAATGCTCCTGTGTTCACTTTGTATCAGGCTCCTACAAGCAGACATTTTTCTCAGTTCTGTATCAAATTTACTGAAGGATAATGGATACAGTCTTTGTCTTTTCCTTCATTAAAAAGAATTTCACCAGTGACTTCATCATTTATTTAAAGAACTATTCACTAGTTAGTGATTTATTTAAAGAATTGTTCATTAGCCTTCAGCTGGCCAGCTCCTGCGTGAGAGTCTTTAAGAATCAACCTTAAGTACACTTGTGCTTGCCTCCAGAGAGCTTACTGTCTATTAAGGGAAACAATATTATATGGAAGAAACTAGGAGGGGGGATAACGTAATTATAGGAGGATATTTGAGGGATGTAAAAGAAGTCAGCAGTGCAGTCTGAGTGTGGGACTTAGAAAGCTCGGGTGAACACTGGAAAGCAAAAATTGGAGGTGATACTTTAGCTACTTCTGGGGTTGAGAAAGTTCCAGCTGAAGAATCTTCCAGAGTAAACAGTAGCTGTAAAAGTCATGGAGCAGTAAGAGCACATTGGCCTGAGATGTGAGAGGAGATGGAGACAGAAGCCAGATAGGAACTGTGTAAATCATAGGAGTTTTGATGACTTGAGTACAGTGGGATGCTGTGGAGTGATATGTATGGGAGCGACACTGTTTGTATTGATTAAAATTTGATCTCTGTAGATCTTACCTTGAGAGTACTTCATTGGGGTAAAAGAATAATTATAAAGGAAATGCTTTCTGGCTCTAGTTTAGAGATGGAGACATTGTTGGTCATTGTGACCCAAACGTTGATACTGTAGGCGCCAGATGTACGTTGATGAGTTAATTAGCTATGTGGTTTCATGCAATGGGGATAATAAAAGATTAAATTTTATGAAAGATATTGATCATGAAGTGGGAGACACTGTAGGTTTGGGGAGAGAAACAATCTGGAGGAAAGAAAGCGCCACAATTTGTAGAAACAATATTAGAGAAGTTTGTTATGGAGAGTAGCAGGCCGATTGGACAGGGTTAGAGAGGGATTGAAGTCATGGTACTTTCAAGCTCAAGGATTCCAGTTCAGTGATGGCCAGATGAGGTCTTGACCTGAGGAGAGCGAGGTACAACGAAGCTGGCTGTTTGTACAATTGGAGCTCTGGGGCTTGGTGCAAGATGCCTTTGGAAGGTAGTCTGATACATATTGGGAAAGGTATGGAATTGTATGATATTGGTTGATTAATGAAGAACAAATGTGAGTGGTGATCTAGTTTTAATAAATAATTAAGTAAAAAAAGATCCAAAGAGACAAAGCCTCTTATGGAAATGTCTGGGTGGTACTATTATTATTATTGGCATTTGGACCCCAGAGGAAGGTAGCTGTTCTGTTGTGTTATACACAATTATGCATTGTGAGCTAGAGGTGGGGCTCTTTAGGCTTTCAGTGGTCAGCATTAGTACCTTATCACACAGTCCCCTTAAGTCCCGCAGAAGGAAGTTTTAAATGTCTTAGTAAAGCCCCAGTCCCTGTGGAGCAAAGACTGATCACCAGCATACCACAGTTCATTTCAGCAATACTCATTGTTTGCTTTGGATGCCTTCAGATAAATGTTAATTTTGTTTTCAAGAGAATAGAAATATTAAGAAACCACTTCACTGTAAGTTTTCTACCTGCCACTCAGATTGGTGCTGCCATTCTCCATTCTGAAAGACATAAATGCATTTAAATCTTATACCAGAGCTCACCTTTTAAAACATTCAAATTAGCAACACACAACTGTGGCTTCCCTAAGAACCATTTTTGCATTTTGTAAAAAAGACCTGTGTTTGTGAGAATATACTCTTTGACCAATTATAAGCATACACACACTTCATTGAACGTATATTACATTTTACAGCTTAAAATACCAATATTGCCTAACATCTTTAAAATGACATTTTCAAAAGCTTGTGCTGTAGGTGGCCATATTTTATGTTACAAAATGGCTATTGGCTTATTTTATAGACTATCATAGCGAGTTTTATTACAGATATCATGTGAAAGCTAAGAGTTCATATTTTAGAAAATCCTCATTCCCTTTAATATAAACGATCACAAATCTCTCACCCATGGATGTCCTTACATCTTCTATGTGAGGCTATTTTTATTTTCTTTGTGTCCTATAGTCGGTTATTTCTTTTGTTTGAAGTATGAAAAAATATTTCAGCTGAATTCCCCTTTGTAGACTTCAAATCTTACATGTTTTCAGCCTTTTTTTTTTTTAAATTTTATAGGTATACAGATTTAGATTTTTAAAAAGTCCTGGCCTTTGTCTTCTAAGCACACATTTCCTACAGTTAAAACCTTCATCCCAGTCATAAGATACCCCTCTCCCGGTACCCACTCATCATTTTTCTTAGCATTTCTATTACTTCTTTCTGGTCTTTTTTGAGACTCAGAAAATCAAGAGTTGGAATGAAGACCTGAGCTTGATCTCGAGAACTATGAGTGTGTGTGTTTTTCTTTCAAATTTTAATGAAAAACTGCAGTCATGGTAGTGTGCACTGGTGAGCCCAGGGTTGTGAGGCAGAGATAGGGAGATTCCTGGGGCTCTGCTACCAGTCATTGTAGCCTACATCAAAGGGTTCAGGCCTCTGAGAGACTGTGAAAAAAAAATATGATGGCATCTCATTAATGACATCAGTTTGTCCTTTGACTTTTATACACAAATGTGTATTGTGCATGCACACCCATATCCATAGTCTGAGGACCTAGGTGGGTATGAGATCAGTCTTAAATGTGGTCATTCCTATGACCCTAAGCTCAGTGCCTCCCAACCTCTTTGCTGTCTGCACTTTGTTCATGTTTCTACCAGTAACATACTATGTACAAGTAGATACTCTTAGCGAAGAGGAATTTGAAGCTAGAATGGGGGCAACAAGAACTCTTCCAGCTGCTTCTGTGATCTCAGCGATGGAGTCTACAGTTTGGAAAGGACCCCTGGAGACTCTGAGGTGGTGCTTTCACTGATCTAGTCCAAGCTCTTTATTTTAAGGATGGAATCAATATAACAAAGATTGTAGATGCTTCACTCTAAGCCATATCCCCGATAAATGACAGAGGAGGCAAAATTAGGCCTCTTCTGAGGGTAGTATACAAGAGGTGTTAAAGGTTAATTAGCCTGCCTGATTTACACACACACACACACTGCACCTCTAATTTTAATCTTAATTTTCTTATGATAAATCATCTTTAACTTCTTGAAAGTGGATAACTTATTTTTATAATATTCACTATACCACACTAGCTTTGGGTCTAATTTTAGAAACAGAAATTTAATTAACTTGGAGGACTAAGTGAGCTGCATTCTATTAGAATCTTTATATAAATTATATTACTTTTAGAAATCAGAACACAAAGTGACATATATATGTGGACTATGATACTTCTTATTGTCTGTGTGGCTCTAGGAACCAGGTCTGTGCATGCAGTAGGTAAACACTCCACTACTGAGTTATATACACATATACATATATCCATCACTGTAATACATTACAACATAAAGCTCATTTAGACTTCTATAAACACAGTCTGAAAGTCAATATTCCTTTTTATAATTCAAGTTTATTGTTTTTGTGTATTTGAGGTATATGCCAGTGCGTGTACCCACGTAGGGTTGTGTGCAAGCCACAGGGTCATGTCAGAAGTCTTCCTGTATTGTCTCTGTCTTTGTTCCCTTTGTTCTCTCACTGACTCTTTGTTTCTGTTTCTTTCTTTCTTTCTTTATTTTTCATTTTTGTTTTTTTGTCTTTGTTTCTTTTGTTTTATCTGAAGTTAGTTTTTGCCTTGTTTTTAAATGCCAACTTTTTTGTTCCTGTTGCTAATTCTTCTCACATATTTTTAGTAGCCTGATATTGTAATTTTCAAAAATGTCTGTTACGATAAGCATTCTGTGACTTCTAATGTCTTTATCTTGAGGACATCTCTCCTGCTGCCGTGCTTTCTGAGCCTGCTTGCGGCAGCTGTACTGAGTATGTCTATTCTCTTCCTCTCACGGTGTAATCTCTGTCTTGGAGCTCAAGATTTTGTTTTCCCTTTTTGAGTTATCTCGTTTGAGTATATCCTTTGTAAGTTTGTCAAGTTAATGCAGACCTACAGAGCAGTCAGAATAATGACACACTCTTTTCTCTTTGATCCTCTTTCTCATCATCAAAGAGTCCCTCGGTGTTTCCTGGTGTTAGGAGTCTTTGTTTGTTTGTTTGTTTGTTTGTTTTCTTTTTGGAGTCTTTACCCTTTGTGCTGTTTATAGTTTGATGTAGTCTTTCTCCAGTGTCCTTAGGGAAAAATGGCATTTGGGAACAAATCTCAAAGACATATGGTTAGATGCCATTGTATAAATACTATGATTCTACAGTATGGACTTCCAGGAATGTGGAAATATGGAAAACAATTTCACCTTTAGTTTGTAAAATAAGTAGACAGATAAAAAAAACATTATATTTTATAAAAGTTTAGAATGAAACTAGATCAGAATCTAAGGACCTTTCTAGAGTACACATGATTATTTTCTAATAAAGTAGCCCACTGACCTTTTTATAAACCCACAGTGAGGAAACCTAACCTAGAAAGAATAGTCTCAAAGAGATGAGCTCTAAACTTTAAAAGAAGGTTTGATTTTGTTAAATGGAGATGGTAGGAAAGACACTATAATATGGGTACAAAATTTTTACTGGAAAAATTTACATGGTCATACTATCAATATTTTAGAAAAAAGAATCTGAAACATATTGCTTGGGCATGAAGAGGATATGAGAGAAAAGTAGAGGATAAAGTTGGAGAAATTTTTGGTAAGTTCTAGAGGTCAGCACATTTGAAGCAGGGCAGTGTTTTAGGGTTTCTATTGCCATGAAGAGACCATGATCATGGCAACACTTATAAAGAAAAGCATTAAATTGGGGCTGGCTCACAATTTCAGAGTTTAATTCATTATCGTGGCTGGAAGCATGGTGGTGTGCAGACAAACATGGTTCCTGGGAAGGAGCTAAGAGTTCTACATTTTGATCTGCAGGCAGCAGGAGGAAGACCATGTCATGCCGGCCAGACTTGAGTTTATGAGCCCTTAGAGCCCACCCCAGTGACACATATGTACCCCAACAAGGCCACACCGCCTATAGTACCACTCCCTATGTGCCACAAAGGGCACATTAGTCCATGGGAGTCATTTCTTTTCCAACTACCATAGGCAGTTTGGGTTTATTTTCTGAAAAATGTTAGTGGAGGAATTTTATGGAGTAAATGCTGGTATGATTATGTCATCCCAGAATGCCACTTTAATGGTTTCACTGTAGTCCTTTGTATCTGGCTTCTTTCACTTAGCAGAGTGTATTTGAGAGACTGGCCACATCATTTAAGTACTTTGTCTCGGTTTTTGAGTTACATTACATTGCTTGCAGGGACTGTACTTTACTCTCCAGTTCCTGTGTGAGTTGTTTATGGTCTTAGGGGATAAGCCACCTGCTTTCATTCTTTGAGTTTATCTACTTTAGGGATTTCCCAGATGTGGGATCTCATAGTATGTGCCTTTTGGTTCTTGGATTCCTTCTCTTAGCATGATATATTTGTAGAACATGCAGGTTAGACTGCCTATCAGGACTTTTTTTTTCATTCTATGATTAATTGTTCATTTATTAACATATAATATTCCTTTGACAAGTTCTTCTTTCATATGATGAGCTGTGGTGTTGTTTCAATATTCTGAATAATGAGTTTTTAAACATTTGTATATGAGACTTTGTATGGACATGCAGTCCCAGTTTTCTTGGGTCTAAATAAATAGGACTGAAATTGTTGGTGCACATTTTTAAAAATTAAAATTTATTTTATTATATGTGTCTGTGTGCGTTTGTGTCTGCTTGCCTGCTTGCCTGTCTACATAGAGGCCAGAGTAAGAACTGTGTCCTGTGGAACTGGAATTACAAGCATTTTTAGACCACCTGGCTTGTTACTTGCTAGGACAAAAACTCCCATTCTCATGATTGCACATCAAGCATTCCTAGTCACAGATCTAGCCACCTTTTCAGCCCAGTACCCATTTAAAGAAAGAACTTGTCTGTTTTTCACTATGAAGCTTTGAGGTATATGAAGTTTTTAAATGTTGAATTTACAGGTGTGTATCTTGTCTAATTCAAATAACTCCCAGTGCTCTAGGTTTGATGTAGAACTAATGAAACATTCATAAAACGTGTTTGTATATCCAAATATTATTAAATATTAAGTTAACATTACTAAATATTATTATGTTAATAAATATATTAAATCAAATATTATTCAATCAACATGTATTTACTTAGATTATTAGTGAAGGCCAAAAGTTATTATTTCCTTGTGGTGTTAGGGATTGAGCTCAGGGTGTTGTATAGGCCAATGCTGTGTCACTGAATTGTAGACAGTAGTCCTTACATTGTGTTTTTTAAAAATTTTTTTATTTATTTTTATATCAATCAGAGGTTGTAGGTACTTTGCATCCCCGGCGTAGCCCCCTCCCTCTTTCCCTCCCACTCTCCCCATCCCTCCCTCATCTCTTCCCTGCTCACTCCAAGTCCACCTACAGGGGAGGATCTCCTCCCCTTCCATCCGACCCCAGTTCATCTTGTTTCCTCAGGGTTGGCTACAGTGTCCTCCCCTGGGATCTAGCCAGGCTATTACTCCCTGGCATGTGTGGGGGAGAGTCAAAGAGCCAACCATTGAGTTCATGACTGAAACATTCCCTGTTCCCTTTACTAGGGTTTCAGTTGGACACCGAGCTACCATGGGCCACTTCTGAGCTTGGGTTCTAGGACATATCCATACATGGTCCTTGGTTGGAGAAACTGTCTCATAAAAGACCCCTGTGTCCTGCTCAGTTTGGTCTTTGTGGAGCTCTTATTCTCCACAAGTCTTATTAACTTCCCCTATTTTTATTATTATTTCCTGCCCTCTGACGAAGGCTTGGTTGTGAGTCTTAATATCTGCTTTGCTATATTGCTATATTGATTCTTTCAGAGGTCCTCTTTGGTATGCTCCTGTCCTGTTGCTTGTTTTATCCTCCATTCAATGTCCATCCCATTTGTTCATCTAAACGAGCATTGATCATTCCAACCTGGGTCCTCCTTCTTGTCTGTCTTCCCTAGGTGTATAGATTTCAGCATGCCCTTCTTATCCTATAGGACTATATAAGTGAGTATATACCATATGTTTCTTTCTGCTTTTGGGATACCTCACTTAGGATGATCGTTTCCAGGTCCTACCATACATTATGTGTTTTTAAATCTCAAATATTTCTTTTGATTTCTCTCTTTCACATTCAGTGAGTGGTATATGAATATTGGTATTGCCTTTTGTATCCCTTTTATGGCAGCCCAAAGATATTGGCATAAATCTGATCACAAGTTCACAAATATGGTATGTAAAATGCAGGCACAATTATTTTGTGGTATGGGTGTGGTTTTGTTAGTATTTCTATGTGTCAGTACTGCTATCTCACAAACCACTACACACCTTCTTTAAGGATCATTTTAGACCCACAGATGAAAAAGTCACACAGTTGTATATTTGATGACTTAACAGACAGAAGTTCCTCTGAGGCTATATGCTAATTTTGTCTTGGGTAGGTATGATGGACCATGTTGCCCTGTAAGTCACATACCTGTCTCTTCCCGGTTGTTTCTTTCAGCATCACTGACAGACAGAGTGCCTTGGAGGCTGAGCTGCGGACAGTGCAGACTTGTCGTAAAGACCTAGAGAACTTTCTCAAGTGGCTTCAGGAAGCAGAAACCACAGCGAATGTGCTGGCGGATGCCTCTCAGCGGGAGAATGCTCTTCAGGACAGCGCCCTGGCCAGGCAGCTCAGACAACAGATGCTGGTAAGTGTGTAGGAAGCCACGAGCAGCAGTCTCCTACTGAGCCCCTGGTGGCCACCTGTACATTGAGTACTGATCCAAGGTGAGGCTGCCTGCTCATTCAGTTATGGAATCCATGCTGTCCTGTGAATAACTGATTTCTTGCCTCTGAACTACAGAATAGTTTTATAATTAATATTAGGGTGAAGATCTGCCTTGTTTTATGAAAGTAATAATTGTGTTTTTAGAGGTAGAGACTCGGGGCTGCTTGGTTTTCTGTCATTTAAGCCTTTGTACCACTAGTGTTATTGAATACTAAATTATAATGGCATTTCCTTTTCTTATGAGTGGAGAATTCTTATAAATTATTATAACTTATACTATTATACTTAAAATAAACATAATATTTATTATAAATTTCTTATAAATATATTTATAATACTCTTATAAATACTTGCTATAGAAACTTCAAATCTCTCTGTTTCAGTTACAGCCAGACCTTTTAGGCTCAAAGACATTATTTATGTATTTACACTATAACCATGATTACTTACATAGTCTGAGGTTCAAATATGATAATATTAAATCTTTTCTTAAAACACATTTGTGTGAAATTTTATGAAGCATGCCAAAATCTCTCTTCCCATTCCAAGTACTGGCACTTCTGTGCTATTGAGTCCTTTTCCATTACTTTGGGTATGTGCATGGACCTCTTCTCATCAATAATAGATAAACCTTTTCAATTACAACTTAGTTACTTCCATGGAGGGCGTTTCCTGTGTGCCACAGCTGCACATCTCATTTCTTCTTGCTGTGAGTTATATGGAAGTACATGAATTCATCTTGGTGACTTCTTTCTTCTGATGTCCTGCTGGACATGTGTTCCGCTGTTGTGAGATGCATGTTTTTACTTACCCTAGCTGATCACACAGTTCGTTGATTATGGAGATGCTATTCTTTTTGTTTACACAGTGTCCCAGGAGCAAATTCTGAGGAAATATGCTTAATTTTGATTTCTGTAGTTGAAATTCAGTACTGTTAACTGTTTTTGAATCCATTCATAGGAATTCTTTTCTCTTGAAACATCTAAAGACCCTATTGTAAAGTGTCAGCCAATATGTGGGTCTTGGTTAAAGCTCTCTAGGCTTTCTTGGAACTATAACTTTTAAAATTTTCCAAGTTAAAAATAATCGTCTACTGGGTGGTGGTAGTGCACACCTTTAATCCCAGCACTTGGGAGGCAGAGGCAGGCACATCTCTGAGTTCAAGGCAGGCTTGATCTACAGAGTGAGTTCCAGGATAGCCAGGGCTACACAGAGAAAGCCTTTCTCAAAAAACAAAACAATAACAACAACAAAAATGTCATTCAGCAGGTTAAAAGGAGCGCCAGGGCTGGACGCGCCTACAGATGAAGACGCGCACACAGAGGAGTTTAAAACGCTTTAAAGCAAACCTGGTTCGTTTAGAATGGGTTTGCCAATGGCTCATCTTTGTGTGGGAAGACTGCTGCTGTCTCATAGTGACATTAAGAGTCAGGGCCTCAGAAGAGAAGCTTAGTGGGCAGTGTGTTTGCCGCTATGCAGCATGAAGACCTGAGCTTGGGTTCGTTGTACTCATGGAAAAGGCCAAGTGTGTGGTAGCTTGCCGGTCTTGTGGTGTCTAGCCTAAGGGTCAAGAGGATGGAGACAGGTGTTCCCATGGGCTCTGCGGCCTGCCAGTCTACCCTAGACTGTGAGCTCCAGGTTGTCTCAAAAAATGGAATGGAGAGTGATTGAGGAAGACATCAACCCAAGCATTCACGAATAGCCAAGTACACCCACATACACACATCATACACAAGCACCCCAACCAACATAGACAACTTTAAAGAAAAAAAGAAAGGGAAAGCAAATATCAAGGAAAATGTCTGTTTGCTTATTGCTCATTTCTTATTCGTTGCACACTGCTTTTGTGATTTGGTGATGAGTGTGACCAGGCAAGCATCAGAGTTAAATGTGCTCTTTTCTTTCACCCTCTGGATTCTCAGAATGTGACCATTAATGTGAATTGCTAAAATATTTTGAGAGCGTCTGGATTTCAGGAGGCTGTGGTAGGCATTGAATGTAGGTAAATACTAGACTGTGTCGCTTTTATGATTTAAACAACTATGAATTTGATCTATACATGTTCATAGATATTTAATTTATGTAATTTGTTAATTTCAATACTATTTAGACTATGCAGTCCAGTAAGCAACAACTTACAGTAAGGAAAAAAGGCTCCAAATGAACCCTGCTAATGACTATCACTGGCAGAAGACAGGCCAGTTGGAGAGTCTAATGATGTTTTCTCACACATTTTCTTTTAAGTTATATTCTTACCATAGCTCCAGCTCCTCTCAATATTTAATGAATATTCAAGCTATGGGAGAAATAAATTTAAATATAAATGGTAGGGATCTTTTAAATAAAAATAACTAAGCTGGAGATTAGTTGTCTTACAGCAAGCAATGACAATCTAAGAGGCTGCTGGCTAAAATACGAAGAGATGATGTGTATGGTAATTGCTTCTCAAAAATAATTTAATGTTGCCAAAATAGTCTATTTGGGTTCATATGGAGGAGGGTCTCTGTTAACAGCTGAGCCAGACACCTATTTATGTGAAGATAAACGTGCATTTGTTTGTCCTCAGGATGTCTCACTTTATGGTAATTCACATGGTTCTCACCTTTTGCTCTTCTATATTGGATGTCTTAGTTTACAGTTCTCCCTTTGTTGTACTTCAAACAAACAAACAAACAAACAAACAAACAAACAAAATGCATGACTAATGTTTGGCACCTTAGAGGTAGATGGTTTTTAGGCACTTAGTATGACTGGCTGAGCATTTCTGAGATGAAGGAATTTTACTTTTCCCACAGGTTTGTAGATTATTATTATTTGTGTGAGTGATTTTCAATGAAAACTTGTTCAGATATGGAAAGGTGTATGAAGAAAACAAGAAAGACCTGAAGTAATGAAATAGATTTGCTGGTGTTGAGCTACTGGTAGTGGTGAGCCCCTGAGATTTCTGTGTAAGACGTTGTGATTACTTCCGTGTATTTGTGTTGCATGATCAGGGGATGGATGGATCTATCCTTCACCTGTCTGTCTGTCTGTCTGTCTGTCTGTCTGTCTGTCTGTCTGTCTGTCTGTCTGTCTGTCTGTCTGTCTATCTATCTATCTATCTATCTATCTATCTATCTATCTATCTATCTATCTATCTATCTATCTATCTATCTATCTATCTCTATCATCTTATTCTATCATCTGTTATCTATGTACTTATGTATGTATCTATCATCTATCTGCCTATCTATCTATCTATCTATCTATCTATCTATCTATCTATCTATCTATCTATCTATATCTAATCTGTCTGTCTGTCTGTCTCTCTGTCTGTCTGTCCCGAGATGACATGTTCACTGTTTGTATTGGATTCGCGTGTTGTGCCAACCAGATGTAAAGCCACAAAGGTATTTCATGGAGATACAGTTCATATCATGTTCAGTTTTAAGACAATCCTGAATATATTTTAATAAAGAAACGCTTGCAAGCATAATTGCAGATGAAGACTCTGGGCCTATGGTATGTAGCATGCCATTTCTTTTAAGGACAGGTGATCACTTGGTCTCCTGTATTTATGTTTTGGTTTTTGTCCTCAGCAGAGGTTTTTCAGCAAGAGAAAACTTGATCTTGAGCACTTTCTGGAGAGGGAAGCTCTCAAATCCATAAATTGTTGAATGATGACACGAAACCCCAGGGAAGAATTCCATACCATGAATAGTACATGGAGGTCCTTGTACACCTCACATTTAATCTGCTTGGGCTGGGAGCTGGCAAAAGTGGATTAGACAAGAGAGTAAGGTGTTAAATCTCTGACTTACAGGAATACAGCTGATGGCTGTATGAGGAATGAATTTGTACTCCATGACACGAGCCGGCTAGGGTGCTCAGGTAGCCAGGAGTGTCAGAAGTGATAGCAGCTAGACATACAGCTCTCCCATGTGTCTGTAAGTGTGGGGAATGTTGAGGTAAGCCTTTTGAAGGCTGATAGGGAATGGCAAATGAATGTCAGCGGCTCCTAAGACACCTCCAAAGGTCCTGAGTGACTGCACACAGTGTTGGTCTACTAGAGACTTCTGGCACACTAGTGAAATCTCAGAATGGACCCGAGGTGACGGCTTCCCCCTTCTTTATGGAAGTCTCCTATCCCCACATCTCCCGTATTTCCTTATAGTTGCACCAACCTGGTTGATTGTTACTGGTGCTGGAGACTAGCATGGGATGGTCTGATTGGCCCTTCAATCATTTAAAGGCTGTTATACTGGATAATAAAGTTAAATCTGTACCTCTGAGTCTGGTCTCCCAAGTCTGATTCTCAGGATTGTGCGTGGGCTACATTGTTCCCCCTCCCCACCTCAGTTCCTGAATCCCCACATCTAAGGCCTTGGTAGGGAGGGACTGAAGATGAAATTGTGTGTGGTGATACAGTGAGAGGTGGGGGGCATAGGACAAGAAGCTGTCAGAGCAAGAGTACAAACTTGTTTGGACTGTGAAGGGATGGCCATTTCTATTTTGATTAAATCAGAATGACATGTTAGAGTAGCCTCCAGAGAAAGGTGCCTCATTGGCTCTTTACTTATTTATTGCTTTTAAGGAGAAGCTGTTGTTGATTTAAAAACCAATTTATTAATTGACACATTTATCTTTATTGTCAGAGTCACAGTCTAGGACATTCATTATTTTATTTTTATTTTTAACCTAAGCTCTATATTTTAGCAGTACCAATTCATTGAGAAGCTTTGGTTCTTTTTGGGATAATCTGAGTCCATGTGGCCTTTCTGGAGTGGGTGTGAGAATGGGCTGGATTGAATGGAATGGGATCATTCAAAAGAATGGTCTTTTGTGATTTAGAAGCTCCGTATTGTCCTGTCCTGTGCTTGATGCTACCCTGGTTTTCCACTTGTATCTCACAGGAGACAGAAGCTCCTGTAGTACTAACAGTGTACTTTTGGAGTAATCACCCATTTCATCTCTTGGCTCTGAGACAGGAGTTATACAAGTTAAGCATTCCTAATTAAAAAAAAAATCTGGAACCAAGATACTGTCAAATCCATAAGTTGTTGACTGCTGACATGAAGCCCCAGGGAAGAATTCCACACCATGACATTTTGTTTCATGCACAGAATCATTAATAATGTTATAAAAACCACCCTCAGGGTTGGTGCATAAGACTTTTGTGAAACACAGTTGACTGTTGTGTGTAGGCTTGGGTCCCATCTCTGGAATATCTCATTATATTTATGCAAATATGTTATTCCATAATGCAAAAAACCTTGAAGTTTCAAACACTCCTGGGCCCAAGCATAATCAGCTGAAAGAGGCTCACCTTGTAAGTTCATATTTTTATAACAAGTCTTCTGTCTGTTATTCACATACTGCACTGTTTATTTACATTCTGTAATTCATTCTGTAACAACATTCTGTTGTTATTATTTTGTACACTCAGAGATATGATAGGTATTGTCAACATAGAACATACTCCATTTCAGAAATCACTTTTCCCCTTAGGATCAGTCCCTATTCTCAGCCTCTCAGACTCTTGACCTTGATTCATCACTAATTTGTTTCTTCCTATTTGCCTAAGACCTAATATTTTGAATTATGAAAATGGCCTGTTTTGGGCTTTGGCAGCCTCACCAGGAGGAGGCAGTATAGATTCTCAATAAGGAGCTGATGGAAAATATGTGCAGGCTAAAGCTCCCCATTGAACCAGGTCTATTAGACCCAATCAAAGACTTTAAATCACACTGATGTGAAGGACTGAGGAGACAGGGGAAGGAAAAGAAGCTCCTAGAAATGTCACTGTTTGGTACAGGATCATAACATCACGGAGAGGCAAATGGGCAGGGTGCCCTGGGTGATTAGAGTAGGCAGGACCTTGGTAATGGGAAACATATGCGGTTTGTTTCTGGCTGTGCCCTTTTACCCAGCCACTTAATCATCCTGGGACAGTCTGGTCCTCTGAGACAGTGTTCCCAAACTAGTATCAGTGTGAAGTGCATCTCAAACATGTATACACACGTGTGCACAAGCAAACACAGTCTCTGTGTCTGTCTCTGTCTCTCTGCCCTAACCCTTCATATGACATTATACAATTGTCATCTTGGGTTTCCTGTTTATGAAATCCAAACAACTTCATGATAAACAAAATGAGATCATGAAGATGCTGTCCAAGAGGGAGATGGAGGAGTTGACCATGCTCTGTATTCAATTGCATGTTTCTCTTTATTAACTTGGCTGTTTACTTAGAGGGGTCCTATTTGATTGCTGGCATGATTTGCAGGGCTCTAGAAGCCAAATTTTCACCTCTGCCTTTGGGGCTTAGGTAAACCTGCATCCCTCTGTAAATATGTTCAGTTTTGTTTTAGATGATGCTGTGCCCAGACTGGCTCAAGGTGTTTTATTAGCGCAGAGTGTGTGGGCTTTGGTTCGTCAAGACAGATCCCTCTGTGCTCCTCAGTATTTCTTCTGCTCATCCCACAAGCACAGCCTGAGCCACGTTCCGCCGGGAGTGCTAGCATCACTCTGTGGAGCGCCAGGCTCACTGCCACTCGGTCTCACGTAAGCCAGCTTCCAGGCATGCACCGAGGCAGTGGCCGGTGCTCACTCTCTGTCCCCAGGGGAAGTCGGCCTTTGTGTCTTCAGCTTTAGTGTTTCACTTAATATCCTCTTGGCTTCAGAGCGCTCTCCTTCCCTGCAACCGGCATCTCTTGGCTGCCCTGCAACTTGCTTCATTTGCTGAGCAGGTCCTGGCTGTGAGCATCTGATGGAGGCTGTCTGGGTGGCGTTCGTCAGTGTTTTTGTCAAACCGAGAAGTTGATGGACTCCCAGCCTCCTTTTCTTTAGAACCTTAACCCCCCTGTATCTTTCAAATGCATTTCTGGAAACGAGCATGCTCAGAGAACTGGCAAATCATTGTCCAGTGACCGGGAGGAAATGATCGCTGCTCTTCATTTATAATGCAAATTCTGAGGACTCTTCAGAAGTGTGGTAAACTTAAAATGATGGCCGTGGTGAGAACGTCTCTGCAGAAAGTTGTGGTTTTGTTACATCGTTTACAAAGGATGGCAGTTTCTTCTCCGCGGTACCAGAAGCTCTGCAAGGTAACTAATTGGAAATCAGGGAGTTGGGTATCAAAGGAATCCCAGTAGCCTGGCTAGAAAATACTCATCTTTCAGGGTCTTATGAAGAAAAGGAAAAACTCTCTTTCCCGGCAACTGATTACAAAAGCTGTTAGGAATTAAAATAAAAATTATTTAAACCTCTGAAACAAGTAGTATTTTAGTATATATTGTATTTTACTACTCAAAACCTTGTCTTCTGAGATGCGCTGTTTGGAGAAAATACGACAAACTATTTTCGTTAAGACCTGTTACCTCTGGAGGGCTTTGCAATATCTTAATATTTAATGACACATTAATCCAGTGTTAAACTCCAGCAAAATCAAGCAGAAAGCTTGAAATGGTCTTTCAACAGATTGCCTAACATGTTCATCTTTTTATAGCTTATTTTTTCCAATTAAGGAAAGTAATGCCCATTTTAAAAACAAGCTTAGCCTTAGCATAAACATTTCTTATATTCTTGGAGCCTGGCATGTTGTAGTTAAATTTGAAGAACTCAATTTTCTCTGGACAGGTGGGTTAAGTAGTGACTTAGGATGTAACTTGTTTGACAGTTATACATTTTGAATGCGATGTCAGTCATTTTAAACACGAGCCATCCAGCTCGTGTTTTTTTTTTTGTTTTTGCTCATGCTTTTATGTTATTCAATGTTCATACTGCCTCTTTATATTTGTAAAAATGGGATGATATGATATAAAAAGATTAGAAGAGTAGTTAATTTTTATATCATTACGGTAATAGGCTTTCTCTCTTTCCTTGGAAATTTCTTAGTATGCTTCTAAAGAATCTCACCGTTCTCTAAAGGACCAGCTGGTCTGTAACTGGTAAATCTGCCGCTTATAACATTATTTTCCCGATGATATAAGATTTGATGTGTTTAAATACCTAGACTCTGCCTATGAAGAACTGGATCAGGGCTGGGAAATTGTACTCCCTTCATTTGACTTTATCATATTGTTGTGTCTTAGAGTTTTTCCGGTTTAATGTGTATCTGCCCAGAAACTTGCTTTATAAAATATAATTTTAGTAAATAGATTGAGGTTCTGGGATATATTTTGAAGAAATACCTACTGTATTTCCATTTGTATTAAGTTATTTAAAACTTGATCCAACTTAGTAATTCAGTTATGAAAGTACACAACTAACTGTTGGATATGTTGGGATTTCATCTACTTTAAAGAATAGGTGTATTTTTGTAACACATTTCCATTTTTCACAAAAAGCCAATTTTGATAATGGAGAAGAAAACTGCACTCACTAATATATATTCTTTTACTTTTTAAGTATCAGCATAAATATATGAATCATTAATACGTGTTACTTTTTAAGCTAACAGTATAAATGTACGAAACATTTTTAAAAAGCTGTGTTTTGTTGTTGTTGTTATTTCCATAACTACTTTCACAAAAGCAGAGGAGTGGTTTTTTGTTTTTGTTTTTTTTTTGAGTTCTAAAGCATTGGACGAGTTTAGTTCTATGTACAAAGAAAAATTCAGGTGCTAGAGAAAGCTACTGACTAGTCGCATGTTAAGACCCTAATAAAGCTAGTACCGTGTTACTGAAGACATGGGGGTTCACTCCCAACAGGAGTATTCTTTGGGAAAATTTGCTGAGATTTATGATTTCTCAAAGATGCCTTAGAATTTAAATATTCAGCAGAGCGTTACTTTTGGAAAACTGAAGTTGTCTTATTTGCAATTGAAATTTACCTTTAATATATCCTCTTACATATGTGAAATTAGTTACTGCTCAAACAGTGCGATGGGGGACAGAACGCTTCAGAACTTTCCAGTAGGTGTCAGTGTAAGGCAGTGATATACGACATGTCGCGACTCCAGACAGGGAGGTGGTATGATGCTGATTACTATGAATAAATGAGCTGGTAACAGGTACATTTTATCTATCTTATTGCATTTGAAAACGGCATCATAATTCATATTATCATGAATAAAAGTTATAGTTATAGAATTAAATGCCAGTTGCCCATCTTAATGAATTATATGGCATCTATCTTTACTGAATCCACTGTGTTTTAGTCACTAGTGGTGCTGTTGTGCTTGAAGTTTGACTAGCTGTGCTGTTTATTTGCTTTTCGTGAATTCTCTTCCTTTTAAATTGCAAAGGTTGTCATGGCTGTTTTTCCTATATCTCCTCCATTCTCTAAATTTAGCTTTTAAGAAAGGAAATGTTAAACACTGCAGTGTTTTGCCATAAAAATACAGAGAGAATCTATTTTAAGTACATTTAAAGACTGAAAAGAGAGAGAGAGAGTGACAAATATTGCATCGCTCAAGGGATAAGTCTATTTTGAGTTCATCTTGGCATTTTGAAATCCGGTGTCTGAATATTTGTACCCTTTCTTGTTCTCCTTCACATCTTTCTTTTGCCTGTTGTATGTAATATCAGTCTTTTATAAAACTTCCCCTCAGAGGCACTTCATTTTTTTTTTTGCTTTGTTTTCAAGCTTTATTGTCAGAAGATAATATAAGTGTATAACAATTGGAAATTTGTACACAATGTTCTTATTTTGTGCCCCCACCCCCATGTCTATTTCAAAGAGGGGAATGGACAGGAACTAGCAGAACTTGGGAAAACTGAGGCTCTGAGTAAATCTCCCCCCACCCCCAAGTATATATGCAGTTGCATTTTTTGCATTTTAAAACATTTCTTTCTGGTTATACAACCCCTAAAATTTGAACAGGAAACTGAAACATAATGGCCGCTGACTTGAGATATAATTAGCAGCATTGAAATCACCCCTGATGACCTAAAGCCACCCTACACTGGATGCTAATTTCTCCTGATTTGGCTTAGTTCACTTAGTTTCATTAAAATATTAATGATTCCAAAGTATAATTTTTCTTCTATTAGAGCACAGTGGAAGCAAAGCTGGATGTAAGTGACTTTTAAGAATGCTACTGACTTCAACTTATTTTCATTCTGTGATTATTTTGGTCTGTTTTGTATCATTAAGTCTTTGGATTGAAAGCTGATTGAGGTGATGATGAGCTAGAAAAAATTTTATAGGCCCCTCACCCCTTCAGTGCCACTTTTAATGGCATATTTAATAATTGACATGGTAAAAAGTGGATTCTTTTGAGGTAGATTAGTGTATGAGTCATTATAAAAATTGAAAAAATAATTAGCATTATAAATTGAGTTCTTCATGACATAAGCATTAAGCATTTTTTGATTTAATTTTATAAGTCTTATGCTGCAGCATATATATGTAAGCCAGTTTCGCCAAAATAATTATGTGCCCAAACATATCTTCATATGTCTTATCCGAGAAAATATTTTAAGCACCCAGCTGCATATTATTAATTCAAAATTGTGCACCTCTGCCATGATAAGAATCATCTGCTCAGTAGTCCCAGAGTGTGTGTTCAATATTGTCTTACCACCAGACTGATTACCCCCTTCTTTCTGTGTGTTATTCTCCCACCATTTGGTGACTGGTGGTTTGCTCATAGGGGAAAATGATGGCTTGAAAAATCAGGGTTGACAAGTTGTGTTTAAACAAAATCAATTTCTTCTGTATATAATCAATGTGTGTGGACCATGTAGACCCTTGTGGATACCTGTGTAAAGGGTAACTATGGAACTCCGAAGACATCTCAGTTTCTCCATTTTTGAAATGACTTTTAAGTTCTCATGTTGTCTGTCACTTTATGGTAGTGTGTGGTTCGCCTAAGGTTGAGTGCATGTGTTTTTGAAAACATGGCAAATACGATGGTGCATTTTAAAGCAAGCTCTACAGATTTGACTCCCAAACACTCCTCTGTGCACTTTCAGGTGGAATGTATTGCTCTCCTTGTATGACTCTGTCCCGAAGTTTCAGAGCATTAAGGCTCCATGTGACCACAGCCTGAATGTTAAGCTAGAGGTAGTTTAAGGCCAACTCTCAGATTCCCTCAGTTTCTTTCAATAACCAAACCATACACATCTATTTTCTTGAACCACAGAAAATAGATGCCCCAGCCTGAGGTCTCCTTGATCATAAGAAGACTTGTCTCTTCATGGTTTCATGAGAGACCAGAGGTTTGGATAGTTTGGAGGCTTATGACGGTTGAGCTGCTGTGGAGTATCACGCTGAAAGAGTTGCATTTATTCTTCCCTTTCGCTGATGCTCCTTGCTGGGCTCTTCAGACATGTGTGATCCCCCAGGGAAAGCACTCACCTAACTGTCTGTCTTCTGCAGTCTCTGGGAGGGAGAGATTACCAATATAAGGTTCGAAACAGAAGAAAGACCTTCATTGTTCCCTGTGACTGTCACATGTTTTGTCTTGTGGCTTCGTAAAGGAGCAGCAGTTTAGATGGCCTGTCCTCTCTTTTTACCACAATTCCTCAAGTCAATGTGAATATCAAATTATTTTTTAATTACTTAATTAAGTAGTAACATGCTGTTAATCAGAAAACTCATGTTACCAATGACAACTTATGATGTAATATAAAGCCTTTATATGATTAAAAAATAACAGCGCCAACAAAACTACATGTTAAATGGTTCTTTAAAAGCTGTCATGATATTTGGAACTCTGGGTGCGTGATGGTAGTAAAATCAGGGGTGAACAGAAGGTCCTCCTGTGAAGAGAGCTGGCAGAGCACTCTGGATATGGAAAAGATTTTCCAAATTTTACTTTGTCATTGTGACGAAAAGCTTGATGACTTGTGTTTTCTTTGGGGTGCAATTTATTAAGTATCAAATGGAAATTTCCAGCCTGAATGTGTGGATGTGAAAGCTGCAGACATTACCCGGTTTCTCTTAACTCTTGGCTGAGCCCTGCTGCTCTCCTTTCAGCATAGTTAGTTGTTTATATTTAGCTCTTGGAATTAAGCAATTAGCAGAGCTCCTGCCAGAGTAGAAGAATATAGAAAATGTCATGCCATCATGGCTTTCTCACTTGCACAAAGTTTATTCACTCTTGGGTAAGGTAAATGAAGTCCAAATAATTGAAATTGGAAAGGATGTGAAGTGCAGCAGAGGGTTACTCTTCATCATTCTTTTTCTAGTTTGTTCAATTCTGTGGAGTTCTAAAAGATTAATTTGTAACAAAACTCATTTATAGAAGCAGACAGTGCTTTTTAATGCTTAATAAATAATTGGCTGATGTGACAGCATGGCGTGACAAAACCTGAACAAAATTCTGGAAGAATGTAAAGTGAAGAAGTAGTTAGGTGAGGTCTGGTGGTACAAATCCTGTAATCTCAGCTAACTAGGAAGCTGAGGCTGAAAGACGGAAAGTTCAAGGCCTTGGTGGCATACAGAGTGAGTTAAAGGTCAGGTTGTATGACTCTGTGAGACTCTGTCTCCCATTGAAACGTTAAAACATAAAGGCTGTGTACACACCTAAGGTGAACACATGGCCAACGTATGTAAGGCCCCACTGTCAGTCCCCAGCCGTTGGTGGGAGATGCTTGTTTCCACGCTGGGACCTCGTCTGCCACTGCTGCTGCTTTTCCTCCTCCACTACTACTCCTTCTCCTAATGCATGGCTATCGTAGAGCTTGGTAGACAACTGCTGTGAATAGACACCATGACCACAGCAACTCTTATAATGAAAAACGTTAAATTGAGGCTGGCTTACAGTTTCAAAGGTTCAGTCCATTATCATCATGGTGGAAAGCATGGTGGTGTGCAGGTAGATATGGTGCTAAAGAAGGAGCTGAGAGTTCTGCATCTTGATCCTCAGGCAGCATAAGAAGACTGCACACTGTCCAGACTTGAGGTTATAAGACCTCAAAGCCCACCCCCACAGTGGCACAGTTCCTGCAACAAGGCCACACTTAGTCCGAAAAGGCCACACCTCCTAATAATGCCGCTCTATGGGGCAGGCATTTACACACATGAGTCTATAGGGTCCATCCCTAGATAAAGCGCCACATTCACAGATGTTGCCATCTCTTTTGACAGAGGATCTTTCATTGGCCTGGACCTCACCAATGTCTAGACTGGCTAACCA
>CM053763.1:18713289-18794719 GCA_028658305.1 Pachyuromys duprasi
ATTGTCATCAGTTTGGTTGCATTTAACATCTGGAGAAGATATAAGCACTTGTACTCCACAGTGAAGGGACAGGGTGGGAGACACCTGGCCAGTATGTGGTCTAGCTGGCACTATTCACAGAATTCTTGATTCCAGGTTCAGTGTCTCCCTGCATTTCATTCCATGTAGTTACAGGGTTCTCCTGGGCTTCAAGGAACCATGCAGTAAAGAAAGAGATAGTAGCTTAAGTGATTGCTGTAGTTCCTTGTAGTTATTATTGCCTGTGTTTTCACTGTACAAGGAAGGAAACACACCTAGAAATGTTTATTACTGATGGTTTTGTGAATGCCTACATATTTGTTTTCATCTAGAAGTTCAAAAACAATGAATTACATCAAATTTGAAACTATTTTAATATCAGTTTTTGGCTATATGAGAGAAAATAAATTTTTTCTGGTTTATACATGCCTTTTTTTCCCCCCTAATGGATTCATTTCTCAGCTTTGTACAAAGAATGGATTGGCTCATTTTAATGCAAATTGATATCGTTGGTTCTGGTTTTTGATTCATAATTTAGTTTGGTTTGAGTCTCAGTACCACAAGTTTTGAATTATGCATTCACCGAGCCTAATTCTCCATTCCCAAATGTAGGTTTTTATCATCTTATTTAAGGCCCATAATAGCTCCTTTAAAAGATAAATGGAAATGAATCAGCTGTGGTGCACCTTATTTTAGTGAGGCATTTCCTCTTTTTTGAAAATCGTGTATTCAGTGGTTCTCATGTACCAAATACATACACTTAATGTAAAGTGAAGTGACACAGTAGCTTTGCAAATCCCAAAAATTCACATAAGTTGTTCTAAAGAAATTTTAAGTAGTTTCTTTTCACGTTTATTATTTGTTTAAAAAATTTTAAGATTTATTATTATTTTTAAGTATGTGTACCTCTGAATGTATGTATGTATGTATGTATGTATGTATGTATGTATGTATGTATGTATGTATGTATGTGTATGTGTAGTGATGTGCACATGAGTGTAGCCACAGGTTTGTTTGGATCTCCTGTTGTGAGCCGCCTAACATGGGTGCTGGGAATCAAATCGCAGTCCACTGGAAGAGCATTATGGGATCTTAGGCACTGAGCTATCTCTCCAGCCCTGTTTGTTTTTTGAGGCTGTCTCAGGATATATAGCCCATGGTGACCTCAAGCTTAACATCCACCTGTCTCGGCTTTCCAGAGTGATAGGATTACAATCCTCCACCACCACAGCCAGGTCTTTTAATAATCGCAGTAACTGTATGTACTTTTGAAGAATCACAGTGAGTCAAAGTGTTCATTCTAGGCTAGAATAAGACTGCATGGATTCACATAATTCTGGCCTGGTCATTTGCTACTTTTTTATTACTTTGACAAGCCATGGGCTGGGTCTATGTCTCAGCTTTCTTTTTAGAAAATGAGAGTAGAATGAGTCTCTCTGCATATCACTGAATTCTGGCATCCTTGCACAGGCTGAGCATTCAAGGATCAAGGAGATGACTTAGGGAGTGTGCCTGCAGCATCTTGTGTCTATGGGTGGTGGTGTTACTATTCTGTAGTCTCTAACACTAAAAAAACCCCAAATCCCAGTGAGGAAGTCCACAGCATAATGGGGCCTGGGAATGTCTCTAAAAGATTTAAGCCTTGTCGGTCTGGCTTCTTGAGATGAGGTCTAGACCCTCCTAGGCAAGGCTACTACACACCACTGTTCTGGATAGAGGAGGAAAGAGTGCCGAAGAGGGCTTGATCATGTTTTCTGTTTGCAGCTGTGCTTGGGGAAGGTCAGCCCAACCTTTCCCTTGACCTTGAGGTAAGAGTCCCATAGGTTTATCTACTCACCTGCTTGAAGGCTCTTTTAGTTTTCCATGCTCCTCACTGCTTAGCCTGCGCTGACATCAAACCTGGAGTAATCTTGCCAGCTTTGCCTCTCAAGAGCTGGGTTTATAGGTATGAGCCACTGTGCTTGGCTCATCATGGGTAGGTTTCTTAGCAAATGTTCTTGTTAACTGTTTAAAGTATTTCATAAAATTAAAAATCTTACTTATAAAAGGGTAAACTTTACAGAAGTTAGAGGAAGAGAAGAAAGGAACTTGTTTAGGTTGAGAGCATTTTCTCTATGTCTTTTGGTTCAGAATCTATAAGGATCATAGTCCCTGTGCCCCTGTTCTGTGCAAGCTAAGGGGACAGGCATCTCCAAGGCGTGCTTTGATATGCAAGCAAGGCAGGCATAGTTTTTTGCTAGTGAGGTTTCTCCTTGTATTTAGAGCTTTCCTCTTAATCTTTACATGTTATGAATGCTTTCTCGTGGGTCAATAAATATTTCTTATATTGTGATTTTTAAAGGCATAAATATAATTCTATTGAGTGGCTTCAATTCTCCATACTTTATCCAAGCCCTCAAATGTGGTGAAGTGCATGTTTGCTGCCAGTGTTCTCATGATAAATTACTGTGTGGCTAACATGCCCCTTAGTCTCTGAACGTATCCTGATTATTTTCAGAACACCTTTATAGAATATAGCAATGGCACCAAATGTGTAAAATCTTTAAAAGCTGTTATACACAACGTCAAATTTCACCTGGTGAGGTGGTACTTGTTCATATGCACACTCCTAGCCAAGATGCTGAATTTTTAGCAAGGTAGACAGTAATAGGTATCAATCAAAATGGTTTATGAAGTTGTTAAATTACCCCCCCCCATTCACATAAGTATAGGACCAAATATTCTGGCCTGGAATGGAATGTTAATAACCAAACACTACAGGACCTAGATGGGATGTGACAGAGGGAATGTGATAAAACTAAAGACAGGAAATCTTATTTGAAATAAGAGAGTGTTTAGAGGAAAGGAAATACCCAATATGGATCTTGAGGGATTGTAGTGAAGCTGAGCATTCTGGGAATAGATAATGGATAAGCAAATACCTAGAATATAAAAGCATGTTGGTTGCATGTAGGGGATTGAGGCATTTCTTCACCAGAGTTCATTCACTATAATATTTATAACAATATTATTGTAATAACATTAAACTAGTCTTGATTTCCAGCTGCTTGAGCTAGACTCCCCCAAATCAGTGAAATTTAATGCTTGTGAATATTATGGATACTCAAACATGGATTGATCCCATTTCTAGAAGGTTTTTCAGAGACTGTGTATGTTTGTGTGTCTGTCTGTCTGTTCACTCATGTGAGTTTATATGTTTAGGTGCTTGTACAGAGGTGCGCTTGTTTTGTGGTAGGTTGACTTTAGATGTCTTCTATTTCTTACTATCTTTAAAAACAATCTTTTTCTATGGGAGAAGTTTGGTTTTTTACAACTTCATGCATGTACACACAACATTCTGTTCACCCTCTTTCTTTCATCTACTCCCTGCTCTACCTACAAATATTTCCCCTCACATACTAGTTTGGTTTTTGTTTCATATCTCATAGAAGTTAGCCAAGGTCATCAGACTCTGAGTTTGGAACTTACGACGAAAGCCTATTGGGCTCAGCAGTGAGTATAGAACTGGACATGTTGTCCATCTCCAAGAGACTGTTGGTTGCTCTCAGGTCAGGAGTGAGTGATCGTGTTCTGTCAGTGCCTTCTCCCTCCATATCTAACCATAAGGAGGACCTGACTTCTGTGACACAATCAACCTTGTCTTTGAGACAGGATAGCGCACTGAACCCAGGGATCACCGGTTTAGCAAGAGGGTCTCAAGGATCCCCCTGTCTCTGCCTCTCTACCACTAGGACTGTAGGCATGTGCCAACATGCCTGGTATTTTACATAAGTGCTGGGAATCCCCATCAAATGCTCAGACTTTTATATCTAACAGTTTATCAACTGAGCCATCCCCCCAAAAGGACTTCTGATAGCAAAATTGCTTAATGTCTGTATATTTAAAACAAGCATATTGTCTTTTATGATGTCTTCTTAACCCAGGAACAGCCTTCCTCTGATGTAAGACACAAAATGCTGTAAGGCAATTGATAAGGAAATGTCATGATATTTCAAACAGAAATTTAACAAAAAAAGGATTCACTGCAGATGTGTCTATTATTAACTTAAATTCTAGGCTTATAGAACTTTAGGATTTACAGAATGGTTGAAGTTATTTAAAGTTGCATATCTGAAGAAGCAGTTTTTTAGCATACATATAGAACTTCTCCAGCCACTGTGATTTTGGGGCTTGAAGATGCCCAAGATTGAACAGCTAAGTGGTCCTTTGCAGTTCAGGTTGTAAGGATTTCTCTGAGATGTGTGTGTTTATGTGTATGTGTGAATGTATATATGTGTATGTATGTATATGTATATATCCATCTATTTACATATGTAAATTTTTCCTAGCACCACATTTATCTATTTGTCTCACCTTTTCAATTATGAACTTCTGAAATTTGGGGCTCTATCTTATCAGTATCTTTTTACACTGAACAAAAATATATAAATATTAAACAAAGAATCCAACATTCAGCATGTTAATGGAATAAAGCAGAGATACAATGTGTATTGTCTCTAGTTCTCTTTTAAAATAGCTTTATTGACACGCTGGAGAGATAGCTTGGCAGTTGAGCTCTTGCAGTGGACCAGGCTTCCATTCCAAGTACCTCATGAAGGCTCACAACTGTCTGCCACTCCAGTTCCAGGATATCTCACACCCTCCGCTGGCCTTACCCAGTACAAGGTACATGTGTGGTGTACGCACACACATGCAGAGAAATGTTCACATACATAAAATTTAAAAGTAGATCTTAGAATAAAAAGCTTTATTGAAGTAGACATCCACAACAATTCACTCTATTCAGTAAAATTTTTAAACAATGCATTATTTTCAGGGTTCTGTGACCATCACCATGATCTTGTTTGTGAACATTTTTTCACTTTCAAAAGAAGATACCCATTCCTATGTAGTTCCCTGCCAATCTGAGGCAGCCACCAGCTTTCTTTGTGCGTGTACATGTGCCTCTGTGTGAATATGTACTTGTGTGTTGGCTGCCCACATAGGCCCAAAGAGGCCTCTGTTCAAGTTCCCACTTAGGGTTATAGGTGGTTGTGAGCCAATAGATTTGGGTGCTGAGAATCAAACTCTTGTCCTTGTTGAGAGCACCCAACTCTTAACCACTGTGTCATCTCTCCATCCCACCCCCTTCTGATTAGGATTCAGATTTGTCAACATTGTGTAAGGTAAAGCCATGGAAAAGTATAGGTATTGTTTTTTAACCTCTACTTTATTTGGGGTTCCTTATGTCTCTGCCTCCCTTCAAACCTCCAACCCTAGGTAGTTTAGAAGAAGGTTAGAAGGGAAGGGGGACAGAGATCTCTTAAGACTTGGTTCCTGCTGGTTAGGGTCATCGGGTTCTTTGGGAAAATAACAATCTCAGTCATCTGGAGATCTAGCAGTTCAGCAACAGCAAATGGCAAATGGCAGCCGTGGAATGAACAAGCAACACTCTTCCTCCTCTGTCCATTCTTGAAGACTCTTCCTTTCTCTGGGCTTTGGTATTTATACTCTCTCAGAGTCCTCAGAATTCCATTAACTCCAGCTGGCTAAGACCACAGCCGTCTCTGAGCCCATGAGGCTGTTACCAGCTGGCAAAGACCCACATGAGGCAATTAACAGCTGTGGACAAACTAACGGTAGTCCCATATCCCACACTTCGCATTAAAAGAAAAACCTGCTTACATAACATGACTGAGTTTTTAAAGAACCTAAAACTTCCACTATAGAAAAGTCCCTGTGGGAAACTTTGTACCTTTACTTAGAGAATTCAATGCTTCCTCCCCACCCCCCATTTTTTGGAATTAAATACTTTCCTTTTGTTTTTCAGACAGGGGCTCACTGTTCAGTCCTAGTTGTCCTGAAACTCACTATATAGACCAGGCTGGCCTCAAACTCTGATTCCCAATGGGAATTCAGTGCTTTAGAGTTTAACTAGTAATAACAAATGAAACACCTAAGTTCAATCTTCATAAATCCTATAGAGCGATATGTAATCCACTTTTCATATAGATTATGTGAAGTTCAATAAAAGTAAGTATAATGGATATAATGAGGGAGACATTAAGTTTGTAATCAAAGGCCTGCGTGAAGCAACCTTTTTTGTGGCATGAATTTATATAAGGTATATGTGAACTATGGACCCTTAATTCTTCATTTAAGCACCCCATAACTTCAGGAAGGTTTCACTGGCCTGGTATCTTAGTGTTTATGAATTTTCCCTGAAGAGCTGAAGTTCTATTAAAATATTACATTTTGTATGATTTCATTTTCTACAAACAACAACACTATTACTACTTATTTGCCTGTGTTTTTACATAGTTCACTGCTGGCTTGTATAGGGAAACAGTGAAAGGACACACAACTGTGTCCGTCTTAGCTCACTTTGTTTCTTAAGAACTCCAGGTGTTTTTGCAGTGCACTGCCAGTTTATTTTTATTCTTTCTGGAGCTTCTTTCCAGCCTCCACATTAGGATACATTCCTGCCATACTGGGTTTTCCGAGCACTTTAATACCAATTAACACTTCACAGAAGGGTCATGTCTTCAGAGCAGAGATTAAGGGCCTCTGAAGCAATGTGCTTTGAAATCTTCATTCAACACAAAATTGGGGCAGTTGTGATGTCCTTTTCCTCTTTTTCTTTCTCTTTTCCTTTTTTATTTGAGACAGTGTAACTGGCTGGCCAGGAACTACTATGTAGATCAGGCTGGCCTTGAACTCACAGAGAACTGAGTTTTGGGATTGAGGGTATGTGCCACTGGGCCTGGCCAGATGTCTTGTCTTGTCTTTTCTTTTTTCTTTCTTTCTCTCGTTCTTTCTTTCTTTCTCTCTCTCTTTCTTTCTTTCTTTCTTTCTTTCTTTCTTTCTTTCTTTCTTTCTTTCTTTCTTTCTTTCTTTCTTTCCTTCCTTCCTTCCTTCCTTCCTTCCTTCTTTTTTTCTTTCTTTTTTGGTTTCCGAGACAAGGTTTCTCTGTGTAGCTTGGCTGTCCTGGACTCTGTTTGTAGACCAGGCTGGCGTCAGACTCAGAGATCTGCCTGTCTCTGCCTCCCTGAGTGCTGGGATTACAAGTATGCACCACAGCAATCAGCTCAGATGTGTGTTTTAAAATTTATACATGATTAGTCCCTCCCTGACAGTCATGAGCACTAGAGAAGACTTCCCTTGAGTTTAATAATAATTAAGCCTTCTGACTTTTTTTCTGGAACTTCTGTGTTGAGAGTGAAGTTTTGATAGGTGATGAATAACTTGAGTTAATGACCACAATAACAGAATCTTGTTTTGTATTAGTTCTCGAAGCCAAGCCCTCATTACTTTCTTGTGTGCCCTTTCATTGTAGGAAATCCTCATGTGGTGTGGAGTGGAGGGACAGAAAGTAAGGACAGAAACTGTGGTGGCCTGTTTTTCACAAATAATTGCTTCTAATGGAAGCTAATGACCTATTATGCTGCTTCCGAGGTGCTGCCGTGCTTAATAGGAAGCTAGTGAAGGACTTGAGAAATTATATAATAGGAACCAAAATTTCAGGAAATCACACATGTGGTTGAGAATCAATACTTCATTAGGCAATTTCATGACTCAGTGGTTTACTGGTGCCAAATGTCATCTTTACTTTAAAAGCTGTAGGATCTTCTGGATGGATGTTCTCAGGAGTGAGGGTTAAAGAGGAAAGCTGTGCTGGCTTGTGTCTTTTGGGTATTTATATTTATTTAAGTTCTATGTGTGGATTATAAAGGGTGAGAGGAGAGTTTTCTTGTAGCATTGAAATGGTTAAAATTTAATAGGCAGAGGTGAATTTGACATCTTTAAGTTTTGTTTTGTTTGCTTTGATTTTAATTTTGAGACAGGGAGTTCTTGCAGTTCAGGATGGCTCCACACCCTCCTGGTTCAGACTCCCCAGTGCTTAGATTATAGGCGTTGTCATCACGCTTGGCCTTAGCATCCTTATTTCTTTTAAACACACCATGAACCAGGGGCATAGAAAGATTAAGGGCTCTGCCCTAACTTGTATTAATTATGTCAGTGGCTAACTACTGAAGACCATATAGTCTGGGTTTGGGTTTTATGATATGTTGCATCAAAAGTAGGTTTTGTAGGTCTCTGAGATGAGCTGTTGATATCAAATGAGTCAAGAAGCTGGCACAAATGATTAACTCGGTAGTTCTGAGCATAGCTTTTAGAGAAAACATATATGCTAACAATTTGACTGCTGCCAACTCTAGATGTGATTTGATGAGTCTTTATTTTACTAGGCTTTCAACTGTTTCGTGTGCTTGAATGATTTTGTGATAAAATGTTAGAAGAGTAACAAGTCAGATTGCCTCTAAGGTGCATGCCTTGCTGTTGACTGTCATGCAAGGACCTCAGTGGACACCCGTATTACTCACATTTCAGATTAACATCACTCTGTCAATGAAAAGTGCCTAGAAATTTCTTCATGGAACTGTTGATAAACATTTACAAAATGAATCCATTGCTCTTGTTCTTTGAACTCAAATTTAAATGAAAGATATTTTACAACACTATTTTTTTTTCTTTTCACAAGACCTCCTATATGCCTCCTATAAAAGTTTATAGCTCCCAAAAGCATGAGATATGATATACCATAGGTTACAAATCCTGTAGAGGTTAGAAATAAAATAATCTTACTTCGTTAGCGTTCATTCTTTAGAACTCAATAGTTTGGGAAGTTTTGGTTTGGATTCCTATTTAACATTGTTTCCAAGTCCTTCTTGGAACCGTTGACATTTGTTTGAGGCTGACATAAAGTGGTGTTGTGCATTCCCTTTTCACACATGTGGACACATCGGTTTTAGGATTTTTCATTTACAAAGATTCAATTCTCAGACTCTAAGACAATCTTCATCTTTATGAAAGGTACACCAGCTTTGTCAAGGAATAATTTATTCAGAGTAAATGACTGTAAAATTCATATCTCATTGTTTTATTTTTCTTTTTATCATGTCTCTGATATTATTTAAGCCATCTATTTTATAATTTGACTTCATCACATCAGGAGTAGTTCTTTCAGACATATGCTGGTATATTTTTTGGGTATGTGTGTATGTATTTAGTGTATGCACATACAAGCGTATGTTTGGGTGTGCGTGCCTTTTGTATTGGACACTAGGATGTCTTTCTCAATCAGATACTACTACTACTACTTATTATTATTATTCCTACTATTATTATTATATTTAGACAAGCAATGCCATTGAGTAAGCCTTTAGCATGTTCTTATCTCTATCATGTAGCACAGTGTCACTGAACGCAGCTTTTACAGGAGGGTTGGGATCTGAACTCATGTCTTCACGTCTTTGCAGCAAGAATTTACTCACTGAGTCATCTCATGAGCCTCACCTTCCTTCTTCTTTGAGATAGTCTAAACTCTGTGACCCAAGCTGCTCTGGAACTCAGGCTGGTTTTGCTTTCCAAACAGTCCTCCTGCCTCAGGGTCCAGAGTTCTTGTTTTTATGATTTTCAAACCAGTTTTTTAAAAAAAATCTTATTATTTCTAGCACTTTCCACCTCATTGTGTACACTAACAGTATATATATTTCAAACATTAAGTTCTTTCTTCATCACTGGAAATAATATAGTATGGTATGTTTTTTATTGATTTTCAAAAATGAATTAGGATGTCATAATGTAGCCTAGAAATAGCTAAGTTGTTGGATGATTTAAAAATGTATTTATTTATTTCTAACATCTAGTTTGTGTCTTGAATAATTGCTCTTGATTAACCTCACTGCTCCTTAGATTAATTCAAAATTAGCAAATATTTATTGCAGCCTACTGAAAATCTTATTTACACTGTACAGAGCAGTTGAAAGCTTTTACTGTTAATAAAGGTCAGAAATGAAATTCTAGCACTTAACTACCCCATGTATTTCCTGATACAGCTGTTACACAGGGAAATGAGTGGATGATTCAGCCTGGAAGGAGAGAAAGGAAGATGTTCATTTCAATAATTCTACATGGTTTTATTTAATTATTTTTATTATGCTGGAAATTGAACCCAGGGTGTTGTACATACTTGGCAAGTCTGTCCCCACTGAGCTACCCCAGGCCCAGGGTACTGTTTTTCATAATATCAGATCCTTTGAGGGTCAACTAATGAATCGGGGTACTTGTAAGGAGGCTAGGGAGTGACAGGAACCTTTGGTAGGGAGTGGTGAGATTTCAGGGCATACTTTGAACAGTAGAGAGAAATGGAGAAGGCACTTACTTAGCTCTCATAAGTAAGGGTTTTGTTTTTTGTTGTTTTTTTTAAACTTAGGCTGGTTTCTCTAAAATAAAACATTGTTTTTACAGGTTGGTGAGGGTGGGGGTCGATGGCTCACTCAGCAAAGTGCTTGCCTTGCAATGATAGGGACCTCAGCTCTGTTTCCTGGATCCATAAAAAAGTTCTATGCTTGTTGGCATGTACTTGTGGTCCCACTTAAGGAGGAAGAGACCACAGGGTCCTTGGGTCACTGCTCAGCCTCATTGGTGAGCTGCACAGCACCAGTTGCCTGTCTCGAAGGAGGACAGTGTTCCTGAGGGCTCTCTTCTGCCTTCCCCACACAGGCCCACACCATGTGCACCTCCACATACATGAACATTCTCATTCTCTCTCTCTGTTGACAGTATTACTGTCGTCTGCCTTCCCCACACAGTGCATGAGCCTCCATATACATGAGTGTGAGCCCTCTTACTAGTATGTGGAATATTTTCTGAGTGTTACTCCACTTTGAAGACTAGGGTCAGTGGCATGTTTGATGGCTTTTAAAAGATCAAGTAAAGTCAACAATGTGCACAAGTGTTTTATCTAAGTTCAGCCTCCTGCAATGCTTTTGGAAGAGTGTAGTCCTCACTGCCAGCCTTTGGCTCCCCTGTAGCCCTCTATTGTTACTGTGCAAAGCTGTAGTGCTCTGAATAATCCTTCTGGTTCTCCATGAACAGAGCACTCTCTTTGGCTTGATGGAACCTCATGGTTTTTGAGCCTGGTTGTTTGTTCCTGCTCACAGGCCCCACCAACATCATCATTACTGTTTGGCAGTTCTGTTCAGAACAGCATGGTACGCCATTTGTGACAAAAATTACTTTTACTTACAAGTAAAAAAAGTAATTTGATAGCACATCTGCAAAGGTTTGCTGTACAATCGTAGCCCCCATGTCCAGCATTGGTACTTGATAGTTAATGAGGACTGTCTCATGAAATGATACAAGATAGAATGTAGCTATCAGTTTACCAGTTAAGTCACAGTTTTCAGTAGATCTTTCTTTCCAGTTTGACTGTAAAATTCCCATTCTAAGTCTGTTTCCATTCTTCTTTCATTAGGACTCAGTAACTTTTGCCTTATCAGCTTTGGCAAGAGAGAACCTGTCAATTACTTGTAGTAAATGGCTTAGAAATGAATCAATATTCTATTTGTGTGTCACCTCTACTTTGAAAAGCTCCATACAGTCCTGCTTTCTTGCATCTGATCTTAGAGTTCCTTAACTTCATGTGTGTACCCTCTTTTTGCCTTGCAAGTTTATTTCTAGAAAACAAACTTACTACTAAGTTAATAAGTCTTTTTTCTTAGACTGAGCTATTGTAAATACAGACTAACTTTCCTGATACCTAGGATATTCAGGAGTTGAGAAGAACTCATCTTGAGTATTTCAGACAGCATTTGAACCTCATTTTGAATCTTCTTGTCCTCTTGGCAAATGCTTTTTCTTTGTGAGTTAAGAGCAATAAACTTTAAGTTGTGTGTGTGGTTAGTGGTCATGAAGTTTATGCTGTTGGGTCTCTCTGGGGGAAATTCTGATGGGACATAGTTTGTGGGGTTTTTTTTTCATATTTTACTCTTTTAATTTGAGGGAATTTTCTTGTTAGATTTTCATGGGAATAAATTCTAATTCTATGCCATTGGCTTAAAATGTAATGATCACTTATCACAAATGAACTCAAATTTTTATTAAAGGATACATAGCTGTACAGGACCTTTTGGCACTGGAAAATGATATAACTTCTCTTTGTTATTTTTGTTATAATGACATCATCCTACACAGGCTACAACTTTAGATTATGGCATCTATATGCACAGATGTAGTTGTTAATAGAAGCCAATGGGAGAGGCTAAAGGAGGGAAGAGATTGTCAGGGCAGGGGGCAGGCTGCACAGTGTCTAAGATCCATGGTAATCACCATTTTTAGCAGCAACATCTGTTGCTGGAGATATTGACAGGTTCCTAGGAGAAAGCAGTCATTAAAATTAGCTATTGCTTGCTTTAAGCGTCACACAGCGTACTGACATTTTCAATATTTTTTTCTAGTTTTATATTTTCTCTTTTCAATAAGTATCCACTTGGTGTTTGTGTAAACGGCTTCTGTTATATTTTTAAAAAGTGCTTTCTGCACTTTCTCTTCAAATTGACCAGAGGCTGAAGCTTGTGTTTCCAATGGGCCAGAGTGGTCTTTGTTCCTCATATTTGCAACTTTGAATTTTTGAATTGCATCTTAGTTTGCACTACCTCTCTTAGGTGCTTTGGGAATTAGACCTTAAGAATTTTCTTCAAGTCCTGTTGTCACAACTTTCCTCCCTTTCCCATCCTGGAATTTCTCTTTGTGGCCAACGTGTCAGTAGGAACAATGAGATTTTGGTGGAGCTTTGACAGACTGTGATGACTCCTGATCCAGGACTCCTTGCTTGTCTGAGAGCACTCTGTCCACTGAACCTCAGGGTCCCTTTCTGTGGAAAATGGAGGGGACAACACACTATTCTTGGCCTCAGCCTTTAACTACACTTGCCGCGGTTAGGTCTGCTGACACAAATGGGGGAAGAAAATCCGTTTCCTCTTTAAAGGGTGAAACTCACTTGTGGAATACTTACACGAGGTCAGTATTTGATGGTACAATAGGACACGTAAACAAATTTGGAGTCTTAGTAATCTCTCCATCAAAGTAAATTTTGAGCGCAAAGTCATGCTTCTGATGCACTATGTCCTACATGGTCTTCTTGTTCCCGTATTTAGCAACACGGATCCTCACTGAACTGTGTTCTTGGAGAGAGCATGAGCTGAGGTGACTTCTGTCAGCATCAAGACCTTGGAAAATGTGCACAGTATTCAATCCTTTGTATATTTTCAAAGCTGTGAAAAATTTACAGTAAAGATGTGTGTGTCTCAATGTTTTCTGAGCATGTTTTCCTTCTGGAGACAAGAATTTTTTTTTTTTTTTAGCCTTTTTGGAGAGTAGGGTTGGAGGAAGGAATGTTAGGGATCAAGCCCAGGACCTTAGGCAAGTGCACTCCACCCCCAAGCCCTGTCCCTAGCTCTTCCTGAGGCAGTTTTTAAACCATGGAAATGAACTTGGAAAATGCTGTTCCTAACACACCAACTTTTACCTTGTAATTGTCATTCTGTTTACTACATTTTGTAGAAAGCTTTCCCTAGTGGGATCCTGTTATCTCACTGGAGATGCCTTCTTTGGCCCTTTGTTACTCTGATGACCTTGCCATGGTGGGTTGAGATCCTAGACTTGATTGTATACACTTGATGGTACACTTAGAGGTGGACACTGATAACAAAAATTTATCCTAAACTGATGTAAATATAAATCACACTTATTAAATTATTCTGGAGAGTGACGTAGCTAAAGATTAATGTGCCCTGAGTCTGTGTAACTGAAAAGGTCAAAGGTCAACTGGGGAGACTGGGATCAATACCAATGCTTCACAAAGTAGCCTCTCTCTAGGTTGACCTTTGCTATTGGTTTTAGGTTTCTGAGTACTAGCCTAACATTCTTAAGGTCCTGGGTTTGATCCCTAACATTCCTTCCCCTAACCCTACTTTCCCCAAAGGCTTAAAAAACCCTTGGCTCCAGAAGGAAAACATGCTCAGAAAACATTGCCTCTAGAAACTGCTCCGTTCCCTAGACCAGGACTTCCATTCATTCTACCACCTCATAGCACAAGGCATATGTGACCTGGTATACCCCTTACCCTGACTGCATTTTTTTCTTTCCTCACAGGCATTGTCATGGTGTACTGTTTAGTCAGTTTGGCTATAGAATGAGTCCCAGATCATGGATCAAAGTACATATTTGTGTGGAAATATCTTTTAAAGATAGGTGTAATATTTATGTGAATAAATTTGCCTTCATATTGTGGGGTGGGCATCCTGCAATCACCTGAAGGCCTTCCCAGGAGTCCTGCCTATTGGTTTGACTTGGAGCCACTCTTCCCCAGGCCCTTCCCTGTCCATTGACTCACCTTGCAGATTAGATTTAGTGAGCAATCATGATTGTGAACTAATTTCTTAAAATAACTCTCTATATTCGAATATATCTTGTTGATCCCTTTTCTTCAGAGAACTCAGATTAATGCAAACATCAGGACTTGTGACTAGATTTTGCTCTTTGCTCCCTGTTTCCCTCTGGTGACTACCATTTTGTTGTTTCTCTGAGACATCAGTTTATTGTGTTGTTGTTGTTGTTTTGACATCTTAATACCTTTTTTATTAAACAAGTCACTTCCATCAGACCTGAAGGGCAGGAATTCTCTTTTTTCTTAAGACAGATTTAATAAGCTTGACTTTTGAGGGTACTTTTCCTGGGAGCATTTTTCCTTTTGTCATGACTGTGTGCTTTTTGTTACTGAAAGGAAAACTAGCCAGATTAGGTCTGTGAAAGAGCATCGATGGTGAGAAATTATAACAAATCATGGTGCTTCAGAACCAGGGAGATCCCACAAGTGGTGGTGTTACACAGAAGAGAGATTGGGCTTGTTTTCACTAAGCGGTGCTCAGTGGAAAAGCTTGTGAAGCCCTATGTCACAGCCTGCGCTGGTGGTCCCTGTGTCTGCCCTTCAAAGTACTATCACCCCACCCTTGGTCACAAGCAAAGCTGTCTTTACTGTTTTACTTTAGGTTTCAAATTTCTTTTTCTTTTCCTTTCTTTCTTTCTTTCTTTCTTTCTTTCTTTCTTTCTTTCTTTCTTTCTTTCTTTCTTTCTTTCTTTCTTTCTTTCTTTCTTTCTCTTTCTTTCTTTCGAGACAGGATTTCTCTGTGTAGCCTTGGCTGTCCTGGACTCGTTTTGTAGAATGGTCTGGCCTTGAACTCACAGAGATCCGCCTGCCTCTGCCTCCCTGAGTGCTGAGATTATAGGTGCGCCCTACCGCTCCCAGCTTCAGCATTTCATTTGATAGGATAAATATCCAGGAATATTACATTTCTATAGGATGCAAGGCTGACAGGTAGTCACAGATCTTGCTAAAACCAGCATCGAGAGAGGACAAAGTCTGTGAGAATTCCTTCCAATGGCTGGCACAGATTTAGGTAGCTTCTTTCATTCTTTTAAGAATTCAATGTAGCGTTGTAGCTCAAAGCAGACTTATTAATTTTGACTCGTCTTAGTTGAAGGGGACCCATGGACAAAATAGAGTATGTTAGGGGAAATTTTAGAAAAGATAATCTCATAGTTTTATGGTGGAAAATACTATTCTTTCTGTGCTCCTAACCCTCTCAGTCTCTTGCCTCGCCTGTTGAAGAAGAGGACCAGTATTGTGCTTTTAAAATTTTGATTTTGTATTTCTCCTTTTTTTGTAAGACAAATGACAAGCACACACACAGTCACACATACACACATGTACACATGTCTACTTTTTTGCTGTCTTTGGTTTTTATTTATTTAATTTTATTTTTAGGGACAGATAGGATTTTAGAATGACTCAGTCACTGAAACGTCTTTAGAGATGACTCTGCAGTTACCTTTCTCTGTATTTTATAAGGCAGGACAAGGCTGGATTATTTGCCAAGAAGTGAAATAAACAGAGAATTGGAAAGTTGACAGCCCTAATCTGTTGTGGTGTTAATGCATTGATCCAGTGTTCATGGTTGATGGATTCTTTCATTCATCCATCTATTTCCAGATTTGTTTCCAAAGCCTAGGGATAGGACACAACTATAGACAAGTTTGATAAAAAGACCTGGCCTTCCTCAAATTCCCATTTCAGCTGGGAAGGAAGCCCAGCACAGTCTTTGGCTGAGTGCTGGTTGGGGAAAAAGCCTGATTATTGAGGGCTGGGAAGAGAGACCTTCCTGCTGGCCTCACCCACCAGCTGTCTGCTTTGCTTAAATAATAACAAGTACTCAAACTGCATTTTAGAGATTTTTGTTTTACCTATGAGCTCAAGCCAGGTCATTTTCTCATGTATTATGAATGCTGGTATTATGGTTTTATGAAAGATTTTCAGCAAAGTATTGCTAGGTCTTTATATAAAATTTATAAGATGAGAGTTCATTTAAAATTAAGTGCACTCCTAAAATAGTGGTCCAGAAATGTGAATTTCAAAGTCAAAATAGTATGAAGAGGCTTCTCTCTACTTTATATCCTAGCCTTTAGTCAAGCAGACAAGCCAAGTGAGAGAGCTCTTTCTGAAAGATACCAAACTTAAATGGCAAAAAAAAGAGCAGAGGCATACTGTCCAATGGACATTTTAAGACAGTTTAATATACTAATAGAGTTAACAAAATATATCTTTCACAGCCAACTGTTTTTTTTTCACCTAAATTTCATTAAGTCTTGATTAATATGAAGGTGAACCTTGGAATCATGGATGAGCTTCGGAGTCAATTTAAGAAGCAGAAAACTGAGAAGGAACTTAAAATCATGCTTAAGGTTTGTCACATATAGTAAAATAAATAGTAAATGCATACTTAAACTATTTTTCTATGCATGTTATAATGTCCGTGTCACTCTTTTATTTCTTCTGGTTACAGAGACTAAATTATCTCTCTTTTTTCTGCCTGTGTGCAGCAGACACGTGAAGACAGAGATGTTGCTTTCTGTGTTTTATGTATTTTCAGTGTTGCCTTAGTGCCACATGTCTGTCCAGCCACCTGTTTCCCCCTTGTTCTTATTGTTAACATATTAAAGCATTGCTATTTTACATATGTATAGTTAGTATATACTGTTGCACAAAACATTGGTGTTCTAGTTTGTTTTCTAATGCTGTGATAAAAACATTCTGACCGAAAGGCAGGTTAGGGGAGGAAAGGCTTTATTTCATCTTAACTTTCAGGTCACAGACTGTCCTTGGTGAAAGTCAGGGCAGGAACTCAAGTAGGACACCAAAACAGAAACTGTGGAGGATTTCTGCTTGATAGCTTATTCTTTGGCTCACTCTTGTCCAGATTTCTTATGTAGCACAGGACTACCTACCTAATGATGTTGTAGCCCACAGTGAGCCATTCTGTGTTCATTCAGTGTCCCTGCAGTCCACCCCTGGAAAGACAATTACTCAATTGAGACTTTCCGTTTTGTTTGGTTTCCCAGGTGATTCTAGGCTGTGTCCAGTTGATAGTTAAAGCAAACTAGAACAAGTAGATTTTATTACATCATTTTGATACCTGTATGAAGGTGGTTTGGTTCTATCACATTAGCTATCATTAATTTTTGGTGGCTCTGAGGATAGCCTGAAAAATGTGTGAAGTGTTAGTAAATAAGGCTTTTTACTTGCTATCTGAGGCTGCTACGAGAAGCATTTAATTATAGTCGTACTGGTAAACAAAAGCATAAATTCAAATATTTTCTTAAAATAGAAGGGAAAAAATATGCATGAAAGGTCTGGTTGATTCTTGGAAGAGCAAATGTAGAAGGAATATTAGTAAGAAACAGCCATCAACCATAGACTAAATAAGGAAAACCATGACAATGACAGATTCCTTGATAGTTTACAATGAGTATTTTTGTATGTTTTTGCGTAAATGTTCATGTGTGTGTTCGTATGTGAGTAGTAAGTGTGTGCTTGTGTTTGTTCATATGTGTGTTGGTGTCTGGGTGCACATCCATGTGTATGTGTGTGCATGAATATAGAATCTAGAGGACCACTCCAGTTATAATTTCTTTGGAGACTTCTTCCTTCTTGTGTGAGACAGTGGCTCTCATTGGCTTGGAACTCACTCGTTGGGCTATGCAGGATGGCTAGCAGCCCTGTGTCTGCCTTTCTCTGCAGCCCCAGCACTGGAATTACGATCATACCATCCTACCTGGACATTCACTAGGATTCTGTGGATCAAACTCAGATCCTTGTGTTTTCAAGGCAAGTACTATATTGATTGAGCCATCTGCCCCTCAGACAAGTATTTGAATCTAAGCATTAGATTACAGTCTCATCTAGCTAGATCATTATTTTGGTCTTAGTTAGTCTTCCAAAGGCTTTTCAGATAAATTATAGTGTGTTACTTGCTTATTCTTGAGAAAAACGAGTAAATGAACCAATGAATGAATGAATCCATGAAAGGAGCCTGGTAGAATCTGACTGTTGTCAGGGTCCTTTGGCCTGTAATTTCCCTTTGCAACAGTGTGCTTTTCAGGATGATCTCTATCAGTGAACTTGGAAGTGAAGTCATGCCCTGTGCTGTTGCATAGTGTTGTTAGATATGAAGACGGGTGAATTCTGGGAGTCCGTGTAACTTTGGAAACACAAATATTTCCTAAGTTATTCTTCTCCTGGAAAGTTATTTGCATGAGTTTAGAAGCAAGTCTTGATATTAAACAAGGATAAGATCTGGCATTCAATATCTGAATTCTCAAGAACCTGCAGAATTTTAAAAGCACAAATTAAAACGCTTTATTTCTTCTTATCAAAGGTTTCACCTAGAGTAGTGTAAGTAAAAGGCTGACTTGTCCAACTCCTGTTTCCTTATTTTATTTATTCTTTATTTTAATAGGGTACCAGATAATGTAATAAAAATGTTGAGATATAGAATAAAATATTGAATGATTATGAAATGTTATTACAAATCAGCCATAACCTATAGTTTCTGAAAGGTAGTTTGTAGCTATTCAAAAATATTTCTGTGAAGGTGTATTGAGGAACTACCAGATATGTAGTTCTTGAAGAGTCATTAATTATATTTCTTAAGGTTCACATTTGTCAATGGTGCAGCTTCCTGGAAATGACTTTCTGTATTGTTTTGCCTTGATAGACATACAAATAGTTACAGATGCAGTTTTTGGGTGAATGGATGTGCCCTTGTGGTTCTGAGCATTCTCAAGCATGTTTTCATCCATCTCTAAGAGAATATTTCCTGAGGACTCCAGTTGGCTGGGTCTTTCAACTGCTTATACTTATAGTGGAAATCCCTTGCTGTTATCTCTCTCCGTGCTCTTCTGGTTCCCATTCCTGCCCGGGCACTTCATCTTGATCCTGACTAGTTTCTGAATGTCATAGCTCAAACAAATGCCCCTTGATTCATGCTTGTCTGGGTCACTTACTTACCTGCATTATTTTCTGCTTTTTCTTGTGTCTGAACATGTAAGGCATTGCTTTCTGGTTCTTTCCTCATACTGGGGTCACACCGGCCCAGCTTTTATGTGGCTCTTGGGGATCCGAATTCAGCTCCTTTCATTTGTGTGGTAAGTACTGTATTTAATGAGCCACCTCCTCTACCCCACAAGTGTGTATTAATCAACCATTGTGTCTGTCTTCACTGCTGTTCAGTCAGAACCATGTCCTTGTTACTGGACAAAAGCAGTAGCGCTTGATGCTTCCTTTTTGCTTCTCCATGTTGTCACTTTTCTGCATTCGTCTTCTCAGGGTACAGAGATCTTAGAGAAGCATGGACCAGATCCTGGTAGTGCGCTGTCTGAAGCACATTGATAGTCTCCCAACCACACTTATGCAGTATCTGATCCCCTTTATCCACTCTGTGTGATCCTGAGTGATCAAGCTGTTGACCTGTTTTGACTTTGGCTGACTACATGTGAGCTACACTGGCCTCTTTTCTCTTCCTAGTCCACCCTTAACATACCTACCACCGTAGGCATGCATTCCTTTATCCCAGTAGGCATGCGATTACTGAATATACACAGAAGGATATTTCACTTATCTACATGGAACAATTCTTGCTTAGTAAAAACAGTTGGCCTGGATAAGTATATAATATTTTACCCTGGTTTAATGTTTCTATATACTAGGTAGAACATCTATTGGTGGACTTCACCTATGAAGAAGTATCAATTTTGAACTATTACTGTAATAATTCTTATACTTAACTATATTTTACCTATATGTTGATCTATGAAGAATTTTTAATTCTGAACTATTGCTTTAATAATTCTTGATATTAACAAAAATACTGCTGCTTAAGAACTAGCCTAGCATATATAGACAGACAATTTCTCAGATACCTTCAAATGATAAAAGCAAGTCATGCTGATAAAACAACTATTAACAGCTTGTACTTTTTAAGATAGAAGCCATAAATCACAGCAGCAAATGTGGTAAATGCCCAACACTGTAGGAAATCAGTTACATTTGTTTCTTCATCAACGTGGGACACTGGTTGCTTTTGAAGTTTGCATTTTCTCTCATGTTTTTCTTTTGATAGTCTTTCTGAAGAAGATCAATAGGTGGAGGTAAAATTCACATAAAATTAACCAAAGTAAATGTCTTTACCTTTAAGTTTGATTTTTGTGTGAATAAGCCTAGTTTGGTATTGTCTGAGGGGGGAAATAAACCAAACTAGAGTATATGTCCATTTTCTTCCCCCAAGAAAGTGCTTTTGTCTTTACCTACTGACTTGCTTTCTCTGAAGTCTCTGCCTGCTCTGCTCTTTTGGACTGTGAGCCTGCACTGGCCCTGCCAGGCTGTCTTCCAAGCACAGGTGGGCTTTGGCACTGCCAGGTCACATGGTCCTCCTCTACCTGGTGATGAAATCTGTTAGGCAATCAGAAGGGCTTTCTGTGGCCTTCATTCATGGTTCCTTTGCTTCTGAATCAGTGAAAAGAAGTTTATTGTTGAACCAAGCCCCGTGAATTCAATTCAGTCCCCGTATTATTGATTTTCAGACCAACTCATTCCATCACACTGTTGTACTGCTGCCTTAGTTCAGTGTCAATACATGATATTTGGGGAGTTCAGACAGTCATTTTCATTGTGTTTAGCCAGGAAGGTGCCCTGAATTCCATCTTTCCACACTCTGCAAGTTAATGATTTGAATCCACTTTTGATCTAATTGATCTACTACTCCGTTACTCTTTGGGCAAAAAGCAAAGTCCTCCATAGTAGAGAGATGGCATGTTAGTAACATAAGGAACATAACAAAATGAAATATTAAGTTATCTTCTTGCCCACCTATTCAGCAACCTCTGAGTTAACTGTTCTGTACCCCCATATCTCAATTTCACATGATGTTTCCTGGGTTGCCTCTAGCATCACTGCATGTTTGAAATGAGTCACCTCAGTTTGGTACCCAGGAGTACATTTGGCAGCTACTTCCTCTTCTCCTTTATCAATCATTTACACTTCTAAACACTACTCTTCTGGGGTTACGCTTATTGAGGCCATGAGTATTGGGTTATATTTGCTTTAACCATCTTCCTGCCTACAGACATGCTTAGCCTGTGGACTGCAGGATTAATCAACTTTGCATTTGCAGGAGAGTGAACCTCTGTCCTGTATGCCTTCATCTGATCTCAGGAGAGTTGTGTAGGCTGTCCCTTAGGATCTTCTTTTTTCTTTTTTTTTTCTTCTCCTCACAAATGTCCCTCAGAGCTGCTTTGTGTGGCTGGAATGTCTAAGCACAGCCATCTTGCATTCAATAAGCAGCTTCAAGCTTCTAGTCATCTGAGAAGCCTAGTTGCACAGGGGCACAATCTCAGCTCATTACCACCCACTCAGTACCATTCCAAGCTTGCTTGGGAGCTTAGGGAGAAGTTTCTGAGGTCTGTATGCAGCCATTTCTCCAGATAATCAAAACTCTTTCTGAGTGTAGCAGGCCTATGGGAAATAGCTTATTTTAACTGGATTTTATTGTGTCTCTAAAAGCTTTGCAAATTGTATGTTGATGCTTTAAAAAGAGAATGCATACAAGTGTTAATGCACCTGCATTGTAATTCAAAAGATGAAATTTTTTGCAAACTAAATTAAAAGATGCAGAGACCATTCAGAGAAGCCATCTGTTAGTATTTGGGATATAATTAGGGTAATAATTTTTAATGTCATTGCCATATGATAGAAAAGAGAAGCATTGGGACACCAATTTGGATATTTTCTCCTTCTGACTATGATGCTAATTCCAAATTTAGAAGTGTAGTGGCTAAAAGTTTTCCTTCAATTTTTAAAATTAAACTCATTTTTACTTATTGTTGCTGCTGGGTACAGTGTCCTCTTGAGTATAAGATCATTTCATAGGCATTTCTTCAGTTATAAGGCTATTCTGCCACAAGCTAGCCTTCAACTTCTAATTTGAGTTGATACTTCTGTATATTAATTAGTTATGAATAAAACACAGATTAATAACTATACCTTGGCCCCAGATGAAAAGACTTTGTGGTTTAAAAGGGTGCTCAAAGTCCATTTTTGTCAAATCCTTTAGCAATCAGTAGTTAAGAAATTTCAGGCTGGGCATGGCAGCACATACCTTTAATTCAGCACTAAGGGGAGAGAGGCAGAAGGATCATGAGTTCAAGGCCAGCTTAGGCTGCATATGCAGATCTTGTTTCAAAAAGTAAAAAAATAAGGCTGGTGAAATGGTTCAAGTGGGTAAAAGTGCTTGCCATATAAGTCTAGTGATGAGTTGGATCTGTTGAACCCATGATTTAAGGAGACACTCAACTCTCGGAAATTGTCCTTGGACCTGTGTGCTGTGGCAGGCACATGCCTCCCTCCCCCAACACCCTACTACTGCTAATAATAATAATTTTAAGTAATAAATAAATTGAATAAAGTAAATCCCACTTCAGTTTCATTTACCAGTGTCCTGTTGATTTTTTTTCTGAATATTTTTAGTTTTTTGTTTGCGGTATATTGGATGACATGATAACCTTTGCTCATTGTTCCTCCTCTTGTCATAACTGTTTAATATTTGGAAGTTAACATACTTTGTGCTAATATGCTGTATCAGTTAAAGCTAAGCATTGATGCTGCATCACCAAAACATGATAGCTAAAAAATAGATCTTACCAAATACATTTCATTTACACTCAAACCTTTAAAATGATACATTTAGGCATTCTGTTTTTTTAAGTTTTGTTGTCCTATCACAATTTAGAGTTTTTGAAGCAGTGCTTTTATAAAAATGAGAATTAAGTTGACTGTGTAGAATTCTTGATGTGATTAAACTGTTAAAATCAACTAGTTGATTTGTTGACACTTAGCAAGTAGCCCATTATATTAGATGCAATTGCCTAGTGATCACAGAAACTGTGTGGTCATAAATGACTCCCCTGAGGTCTTAGTGGTTCAATAAAAATTTGCTATCAATGAAATTAAATAAATCTTATTTATTAATACAAGAAAATAGTGTTTTAAGGAATTGGATTGTTTGGCATTTAAGTAGTGCCTTTTACTTTAAATGGTATCATTCTTATTTGAGAACTTCACTTGTCAACTTGGTCAATGTGGAAATGCTACCTCAGATAGGATGAAGTAGACTATTTGATGAGTCAGAAGAGAATTTCACAGCCTCAGGCACCACAATATGGGAGAAATCCACTTTGCCTTTAAAAGTGTAGTGCCCCAAGAAGACAACTTCCTGAACAGAACACCAACAGCACAGTCTAAGAGCAACAGTCAATAAATGGGACCTCATGAAAATGAAAAGTTTCTGTAAAGCAAAGGACACTGTTGTCAGGACAAAACGACAACCTACAGACTGGGAAAGGATCTTCACCAACCCTATTTCTGACAGAGGGCTAATATCCAGTATATAAAAAACTAAGGAAGTTGAAAAGCAACAAAGCAAGTAATCCAATTAAAAAATGGGGTACAGAGCTAAACAGAGAATTCTCAATAGAGGAATATAGAATGGCATAGAAACCAACATCCTTACTCATCAGGGAAATGCAAATCAAAACGACCCTGTGATTTCACCTTACACCCATCAGAATGGCCAAGATCAAAAACTCAATGACAACACATGCTGGAGAGGTTGTGGAAAAAGGGGTACCCTCCTCCACTGCTGGTGGGAATGTAAACTTGTACAACCACTTTGGAAATCAATCTGGCGCTTCCTCAGACAACTAGGAATAGCACTTCCTCAAGATCCAGCTATATCACTCCTAGGCATATATCTAAAAGAGGCTCAAGTACACAATAAGGACATTAGCTCAACCATGTTTGTAGTAGCTTTATTTGTAATAGCCAGAAGCTGGAAACAATCCAGATGCCCCTCAACTGAGGAATGGATACAGAAACTGTGGTACATCTACACAACGGAATATTACTCAATAATGAAAAACAAAGATATCATGAAATGTGCAGGTAAATGCTGGGAACTGGAAAGGATAAGCTTGAGTGAGCTATCCCAGAAGCAGAAAGACACACACGGTATATACTCACTCATATAGACATATAATATAGAATAAACCTACTAAAATCTGTACACCTAAAGAAACTAATCAAGGGGAGGAATCTTGCAAAAATGCTCAATTCCTATCCAGAAAGGCAAAGAGGATGGACATCAGAAGAAAGAGAAAGCAGGGAACAAGGTAGGAGCCTCCCACAGAGGGCCTGTGAAAGGCTCTGCCCTGCAGACTATCAAAGCAGATGCTGACGGCCAACCATTGGGCAGAGTGCAGGGAATCTTATGAAAGAAGTGGGAAATAGTAAGATCTGGAGAGGACAGGAACTCCACAAGGAGAGCAACAGAACCAAAAAATCTGAGCACAGGGTTCTTTCCTGAGACTCATACTTTAACCAAGTACCATGCATGGAGATAACCCAGGACTCCTGCACAGATGTAGCTCATGGCAGTTCAGTGTCCAAGTGGGTTCCATAGTATTGGGAACAGGGACTGTCTCTGACAGGAACTGATTGGCCTGCTCTTTGATCACCTCCCCCTGAGGGGTGAGCAGCCTTACCAGGCCACAGAGGAAGACAATGCAGCCACTCTTGATGAGACCTAAAAGACTAGGATCAGAAGGAAGGAAAGGAAGACCTCCCCTATCAGGGGACTTGGGGAGAGAGAAGCACTAGTGCAGAAGGGGGAGGAAGGGAGGGATTGGTATGGGAGGAGCAGGAGGAGGGAGGGAAATCAGGGGTATATTAGGTGAATAAAGTGTAATTAATAAAGAATTTAATAAAAAAAGTGTTGAGTGCCTGTGTGGGGAAAGATGTTAACTGCACCTAGTGAGCAGATCCCTCATTGTTTGCTTTTAGACTATAGGAAATCGCTCTCGACTTTCATTGATCTTGGACAGAATGTACAAAATTGTAAAGTGTCATGGCTTTGCTCATCCTAGCACATGAGCATAGAAATGAAGGTGGATGGACTTTACAGGAGAGAAAAGGTCTGGAAAGTTGCTTTTTAAGATCTCTCTAGTCAGTCCTTCGTGTGATTTTGTGAATGCAGTATTGACATTGTAATTGGATTAGAGTTAGGGGGACATTTTAAAGCAGCATGGGTGGGTGTTTCAATGTGAGATTGACCAAGAGGAGGATTCTATCTTTAAACTTGGATATGTCCTTGTGGACATGCCTATATCCAGAACTTTCTAAGGGAGCTCCAGTGAACCTCTAGGACCACCTGTCTTTGTTTTCTGCCTTTTAAATTTTATTTTTCATTTTTTGTTCTTCTTCTTATTTACAATTTACTGGTTTTGTATCTCAGTTGTAGCCCCTTGTTTTCTGTCTTCCATTTTCTGTCTCCGTCTCTGTCTCCTTCCCATTCCTCTCCTCCAGTTCCTTTCTCCCTCCCCCTCTCTCTTTTTCTTCATGTCCCGCCCCCTTTCTTCTACTTTTTTCCTTCCCACTCCCCTTCTATTAGAATAAGGGTTGATTATGTCTTGCCCCTTTTATCACTGGTGTAATTTAGACACCTTCTCCTCATATTGAGTCTGGCTTATTTGGGCTGGCTTGTGAGTTTAACGAGCTCATTCATTGTGATGGCCATGATTGCTGAGTGGAAAATGTCACTACTAAGTGCCAGTTATTTAAATCAGTTTTAATACCCACTTGTGCTACTAAACCCTCCATTTGAGTTTTATTGTTTGATATATTTTTCTCCAAAATGGGTTCCTATAACCCTGATGCTGAGGTGAATTAATTTGGGTGTGTATGTCCGTGCCCTTTCAGCTCCTGTCCCAGCTGTAATAAAGGCACCATCTGCTTAATTGGTAGGCTTGTGGGCCTTCCCTAGGTGTTTTTTGTTTTTTGTTTTTTTTAAACAAAGCGTAGTTTCAAAGAAGAAGATAGAACCTACACTTTAAAATGTATTATTTGGGAGAAGTTAAATTTCCACTCTTAACATGGTGATAAATAGATGTTGTAATGAAACAATACTGTCTAAAACATATCTGCTTTTCTTGATCCTTTGCTCGTCTGTAGATCTTTGTTTCTGTAGTTCAAGAAACTCTGCTTTCTTGAGCTTTGATGAGCTAGGGCCAAGACAGTTCTGTGCATTCACCTGTCTTAGATTTTTTCTACTTTTTTCCATGTAGTAACTTAGTCTTTTTGTTGCCATTTCTGGAATGAGGAAGGAATAAGGGAGCACTGTAAAGTGATGGCACAGTATAGAGTCCTAAAGAAATGAATGGAAGGAGGGAAAAGAATGAAAGGATTTGAAGGAAGTGGAAGGAGGTCGCTTGATGGCTGGGATTCTGTTTTTACTGTTCACAGTAGACATAGCTTGGGGCTTGAAGTGATGTTTCTAAAGTGAGAGTAGGCTGGTGCTGCAGGGCTGGAGTTGATGATTCAGCCCCTGGATAGATAATGGGCTAATGTCAAGCTGTGACATTAGCTAAATTAGTTAATTTTTCTGTTTCCATTTATGAAGTAGAGTCAGTAATATTATTATTTCCTTTTTAAGGTTATGTGAGGATTAACTGAACAATTGTAATAAAACTGTTTACCAGGGGATGAAGAGAAGGCTTAGTGGTACTGTTCTTGAAGGGAAACTCAATTTGGTTCCCAGTGCCCTGGTCCAGAAAGCCACTATTGTCTGCCTGTAACTCCAGCTACGGGGGAATCTGATGCCCTCTTCTGGCCTCTGTGGACAGTGCACTCATTTATACATACCCACAAACAGACACACACAGATACTCATAATTTAAAATGTAATTTTAAAAAATGCTTAGAAAACTGCATCTAGTTGAAATATTCATATTTTATATATTATCAATAATAATATTAATTTGAATGGGGGGAAATTATGTATGGTAAGTCATTTCAGTGTGAAACCATTATCTTATTGCTAATGTAAATAAACCATTCGTATACAAAACTGGTCAATAAGCCATGCATGGGTTTGTATCTATCTTCATGCCTAGAATGCCTTTCTTCTGGAATCTTCTATTCATTTTTGAGAGATTTTCTCAAATGTCATCTTTTTTTGTGAATTCTCTAATAACGACTCTAAAGAGATTCAGCTCACTTCCTAAATTGAGCCATTGTAGTAGTTAGTGGTTTTAACCTACCACTTAATCCATTATAATGCATTCATCTTCTTATCTTTTTACGTTCCCTCACTGATGTTTAATGGGAAGTCTTTCTAGAATTTTAGAAATGATCAGCTAGTCTTTGTATGTGAAACAGTTATCTATGGCTGACCTTTGATATGGAAAGCTGCAATTTTTCTTATAGTGGCCATACACCATGTCATCTGAATAGTTTAGCCATCAAGCTGCCTTTATCCTGGAAATGGACATCTTTTGCATGTGTGACAAATATTGTTTTGTTTTCTGGCAAATGTTCAAAGAAACTTTCATTAATTTGTGGAAAAGATGTTGATATCACTTCTTCTCTTCATTGTCTCTCTCTTCCTTTACTTTATTATTCTCTGTATTGTCATCCTTTTCTACCTTCTACCTTTCTCCCCTGCTTTTTCTCGCTTTTCAGTTATTTATTTATTTATTTATTTATTTATTTATTTATTTATTTATTTATTTATTTATTTAAAACTTTCCTCGCTTTTGCTTATTCTTGCAGAGATCTCTTTTTCTCTTCATGCAAATAGATTTTCATTAGTTACTGCATTCTTATGAAAGTTTAATTAACAAGCAGTTGAATTTTTTTTATTTTTATTTATACATTCTTATGAAATGGACTTTTTATTTATCATTAAACCAGTGTTTTATGTTAGCAACACATGTGTCCTATGATATGTAATATGATGACATAAAGTTTAAGAATAATAACATGTAAGTTTGTGGCATTATCTGACAAGGAATATACTCTGGTGTAGTGGTTTTTAATGGAATAATGAGAGTTGTTTTTTCTTCTATCTTTGTGGATTTACTAGAAACACCTATATTGTAGGACTTCATCACCTATTCCCAGAGGAAATGAACATGAACATTTTGAGGCTTTTGTTATCAATGGGCCTTTTAAATGTCATTTCTACCAAGGAGGAAATTTAGTTTTTGGAAATGGGACAGAATTGTTGAAATTTCTATCCCCTTTGGAAAGTCACTTGTCATTTTGGGCCTGGGTCTGTTGCAGGTGACATCTCACACTCTACAGCAGCTCTACTGAAAATGAAGTTAACCTAGCTGACCAGAGAGGTTATCAGCAGGATTAGTGGAAAGTGAGGGCTGGCCACTGAGGTCCAGAGCTATACATATCAAATATACTTCAAAGAAACAGTGACCCCAGCCCCAGCCAAACAGGTTTATGTAGAAAAGAAAAACAAAACCAAACAACAACACCACCAACAAAACCACTACCAACGACAGAACAGTGTTTCAAATGAATTCATTGTTATTTTGCTGCTGCTAATTTATAGACAAAAGAGTGGATCTGTGTAGGCAGAGGACTAGACATTTGAGTTGGAATCTGATTTGGCTTCTGTACTAGTTTTCTGAATAAGTTGGCTTCTCTGAGCTCCATTTCTTTCATCTTGTCTGTAAAATGAGAAAGGCTGAATCAGTTGATATAGTACTCTTTCACCAACCCAAACCAACCCAATTGAAGGACTGACAATGTTAGTAAAGATTTAGCCCATCAAGTTATTTTTCTTAGATATAAAAATATACCTCCAATTGACCTTGGAAATGCTTTAGAATACTCTATTTATGAATGACAAAAGTAGTAAGAAATAGTATATAAAGCTGAATATTGTGGGGTTTTTTGGTTTTGTTGTTAACATTTCTTTACTTTTATATGTCTGGCTGTTCTGCCTGCTCACATGCTCATGCATCACTTGCATGTATTGCCCAAGAAGGCCTGAAGCAGACAGGTCTCAGAACTCCTGCTGGAGTTATGGCAAGTGGTCAGCCACCATGTGGGTGCTGGGAATGGAACCCAGGTCCCCAGAAGGGCAGCCAGTGTTCTTAACTGATGAGCCTCCCCACCTTATCCCTCTATAAAGCAATTTCATAAATGAGTTTAAATGACTTGGATTACTCTGTTCAATTTTAGGTTGTGATAGATCTCCTTGAGCATGCTGGGGAAGGTTAAGTTAGTGACTTAGTGAGGGTTAAAGGGCGCCTTCTTTCAACAGATTACCAAGTCAGCTGTTGAATAACTTCTGGTATAATAGTATTCCAGAGCCTTGAAACTTTGAAATAGAAAAGCTGCTCTTTTTTTTTTTTTCCACTCCAGTCTTTGCTTTGGCTTTGACAGTTTTAGAGATTCTACAGTCTTCCCCAGTTTCCTTCCTTCCTTCCTTCCTTCCTTCCTTCCTTCCTTCCTTCCTTCCTTCCTTCCTTCCTTCCTTCCTTCCTTCTTTCCTTCCTTCCTTCCTTTTTCTCTTTCTTTCTTTTTGGAATTTGTTCCTATCACTCAATAACAGGCATTTACAGAGCTCTTGACACTGCATTACATTTTTTAAGTTGTAGAAAGACAGAGAAAAGAAAAGTCCATGAGGTTTCTTTTTTTGTAAACTCTGCATTTGCGAGAGCAGGTAAAGCTTTATCTCTGAATATGTGAGAGAATACAAGTAAGTATTCTCTATGAATACTGAGAAACAGATCCAAAGCCTTAATAGTACTCAGATCTGAGGGACCTTTTTTCTATTTGGAAAAACTAGCAAGCTGGTGAAGGATGGGAAACACAGGCAAGGAGGACAAGAGCAAGGATGGTGGGAGAATCTTGCTGAGTGTTTTGGGAATGGGAGGATGGCAGTGTTTGGCCGTCCAGTAGCTATGAAAAGAACATACTGCAAAAATAATAGAAAGAATTAGGTCAAATCACCCAATATTCTGAGATCTTGTCAAAGAAGTTAAAGTTTATTGTTTGGAGACCTTTGGGTATTAGTGAAGGTGTTTAAGCAGGGCACCATTGTACTTTAGAAATGTTAAACAAACCATCATGTTTCAGAAACTCAGAACAGAAGAGAATAGAGGGATGAAGGGACCTGGCATGGGGCTTGTCTGAGTTGCTTTTCTATTGCTGTGGTAAGATACCAACACCCAGGTAGGTGATCTACTGAAGAAAGGGTTTATTGGGGATCACAGTTTTAGAAGGTGAGTCCATAGCCATCATAATGAGGAGCATGGCAGAAGGCAGGTGGGCATAGTGCGGGAACAAAAGCAGAGAGCTTGCATCGGATTCACAAGCAGTAATCCCAGACAGAGAGGAACACTGGGAGAGTGTGGGCCTTTCAAACCTCGTAGCCACTGTGACACAATCCTCTGACAAGGCGGCAACTTCCTGATCCTTCCTAAACAGATTTCTTTCACTGGAAACCAAGTGTTCAAATATATGAGCCTGCTGGCCATTCTCATGGTAGCTATCCCATTCTACTCCCTGGACCCCGTAGGCTCGTAGTCATGTATCAATGCAAAAATATTTAATCCAACTTCAAAAGTCTCCATAGTCTATCTCAGTCTCAACACAGTTTAAGAGTCCAAGTTTCTTCTAAGACTTAAAGCAACTTCTTAAATGTAGCTTCCTGTAAATTCAGAAAGTGGATTACATACTTCCAATGTCCTTGACACGGAATATATACTAACATTCCAAAAGGGAGGAATGGTGGCATTGTGGGGAAATGTTGGACCAAAGCAAGACTGAAACCCAGAAGGGCAAACGAAATCCTGCAGCTCCATGTCTGAAGTCAAAGGGCCTAGATGGCTCTGCCCTTCCAGCTTTGTTGACTGTAACATACTTCTTTTTATTAAGCTGGTTCAACCGTGCATATGCAGCTCTCCCTAGCAGACATCCCAGGGCTCTGCAGTCTCTAACCCAGTCCAAGCTTCACCTTCACAGCTTCACACGATGGCCTTTCCATGTCTTCATGCAGGGATCCGCCTACCACATGTCCAGCCTCAGCAGCTTTCCTTAACTTCAGAGGAAGATTTCCTAACCCTTTCAGTCCTGAGTCTTTCGTGACTCTGAAGCCAGAACATCCTGGCAGATGCTGACAAATGTTGCTGCCTGTGTGGGATGGAGCCTGGTCTCTTCCTTGAACCTGTGTTATGTGGAGCCTGGTCCCTTCCTTCCTTGAACCTGTGTGGGGTGGAGCCTGGCCCCTTCCTTGAACCACATTTGTATTGCTTTTTAGGAGGAGGATCTCTTGGACCTTTTGTTTCACAGGTTCCAGGACCAACTGGGTGGAGTCTTGTCCTGAGGACACTACTCCTTCTAGTCTAGTTCACATTAGGTCCTTGACTCCAACACAATATTTCTGGTGTTCTTTTTTCCTCTCTCAAACTGTATGGTTTATATTTCTTTTTGCTAAGTTTTCTCTTTTTTATTGTTGGTCGTCATAAAAATGGCCACTAATTAACAAGCAACAGAATCAGTATCAGGCTGTGTTGAAATCTGTTTGACAATGAAATTAGTCCATAATTCTTTAATTAGTCCATAATTCTTTAATTTAGCCTCAGGCAAACTCTTTAGTCAGGGGTAAACAGAAGTCACTTTTTTGTCTATTTTAATTTTTGGGGTCTGGTTTGTTTTTTGCCAAAATATTACAAAAACGGTCTAGCCCAGTTGCTAATATTGTTCCCCTCAGAAACCTCTCTAGCTGGACCTCTACAGTCCTCATTGCCCTCAGCATTGTCTGCCATGCTTCTACCAGGGTGGCCCTGCTTACCATGTTTAACCACTGTTTTAGTCTAAAGTCCCAAAGTCTTCCATATTCTTCCAAAAAGCAGCATGGTCAGGCCCATCACAGAAAATGCCCCATATTTGGTGTCAACTCCAAATATGTGAAGAGATTTGAAGACCACAGTGACTTTAAGAAGAGAATTGAGGTCTAAGGTAAGTTCATGGCCATCATGGTGGCTAGCTTGGCAGCAACCAGGTAGTCGTGGTGCCAGAGCAGTAGCTCAAAGTTTATATCTGGATCAGTAAGCACAAGGCAGAAGGGGCGAGGCACTGGATATGGCAGACTCTTTGAAAACTCAAAGTCTGTCCTTAGTGAAGCACCTTTTTCAACGAGGCCAAACCTCCCAATCCTTCCCAAGCAGTTGTACCAACTGGGGACCAAGCATACAAATACATGAGTCTGTGTGGACCATTATCATTTACACCATCACAGGGGTGTTACTGATAGTCCAAGCAAAATTCCTTGAACAACTAGATGGAAAAGTTAGGAAAATAATAGAGTGGAATAGGTTTTAGCATTTACCTTTGTTACACAAGAGTCACTAAGATCTGGTCAATTGGCCTGCATGAAGGAAAAGGAGGGAAGTATTGGAGACAAGTTCCACAATTCTAGTTTGGAAACGTGAATGGAAGGAGGTCCATGGCTGGCACAGTTGACAGGTGGCAAAGGTAAGGACTGCTTGTGAATTGATACCCATTTTGGCATACAGAAGAGCTGTCCTGCAGGCTGTATAAGGTAGTACCAGTATTCCATATTTCCGGGAGAGTTGAAAGCTGTGAAACTCAGATTCAGAGGCTGTGTTTGATGGAGCATTGAGTATAGATATTTTCTAACAGTGCAGTCAAGTGTCATGAATCCACAGAGGGAGAATTAGGGCTGATAGATTCCTTTTAGGCAAGCATAAGCAATAGATGGAAAGTACTGCTTCTGAAACTCCAGTTTCCACATCATTGTTTAAAATATAAATGAAGGAAGTGCAGTGACTCCTAGGATTAAATGCTTGGACTGGCAATACAGATCCTGAGGAAATATTAGGATGTGGATCTAGTTAGAGTTCATACATGGAAGATGTACAAAGAGTGAGGGATGATAGAACTCAGATTGGAGCACACAAGTATTTTCAGTAGATAGCCTCAGTCAGCTTCCAATATGCTAGGTTCACAGAGAAATAATGCAGAGTAGATTTATTGTTAAAAATTCGTCTTATAACTATATCACAGGAATTCAAGCCCAACTATGACCAGTAAGTAATGTCTAACACTGTGAATTTTCAAAGAAAAGCAAATATGGACTTGAAAGGTTCTTAATTAAAAGATATGCTAAGTAATGAAAGCTCATTTAAAGAATTTAATAAAAACTCAGATTTACATAATTAAACCTGCACATTTTCCCCTTCTTTTCAATTTATTTACTACAGCACTTCAAAAATCATCTCAACAAATACCTAGCATGGGGTCAGTAATCCAGGGGCTTTGCCATGTGAAGCTTTCAGAAGCATCTGCAGATTACAGGGTTTCACTATCATGTCTGTTTAAAAAAGTGGGTTAAATGCATAAAATACAGAATTTTAACCATGTTAAGTGCACATTTTAGTGGCATTAACTGTGCTATGCAACTACCTTCAGCATCTGTTTCTACAGCTTTCTCATCACCCACAGCAAAAAAACTCTCTACCCATTTAAGCAATATATTTTCTGATGCCAGCCCCATGAGACCCTCATTCTATACTCTGTATATTGTGGCTGCAGTACGTCCATCATATACAGGAACAGAATATTTATCTTTCTCTTTTGTGCTCGATTATTTATTATTCACCATGGTGCCCTTAAAGTTTATCTAGGTTGTGTCAGAATTTCCTTCCTCTTTCTGTGTGGATTTGGTTCTCTTATGCATATGACGGATTTTGCGTATCTGTTCATCTGTTGGTGGATGTTGGGTTGTTTCTCCCTCCTGGCTATTTTGACAGTGTTACTGGCAATGTTGGTTAACAAAACTATTCCCAGAATCAGGACTTGTATATGTAAACAAGACTTTTAACCTGATTTTACTTACCTCTTAAAGCTTGTCTCCATATACACTTCTTTTGAAATCTAAATTCAAGTAATATTCTTTCATGATTTTAGGCCTGCAAGGGCCTTCTCACCCCTGTATAAAGATTTGACACCAGGTGTTGAGTCCAGAACTGCATGTATATTAAGTTCCACTCCTATTCTTTGACAATGTGACCTTCAGCTGCTTCAAACACCAACTTGAAATTATTGTTGTCTATGCCAGAAGCATTTCTGCAAAGCTCAGCTCTTTGGAAGTTCTATTCATCATGCTTCTTTAGATCTTCAACTTTAAATACTTCCTCTTCTTTTTCTTCTTTCTTTTCTTTTCTTTCTTTGCTCTCTTTCTCTCTCTCTTTCTTTCCCCAACAGTCATGCCTTGGGAAAAGTTTCTTCATTCTGCATTGTTCTCTGAACCGGATTAATGACTTACTAACTCATTACTTAAAGTGAGTGGTCTCCAGCACATGGAAATGTGTTGTTGGTTTCATCTCAGTTGGCATGTCATGACCGAGATTTCTGTGTCATGAATCTCAATTTCCACTCAAGATTCCTGGAGTCTGTGGTTATAGATCACGTTTTGTGTGTGTGTGTGTGTGTGTGTGTGTGTGTGTGTGTGTATGTATGTATGTATATTGGTATCATACGCTGTAGAGAACCATGTGTGTGTGTGTGTGTGTGTGTGTGTGTATGTATATTGGTATCATACGCTGTAGAGAACCATGGTCTGCCCTGGGTGGGGGGTATGGGTGGGTTGTATCTGAAGCTAAAGACTGAATTAATTAATCAGGACCCTAAATCTGTTTGGACTCTTTACTTTTAAAATAGCATGAACCTTTTGACTATGGAAACAAGGTTCTAAAGTGTTAAATTGACTTATGATTTCCAGGTATATGGAAAATTGGATATTGAGTTGGTAACTCTCTTCATATGTAAACACACACACATACACACACATGCACACACTGAATACGAGAATCAACAGGCAGCAATTATTCCTGTCTTTGAAGATCTTGCTATTTGGCCAGGTCTTTATTGCTTACCTTCAATTTTGACATTATGCATGAATAAACAGATCTTTCATATGTGTCCTTACTTATTTGCTCTCATTTTCCAAAAGATAGTATGTATGTGTGTTTTAAAGTTGTGTCATAAAAACCCTTTTCTGATTATTGATAGGGGTTGCATTTTGGAAGGCGAGCCATTAATAATAATTTATTTTGTCTTCTTACAGGCTCACTTACTATATTATGCTTAGCTGTGTGTGTGTGTGTGTGTGTGTTTGTGTGTGTGCATATGTGTGCATAGGTGCTTGCGTGGGGTTTTGAAGCATGTATATGCATGTATGTAGAGGCCAGAGATTGATAGACTGTGCTTTTTGATGCCATTTCCTTTATATATTGAGTATGGGTCTCTGACTTGAACCCAGAGTTCTACAATTTGGCTATTATAGGTAGTCAGCATGTTCTGGAGATCTCCTGTCTGCACCTCCCAAGCAGTGAGATTGTAGACAGGCTGGCGTGTCTGCATAGCGTTGACATGGGTGTTAGGGATCAGAGCTCTGGTCTGCATGCTAAAGTTTTATCTACTGAGACATATTCTCTAGTCTGTACTTTAAAAGCAAACAACAAGCGAACAAAGAAACAAGCAAACAGAAAAAACTACCCAGCTTTTCCCTTTGTATCTCGCCCTGGTCTTTAACTTGTAATGATCCTTCTGCCTCAGTCTCCCATGTGCTTATGATAGATGTAAACCATCACGCTTGCCTTGATTTTTATTTTAAAATACAGAATGCAGGCAGAATAGTGTATGAAACCTGGGCACTCTAAATAATCATCAGAAAACACTCACTGAGGAGAATTTGTGGTTCCTGGAACCTGCATGTGCCTCCTCCATGAACTCCCTCACTGCTCTTAAACAGCAACCACACTGAGTCATGTGGTATCAGCCCTGTCTCTATTAAGGGAGTAGAGCACAGCACCCAAAGTGCACTTGCCACGAGGTACTTAAGCTCACAAGCTAATTCTTGACTCTGATGAGTTCTTGTGGTGGTTTGCAACCCTGGACGGATGTGTCTTAGTAATCACAGCACTCCTCTCCTAGACCAAAACTTTCCTTCTGCATTAGCCATGACATGATTTAGATGTTGCAAAGATCATTTCGCCTGAAAGAGCACTTTAAATGTAATGCATTCACGTTATTCTCAACTACACCTGCTAGTGTAGAATATTCATTTGGAAAATGGAAGACAGTTTTTGAAGTTTTAGAGCAAAGTGGGACTCTGATTGGCAGTCATGAAGGTTATGTATTACGGGAAGAATTGACACAGACAGTCTGGGTCAGGGGAAGGGAATGAAGGAGGAATATATATGAGCCACACACACAGGGGCGGGGGTCGGTGGAGGGAGCGAAGGAGAGAGAGAGATTTTGAGCTTCTCAATTTCCACAATTTTCTGAGTTCCTGCTATGAAGTCTGTTATTAATGAGTGTTCTAGGAACAGAAGTGAAGCACACACCTGCCGTATGCCGTGTTAGTGCAGAGAGAGGGAGATGAGAAAGGTGTTCCGCTTTGGAGAGCTTATACAGTATCATTCAGTTCATCATTCAACACTCTTCTCATCTGTGAGGATGAAAAGTCGGGGTCTACAGAGGCTTCCTGAAAGAATGGGGCAGCAGGGTGAATGGTACTCATTTTTGTTTTTTCTTTCTTATCCCCCCCCCACACTTTTTTTTTTGTTGTTGTTGTTAGTGTGGATCATTTCTCTTATTTTACTTTTTGGTCACACATTTCTTTTTCTTTTTTTCTTTTTGTGAGAACTTTCCAACTCTGTCTGCCTTTTCATTTTGTTTAAAACAAAGTCTTTTATTTTGTTTGTTTCCAATGATATTCTAGTTGACATTGGAAAGACAACAGCATCCTAAACTTTATGTTATCAGCACTGTGAGGAGAAGGAAAGCACAGGGTGAGTGGGGCACACAGAGGCTTCTTCTGAGCCGCAGGAAGGCTTAAGAAACTGAAGGTCCACCATGAAAATGCTCAGATTATACCCTAAGAGGCCCTGGAAAGTCCTGGCTACCCCAGTCTGTGGGATCCCTTAGGACTGCCAGCTTTCAGAGCATTCAGAGCTAAGCAAAAATGTCACACACACACACACACACACACACACACACACACACACACACGGCAGAGAGACAAAGAAAGATGGAGAGCTTAGTTTTTATCCCATTTCAACTTTTATGAAAATAAACAGAATCACTGCTTGGAACCATAAGAAAATGAATGAATTATCTCCCTTATCACCTGGCATTTTGGTTGTACATAGTCTGTGTTTTCTAACATAATTGTTGAAAAAATATTTCTAAGTTTAGGATGTAGCTCAGCGATGAAATTCTTGCCTAGCATGCACAATGTGCTGGGTTCAAGTCCCAGCTAACAAATTTAAAAAAACCTTTCTAAATATAAGGAAATATGACAGGATAGATCTGAGAGCCATTTGTGAATAGTCCTGGGTCAGAAAGGCCTATCCCCTCTCCTCATACAGCTTTTAGGAAGCAAGAGAACGTCCAGACAGTATGGCAACGTATGGTCCTTCTCTTAACTAACTTATCCCCAGGAATCCCAGAAATAAGAAGTGATGTAATAACTAGCTTGGCGCCTTTGTTCTGGTCCTTTTTGACAAGGGAGTGTAACAGTTTTATGAATTATTCTGCTTGGTATTCATCTCCCTCCTCTGTGATTTAAAAAGTCTTCTTGCTACACAGCATGAATACTTTCACAAGTGTTTGAGATGCTGTTTAAGGATGCACTTGTGCTCTGAAACCTTTACATAGTATGTTCTTTTAATAAAAAAATATTTATTAATTGTGTGTGTGTGTTTGTCTGTGCACATGGGGGTCAGAAAACACCTTTCAGGAGTCCATTCTTGCCTTTTACCTTGTCGCCTTTCCTGTGCTGTGGACTCCAGGCTAGCAGGCCTGCAAACAGTTTTTCTGTTTTTTCCTTTCCATTTTGTTGCAGAACTGCTGGAATTAGAGATGAGGGTTACCATATTTAGCTCTTAAGATAGGTTCCTGAGTTCAAATTCTGATCCTCAGGCTTTTGTTGCAAGCCATCTTGTTGGCTCTATTAAGTATTTTTTAACCTACCAATATATAGAACAATTTTGTGTTGTGCCAATGTTTCATTGTATATTTGTTAATGAGGCTTTTTATAAAATAAATTTAAAATGTGTATATTTTATTCTTTCATTTATTGTCTAATAGTCTCTTTTTATATACATTTATTAATTTTTTATTAATTATGGTTTATTCACTTTCTATCCCAGCTGTAGCCTCCTCCCTCATCCCCTCCCAATCTCATTCTCCCTCCCTCATCTCCTCACATGCCTCTCTCCCAATCCACTGATAGTGGAGGTCCTCCTTCTATCTGACCCTAGCTTATCAGGTCTCATCAGGAGTGGCTGCATTGTCTTCCTCTATGTCCTGGCAAGGCTGCTCCCCCATCAGGGGGAGGTGATCAAAGAGCCAGCCACTGAGTTCATGTCAGAGACAGTCTCAAATAGTCTTATCTCTTAAGGAGTAAAGAAAGTGTGTGTGTGTACACACACACACACCCTGTTGCTTCTGTTATTTTGTTCACAAAATGTTTTCCTCGGCAGTGTGACACCGCATTGCCCATTGCTTTGTAGTAGTGCAGTGTCATGGCGAGCTTATTTTCAAATAGACCCAGGAATTGCCATCCAAAGGGAAAGCGGTGTGTCTACCTTTCTATGAGCTGTGCCACACCAGTATGCTTTTGAGTTCTCTTTGATGAATTGACTGAGTACATTTGGTGATCTGTTAGAATAGTTTACATTTTTTTCTTAGTCCTGGGTGTGATGAATTCTTTAAAACGAGTTTTATTCAACCCTGGGAAACAGAAAATACTTGAAAACTGTGTTCTATCGCTTGCCAGAAATGGTCTAATCAGTAGCTGCATGTGTTGCAATTTCAATGTTGTTAGTGTTGTATTTGTTTCTGAGGTGGGGAGGTCTTTGGTTCCATGAGCAGGCAGAAGTATTCTGTTTGTCAGAGATACCCAGCAGTGAATCTGGGCAGAACAGAGCATCAAGCTAACCAAAACATGTTGCCCAAAGGGACCACTGTTGTCCTCTATCCTCAAGGCAGCTCTAAGTTGTGCTGCCGAATGGCTACATCCATGCAGGTGGGTGGAAGATAGAGTGGCCACATTCAGGCATAGTTTTTGTGGTAGTGCCATCTTCGTGGGGACTGAGAACTCAGGAATTTAACAGCAAATAATAAATGGGCATGAGGACTTTGCTCTATTATTTATTTTAGTTCAGTCACAACACTTCTGCCACTCAGAAATACATGGACTAAGGAATTTGCCTGGAGAAGTCCTGTTCTTAGTGGGGCCCCTTCAGATGGGATGACACTTTGTGTTTGTCCATTGGTGGGGGCTGGTGATCATTCCTGGTAGGGGAGTTGTGTAGGTGACAGTTTGCTCCTTTTCTCCCTTCCTCCCTCTCTCCCTCCTCTCCTTTCCTCCCTCCTTTCCCCATACCTTCCCCACCATGCCTCTCTCCCTTCCTCCTGCCATCACCTACCCCCAACACACACACACACTTCTCCCCTATCTCTCTCCCCCTTCCGCCCTCTCTAGGATCCTACATATTGTGTAGCCTAGCTGTTTCAAATTCTGCTTCAGCCTCTCTGAGTGCTGAGATTAAGGGCCTGAGCCACTGTGCTAATCCTCCGCAGAGACACAGCTGTAATGGTAAGGCCCTTGACAGACTTGGCTCAGAAGCTGTATCTATGGAAAAGATAATAAAAAGGAGAATCATAAAAACAGTGGAAGAGAGTCTTGTTTTTATTTTTTAAATGTATTTCATATAGTTTACCCATCTAAATTGTGTCTGACAAAATGCAGTCAGCCCCACCAATCCACAGCTTCTGTATCAGTGGATATAATTAAGCAGAGATGAGAAACACTTAGAAAAACAGTCAGCCAGACAAGAACACCAACAAAACTAACCCTAATCACATTGTTCTGTAGGCAATAGGATATGCCAGCTGTTTACATAGCATTTACATTGTGTTCAGTGTCATGAGCAAGCTGCAGATGACTTAAACCCAATTCTGGAGCATGATGAGCACAGGCTATACGCAAGCCTTGCATCATTTTAAGGAAACAAGCTGACCCACTTTGGAAGTGTGGTTTCCTGGAAGGATGACATAGACTTGACTTGGCCTTCCTCCCAAAGGATCATGGGATACCTGTGCCCTCACAGTTTTGTACTATCACCACAGTCTATTCTAGAAGCTAATCTTAACCCTCAGAGAAACGTTATACCTTCTAGCCATTGCCAGCGGATCACCAAACTCCACTAGGTTCAATAACCTGAGAATTTGACTTCTGTTTCTTTAATTTTACCATTTTGTTTTGAATGAATGGAATCATGTGGTTTATAATCTTTTTTTTGACTAGCTCTTTCAGTTATGTTATGATTTTAAGGTTTTCTTATTTTGTAGTATCCTTTTTCGATAGATATTTTATGTATAGATATTTCATCTTTTTCAGCTGATAATTCTTTAAGTCACTTATTTGGTCATTATTAATGTTTTTGCCATGAACATTTGTGTATGAATTTTTGTATAGGTATAGTTTTTTTTAATAAATTTACTAATTTTTATATCAATCACAGGTTAGGTAGGTATAGTTTTTATTTCTCCTAAATAGTTCATCTAGACTAGAATTACTAAATAAAAAAATACCTCATTTACTCTTCTTTTTAATTCATGTCTCCGAATTGCTGTCTCCTTTCTCCCCATCATGTTATGTAGTATCATACCTGGGCTCCTAGTGTGGCCTATCCTTAAGTTTTAAGAAGAATAACAGGATTTTGCATGGTAGCTCTTTTTGGCAAATTCGTTAAAATTCCCAGTTCTTTATGTTTATCATATTTTTCTGTTCAGAATCTCATATATGTTCAGGATCTAATGTAGCTTTTTGTTGTTGTTTGGTGTTCTGATTATTTCTCATCTCTGGTTAGTTATATTCACAGAGGCTGTGCATACAGAGGCCTGGCTGTGTTTTGTAATGGTACGCTTTAGATGGTAACCTGCAGGAAATTCTTCAGGGTTTTTTTATATCACATTTCTAAAGTACAGAATTATAAAAAATGCATTATGTTAGACTTTTACATGTTAAAATAATGAAAGTTTCCTGAAAGAAAAACATAGCTGTCATAGGTTAGAATGTAGTAGATGTCTCTTAACATATATGAGCCTTAGCATTCCAAGCGCCACATTGCTGCAACTACCAGTTTCTATATGCCGCCCAGAAAACATTAATCCACTAAAAGTATTTATAGCCACATATGTGTTATAAGTATTTTTTATACTGTTATTCCATACATTACATATGCTTCTAGCATTTTGCCTTTCCCTCCACTTCTAATTGACATTAAGTAATGATTTAACTAATTTCTGCTTTTTCTGTTTGCTTTGGCAGCCAGGGATCTCTGGACCCATTTAAAATTGTCAGGAGCCCTGAGCTCATCGCAGTTGCCTGCTGTAGCCTTGACTTTGTAGCTTAAATTTTTTTCTCTCCTTTTCTTAATTATTTCTTTTAAAAAATACTTGAAAGTTTCTTTTCTTTTTGTGAACTTTATTTAAACAATTATAGTGAGTAGGAGGATTGAATAAGTGGATAGAAGAGGCATGTTTGACCTTATGTAGTGGGCAGTGTTCTGTACTTGTATAATTTTAGCTTCTGGGACATCAGAAAGCAGAATAATACTTAAGAAATTGCTTCTTTAATGTGTGTTTAGAACTGAAATACTCCAAAAGATAAGCATAGCTTACAAAGTTGCAAAAGCTTTTTATCAGAGAGCATTATTAAAAAAGAATGATTTTTCTAGTTGGAACATTTTAGATATTTTTACTTCAGGGAAATTATATTTACAGGTGGTGCCTGTTACATCCATAGAATAAGTGCTTATGTATCTACAGTTCTTGTTGATGTAATCACACTGCATTTTTCTTTGGTGTAGCATTAAAGGAGAAAATAAAAGGCACCCCCACACCTGTACTTTGGGGCTACAGTGCTGTGCTTTGAATCATGTGGTAAATATCAACTTTGCTGCTCCAGGGATTGCTTATCTGTATACCCTTGATGCTATCTTTACACACAGATTCTCGGGTGTGAAATCACTACAGTTTTGGTTTACCTGTAGGAGAAATAACTTCACCTAGGCCTATCTTGCATTGTGTGTGATCCACAGGATCACACCATGCACTTTCCTCTCAGAAGGTTTGGCTCTAGCACACCTTTGTTTAGAAAGTTAGGCCCATATTGATTTTAGCTCATCCAAGTTGCCTAAGGGTTCTCTGGCCACCATTTGTATCTAAAGCTGATTTTGGATTTTGCCATGTACTTAATTTGAAATATCCTTTAATGGTCAAATGAGATATATTAAGTTGTTGCTGTTTGATTGTGGTCCTTCTAGAAGGCAATTTAGTGACCTGACCTATTGTTGTTGAATGGCTTTAGTGTTAGGAGTCCACGGTTAGGAGTCTGAGCTAATACTGTTCTTAAGTTCTACAACTGTTAGTGATCCAGGCCACCAACATGTGTGAATCCAGAAGAGTGTAATATTCATGCGTGCTTTATCAGTCACGCTCCACAGCTTCTGTTCCTCTTAACCTGACCCTGTCCTTTCCCAGTGCCTCAGGACCTTGCCGTCCAGTGTCTGCTCCAAGCACAACCGTACCATCGTGGTGATTGTTCATAACTGTACTGCTTTCCTCTTGCCAGTTCCCACTGTACTCTTCTTTACTCCATTACACAGAAATCTTCCTCAGATCTTCTCATCTCTGGGCTGGTCACATGTTCACAATTGTATTGGTACAGTTGGCCATTTCTTTCCTTTTTTTTTTTTTTTTTTTCACTATCCTCTTTCTTCTCTTTGCTCAAGACTTAACTAGCTTTCCAGATGGCTGTCCTGAAATGCCATTTCTTTTCACTTTCTACTTTTCCTGGCCTCTGTAACTAATCAGTGACGACTTGTTTCTTTATCTCTCTCCATGCACTAAGTCATTATGTCTAACTTCTTCCTTGATGTATGAGTTGGTAGTTCCATTTGTCAGACTTGTAAAACCCCACAGTGTCTTCTCACCGTACCCCTTGTTGGTTACCCTTGCCTACTTACCCCAGACAGACATTGAGATGTCATTGAATAGCCTGCTTCCACCACTTCCACATCCCATTGCACAATTGCATCGTAATTCCAGTTGCTCCTTTTTTTCCCCTCCCTTAGCGCTTCACTTTCAGTATTCTTGAATCCTCAAGCTATCCAAACAAGGTGGGAAGTGTAACACTGGGGCTGTCTGCCAGCCTTGCTATCAGGGTTTCAATGAGGAAGAGAGAAGCATTAACTGAGCTTTAAAATATCAAAGCAAACTATGTCGGGAGGATGTCTGCAGGCAATTCTGAAGAACATGTTGGACACAGGGGAAACAGAGATCACTATGTGCAGGCCCTGCTAAAAGAGGGAGAGAGATTCCAGCGTGTATCTGAGATGATACAGGGACAGTACGATCTGGAAAATGGGATCTAGAGAGATGTTTAATCCTACTTATGAAAAGCCAGGTGTGATGGTGCACACATACTCTTAGCACATTAAAGGCAAAGACAAGTGGGTCCTTAGAGCTTGCTGGCCAGCCCTCACAGCCTACTCATCCAATCCCTGGTCTCTGGTTCTAAAAACAAGGTGGGTGGCTCCCAGGAGCAACACCCACAGTTGATCTCTGGCTTATATACATGTGAACACATGCCCTTGAATGTTCAGTACACATACCTGTGCTGAACATGTGTGCGCTGACATCCACACACAACAAAATTGTGATGAATGCTTATGAGCAAAGTATTTAAGTAGAGAAAAAGAGAAACTAAGCTATCAATAAGTTCAAAAAGCAGAAGGGTTGGTTGTTTTTCAGAAATGTTTGTCCTGTGGTAGAAGAAGCAAAACTACATCAGAGACAAGATGTTTCTTATCTTTTTTTTTTCACCACTAAAGAATCTCTTTATTTTTTGTACCTTAAAAATTTTATGGATCATTTTTTTAACTTTTTTTATTAAATTTTATTTTTTATATTAATTACAGTTTATTCACTTTGTATCCCAGCTTCCCTCATTCCTTCCCAATCCCACCCTTCCTCCCTCCTCTCCTCCCTGCCCCTCTTTAAGTCCACTGCTAGGGGAGGTTCTCCTCTTCTTCCATCTGACCCTAGCTTATCAGGTCTCACCAGGACTGGCTGGAATGTGCTTCTTATCTTAATGTAAAGAAAATATCTTCTCATCTGGTGGACAGAGGCCCAATTGCCTATCATGGTGGTCTTAATGCAGAAGCTGGAAAGTATTTCTGAAGAATATTTTAGATAAGAGGTCCTACCCAGCAACACCTCAGAACAGTGGATGGGAAAGGGAGGTCCCCTTCTCTGAGGAAAGAGGAAAGGGAAGGAGAGAGAGTGAGACTAAGAGGATCGGAGGAAAGGAGCTACAAGATGTAAAGTGAATACATGAGAAAAATACAATTAAGGATGGTGATAAAAAAGAATATTATGGATAGGATTGGATTATTATAAACATTTTGAATAGAACTATGCTATATTGTAGGCCACCAGTAATGTGTCAAGAGCGTCCCTTAGTATGATACTAAAGACTCCCCAGTCTTTGCACTTTTAACTAGAGCTTGAAAATATTTGCAAAAATGTGCAGACTCACATAGATGGCTCAGAGGCCAAGACCACTGAGTGCTCTTCCAGAGACCTGGGTTCAGTTCCCAGCACCACCTGCTGGCTCACAACCATCTATAACTGAAATCTCAGCGAATTGTATGCTGTCTTTTGTGCGGGCATCAGACACACTTGTGGATATGCATTCAAGGAAAACATCAGACACACTTGTGGATATGCATTCAGGAAAAACATCCATATACATGAAATAAAAGTAAAATAAAACAAAGAATATGCAACCTTTCCAACAGTTATTACAAATAGAATATGTGCTTTCTCCTACTCAGAATATTAAAATTGTTTTTGAAGAATTGCTGGAACAAAACATATATTTGGTTTTAGTGTCCTATAAACTATTTCCTATAATGTGCAGATTCTAGGTAGGAGGTATATAATGAGTTTTATTTATTTGTTCAAAGGCTAGTCTTATGAAAATTGCTATATAAATACTTATTTTAACAACTGTTATTATTAGGGGTTTGTATGAAAGTCTGCCAACATAATCCTAATATTTATATAATAGATCAAAATATTTTGAAAAGTCTGGTCTCAACTGTGATCTTTGTTGTTTTAAAAATCCAAAATATACTTGTTATTTTCAGTTATTGCAGCTGAAATACTTTCTGTCACCAGTCTCTGTTTTTCTGCTTCTAATTAAAAATGCAGAAATTATTACCGAAAGAATAGCTGTCTTTGAATATTTTGAAGTGAAAATAAGAGTTTTGGGATTGAGATTGGGGAAGTTCACTTAATAAAATTCACACTTGTGTGCTAATTAAGAGTCAGGACACTAGTTTGTTTTCACCAATGACCTTATTGTAATTATTTCCTAACTCTAAAGTAATTATAGATTCATGCTTATATATTAAGTGATAGCAAGCTACTTTCTGAGCCTAGATTTGTCATCCATGTTCATTAAATTCCATTGTCAGTTATTAAGGAAAAAAAATCACTGATGATCTGAATAATATCCCCATGAATACATAAATTAATTTGTGATTGGTTGATGTTACATTTTTAGGTTTACAGATGTCTTATTGCTGAAGAGTCTTGACTCAGGCAATGCAGGTGTTTACATGAATATAAAATTAGCCACTATATTTAAATCTAATCTACTATGATATGTGCAGCCTCCTTCCCTCTTTGTGGGACCTATTTCAAAGTTATTATATCTCAAAGGTGAATGTAGATAGAACGACCCTTTTAAAAACAAAACCAAAGTGGGTGTTTGGGGGTGGCATGGTGGTGTTTTTTTCTGTTACTATCTCTGTAGTAGTTGTCTAATTTGACTTAGTTAAGAAGCCATGACAGGCTGGGCATGTAGCTCAGACATGGATCAAGGTTGTAGCGCCTAGCACATCAGCCAGGCTAGCCTCAAGTCTGACATTCTCTAGCCACATCTTCCCATGTGCTGTGGTCATGGGGCTGTACTGTCCTGCCAGGCTTGTTCTTTCTTATTCTGGACAGTTCTTTGTAAAATGTATTTTACTCATTCAAGTACTCAGGGCTGTGGTCCAGGAAATCTTACAGGAGTTAATTTAACGTGTGGCATGGATTCACGGAGGGTGTCCTCACTGTAGCCACCCCTGAGTTGTCTTAGTTAATATTTAGATTTTCTTTCCAAGAATTGTCTTTGAACTCCAGCATCACATGGTCCTCTTTGCTGTGTGTGCAGTCTCTCGTCCTTCCACCCATAATCAAAAAGGCTAAGTGAATATATTTGGAGGGAATTTGAACTGCACACACATGGCTCCTTTCCAACTGTATACTGTGACAGCAGAACCAGCTAAGAGATTATTCAATGTCCAGATCTGCCCACTATTCCTCTCTCTCAAAACTAAACAAAACAAACAAAAAATCCTCCAGAATCTGCAACTTCCAATTTTCTTATCTTTCTAACCAGGAAAAAGAGAAAAAGCGACACAATCTCCCCAGAAGTTTTGTCACCTGCTAATTGGTAGTTGTTTTGTTCTGAAGTAGGGTGTAGCCACTCTTTCATTTGAGGTAGAAATGTTAGTCTCTGTTACGGTGTTACACTTTGCTGGGTCCTGTGATTATGCCTATGACTGCGCTCTGTAAATGCTTTAAAAATACTTTCTTTTTAATCTGGGAGCTTCTTGTCTTTAACCCTAATTGGATCACGCACACACCCTCCCTCTGGTTATTCAGAGACAGCCTTTACATTTTTCTGTGGCATCTTACAGACCCCTCAACACTGTTTCATATTGTCTTCCGTTATATCTGATTGCATTGTTTCAGGAAAAATAATAAAAGATTGCCCTGGAAAATTGGTTGATTTGTGGAAGTAAATTAGTTTTTAAAATGTTAAATGAAGTGAGGAGCTAGGCCTAGTGGGAAATCCTGGCATTTCTTGAGAGGCTGAGACAGGAGAATGGCAACTTTGAAATCAGCCTGGGTTCATAGTGTATCCATTTTTAAAGAATCATCAAAGAAACAACAACAGCAACAAGGAAATGCTGGGTAGCCACAGTGTGGTGTTTCCAAAGAAATGAAGAGTCTGGTAATGGAAATGTGAGTGTCTCCCATTGAGAATTAGTGGGAAAAGTGGAGGAACTTGAAAAATAATGTTCAGATTTTTATTTACCAGAAAGAAAGGGAAAGGAATGCAGTTTGGGGAAACTAAGAACACATTTTTAGGGAGATTGCAAATACCCAAGATCAAAACCCAAAATATTACCTATGAGAAAACTAAATGGGAATGTGTTTAACTTCCTCCAAGAGGCTTACTGGACCATTTTATGAAAATGTATAGTTTTCTATTTTTCTTGAAAATAATTTAATCATTAAAAATATGTATTATTCTTGCCGAATTAGTGAGTCTGAGTACCATTACTTCTTCCACACAATTTTAAAAATCATGTCTTGAATTATTATTACTATTATTATTGTTATTTTTGTTTATTACAATTTATCACTTTGTAGCCAGGCTGCAACCCCCTACCTCATCTCCGCTCAATTCCACCCTCCCTCTGTCTTTCTCTCCTATCCCTCTCCCCTTGTATACTGGTAGGGGAGGTCCTCCTCCCCTACTCTCTGACCCTAGGCTATCAAGTCTCATGAGGACTGTCTGGATTCTTTTTCTCTGTGGTCTAGTAAGGCCTCTTCACCAGGGGGAGGTAATCAAAGGGCAGGCAACCAAGTTCATGCCAGAGACTGCCCCTGCTCCTCTTACTAGGGAACCCCCAAGGAGACTGAGCTGCTCAGAGGCTACATCTGAGCAGGGGTTCTAGGTTATCTCCATGCATGGTCCTTGATTGATTCATCAGTCTCTGCAAGATCCCCTGGGCCCAGATATTTTTGGTTCTGTTGCTCTCCTTGTGTAGCTCCTGTCCCCTCAGGTCTTTCTATCTCCCCCTTCTTTCATAAGATTCCCTGCACTCTGCCCACAGTTTGGCTATGAGTCTCAGCATCTGCTTTGCTACCTTGCTGGGTAGAGCCTTTCAGAAGCCCTCCTGTCCTAATTCCTATCCGATATCTATCCTGTTTGCCATTCTAAATGAGGATTAAGTATCTTCCCTACCATCTTCTTTAGGACTATAGATTTTAGTATGTTTATCCTATGTTATATGTCTAATATCCACTTGTAAGTGAGTATATACCATGTGTGTCTTTCTGTTTCTGGGTTACCTCACTCAGGATGATCTTTTCTAGTTCCATCCATTGCCTGCAAATTTCATGATTTTCATGTTTTTAATTGCTGAGTAGTATTCCATTGTGCAAATGTACCACAATTTCTGTATTGAGGGATATCTAGGTTGTTTTCAGATTCTGTCTATTACAAAAAAGCTGAACATAGTTGAACAAATGTTCTTTTGAATGGTGAGACATCTTTAGGGTATATGCTCAGGAGTGGTTTAGCTGAATCTTGAGGTAGCCCCATTTCTAATTTTCTGAGAAAGCACCAGATTGATTTCCAAAGTGGTTGTACAAGTTTACATTTGTACTAGCAGAGGAGGAGGGTTTCCCTTTCTACACAACCTCTTCAACATGTGTTGTCCCTTGAGTTTTTTTATCTTGGCCATTCTAATGGGCGTAGGGTGAAATCTCAGGGTCATTTTGATTTGCATTTCCCTGATGACTAAGGATGTTGATCATTTCTTTAAGTGTTTCTCCACCATTCGATATTCTTCTGTTGAGAATTCTCTGTTTAACTCTGTACCCTATTTTTTAAATTGGATTACTTGGTTTGTTGTTGTTTATCTTTTTGAGGTCTTTATAGATTCTGGATATGTGGGGTTGGTGAAGGTCTTTTTTCAATCTGTAGGTTATTGTTTTGTTTTGTTGACAGTGTCCTTTGCTTTACAGAAGCTTTTCAGTTTCATGAGGTCCCATTTATTGGTTGTTGATCTCAGAGCCTGTACTGTTGGTGTTCTGTTCAGGAAGTTGAACAATGAGTTCAAGTCTGTTCTCTACTTTTCCTTCTAACGGATTTAGTATGTCTGGTTTTATGTTGAGGTCTTTGATGCACTTGGACTTTAGTTTTGTGTAGGGTAATAAATATGGATCTTTTTGCATTTTTCTACATGTAGACATTTAGTTAGACCTGCCATTTGTTGAAGATGCTATCTTTTTTCTATAGTATGGTTTTTGGCTTCTTTCTAAATAATCAATTAACTGTAGGTATGTGGGTTTATTTCTGGGTTTTCTATTCAGTTCCATTGATCCACCATTCTATTCCAGTACCATACCATTTTTATTATTGTTGCTCTACAGTACAGCTTGAGATCAGGGATGGATATAGCTCCAGAAGATCTTTTTTTCAATTTTTATTTTTTTAATATTAATCACAGGTTATTTACTTTGTATCAGAAGATCTTTTATTGTACAGGATTATTTTAGCTATTCTGAGTTTTTTTGTTTTTCCATATGAAATTGAGAATTGTTCTTTCAGGGTCTGTAAAGAATTGTGTTGGTATTTTGATGGGAATGCATTGAATCTGTAGGTTGCTTTTGGCAGGATGGTCATTTTCACTATATTAATCCTACTGATCCATGGGAGATCTTTCTATCTTCTGATTTCTTCTTCAGTTTCTTTCTTCAGAGACTTGAAGTTTTTTGTTTTGTTTTGTTTTTTTTCATACAGGTCTTTCACTTCTTGCTAGAGTCATACTAAGGTACTTTATGTTATTTGTGGCTATTGTGAAGGGTCTTGTTTCTCTGATTTCTTTCTCAACCCATTTGTCTTTTATATAGAGGAAGGCTTCTGATTTTTTTTTTTTTGAGTTAATTTTTTATCCAGCCACTTTGCGGATGGTGTTTATCAGCTCAAGGAATTCTGTAGTAGAATTTTTGGGTCACTCCTGAAAACTGTCATATCATCTTTGGCTTCTTTCATTCTGATTTGTATACCCTTGATCTCTTCAGTTTTCTTATTGCTCTGGCTAGGACTTCAATACTATGTTGAAGAGATACGGAAAGAGTGGGCAGCCTTGCCTTGTCCCTGATTACAGTGGGATTGATTTAAGTTTCTCTTTGTTTGGGTTGGTGTTGGCTATAGGCTTGCTGTATATTGTCTTTACTATGGTTAGGTGTGTGCCTTGTATCCCTGATCTTCTAACACTTATACATGAATGGGTGTTGGATTTTGTCAAATGCGTTTTCAGCATCTAAGGAGATGATTGTGTGTTTTGTTTTGTTTTTTCCTTCTGTTTGTTTATATGGTGGATTACATTTATGGATTTCTATATATTGAACCACCCCTGCATTCCTGGCATGAAGCCTTCTTGGTTATGGTGGAGTATATCTTTGATGTGTCCTTGGATTATTTTGCTAGCATTTTGTTGAGTATTTTTGCATTAATGTCCATAAGCTAGATTGGTCTGAAATTCGCTTTCTTTTTTTGATCTTTGTGCAGTTTAGGTATCAAGGTGACTGTGGTCTCATAGAATAAGCTTGGTATTGTTCTTTCTGTTTTAATTTTGTGAAATAGTTGAAAGGGTATTAGTATTAGCTCTTCTTTGAAAGTATGGAGAATTCTGCCCCTGGGTTTTTTTGTTTATTTGTTTGGATGGGAGACTCTTGGTGACATATTCTATTTCCGTAGGGGATATGGGACTATTTCATTTGTTTACCCAGTAAACACCTTTGGTAAATGGAATTTATGAAGAAAATTGTCCATTTTATTTATTTTCAAATTTTGTTGCATATAGGCTGTTGAACTAGGACCTGATGATTGATTGAATTTCCCCAGTGTCTGCTGTTATGTTTCCATTTTCATTTCTGATTTGGTTGATTTGAATAGTGTATCTCTGCTTTTCAGTTAGTTTGGCTAAGGGGTTGTTTATCTTGTTGATTTTCTCAAAGATCCAGCTCTTGGTTTCATTGATTCTTTGAATTGTTCTCTTTGTTTCTAATTCATTGATTTCAGCCCTGAGTTTGATTCTTTCCAGTGGACTACACTTTTTCAGTGTTTCTTCTTCTTCTTCTTCTTCTTCTTCTTCTTCTTCTTCTTCTTCTTCTTCTTCTTCTTCTTCTTCTTCTTCTTCTTGCGTGCAGTTAAGTTGCTTGTATGAGATATCTCGAATTTCTTTATGAAGGCACTTAGTGCTACTATGACCTATCTTCTTAGCTTTCATTGTGTCCCATAAGTTTGGGTAAGTTGTGCCTTCATTTTCATTGAATTCTAGGATATCTTTATTTTCTTTCCTGACCCAGCTGTCATTGAGTAGAGAGTTGTTCATTTTCTATGCATTTGTAGGCTTTTTGCTATTTCTGTTATTTTTGATACAAGGGACCATTTCAGTCTCCTTGTATCTGTTGAGGCTTGCTTTGTTCCTGACTATATGCTCAGTTTTGGAGAAGGTTCATCGAGACACTGAGAAGTTATACTTTTGTGTGTTTAGATGAAAAGTTCTGTAGGCATCTATTTGGTTCATTTGATTTAAGACCTTTGTAAGTGTCATTATTTCTCTGTTTAGCTTTTGTCTCAATGATCAGTCCCTTGGTGAGAGTGGGGTGTTGAAATCTCCCACTATTAGGGTGTTGGGATCGATGTGTGATTTAAGCTTTAATAATGTTTCTTTGACAAATGCAGGAGCACTTGTGTTTGGTGCATATATGTTCAGGATTATGATTGATGACAATGAAGTGTCCTTGCATACCTCATTTGATTAATTTTGGTTGAAAGTCTACTTATTAGATATTAGGATAGCTACTCCAGCTTGCTTCTTGGGTCCATTTGCTTGGGAAACTTTTATTCTGAGGTCATGTCCATCTTTGTTGCAGAGGTATGTTTCTTGAATGCATCAGAATGCGAGCTGTTAGTATCCCCTCCACAGGAAGTTGAGACTGAGTTCCACTACTCATTCAGATCAGGAAGGTGTCCACAGGACAGTGAGAGTGGGCTCCCAGGTATGGAGCCTCATCCTCAGTACAGCAAAGTGTGCACCCCACAGTCAGTGACAATGAGCACCCAAGGTCTGAGCCACCAGCCGCCAGCTGCCAGTACTAGGAAGGCTTTTCCCCGGAAGGTGGGCTTGGGCAGGTGGCCTAAGGCTGCAGAATCGGAACCACATATCTTGAATTATAGTGAGCCTATGTCATTCATAACTGGGTGTATTTGTAGTTTGGTTGGTTATTGTTATCTTCCCAAAGAGGATGCCATCAATGTCATATTACACATATCAGCAAGCAGGGACATAAAGTGCATAAAGACATGTATCCACACTGGCTAAAACCAGCCTATGCATTTTGAAAGCAAATTTCTATGTAGCCATATAGAAAAGTAATTGCTTGCAAACCTCCCAGGCCTCCCATTTCATGCCTCTTTGGAATGAATTCTAAAACTCACATTGGAAGCTTTTCTCAACTAGTACCGGTAAACTGTCACTTATGGTCATTTAGCATTAGAGATGCAAAATAGTGTCACCTTTGATTTCAGAACATTCCTAATCTAAACTTTGTTTTTGTAATGACACAATAAAGTGTCTAACATGTATGGCCTCATTTCACTTATTAAGACTCAAGAACCAAATGAAAACATGGCATTATTTAGTTTAGTTTTATAAACTGTCAGTCATCTAGTCCTAATCCAAAGATTATGAGAATTATAAAATATAATTTATTTTTATTTTTTGTTATTTATTCTTAGAGGCCCAATTCATATAATTTCCCTAGCAGTATGCTATTATAATTTTCCCTAAATAACTATTATTTCATATTTATTAGCTTACTGGAGAAGTTGACTTTTTCCCCACCTCATTAAATAGTGATAATGAATATAAATCCAGTTGACACACAGTTTTCTAAAGCTCTGGGAATATGCCCATGCCAGTGATTAAGCTGGATTCCTTTTCCAAGGAATTTTAATTTTTGAAGCTGTTATAAAATTATTTTTTTCAGTCCTAACTACAATTCATATTTTTACATATTTACCAAAAGGAATCACATCTTTGAAACATGTGTAGTCCAAGACCTTGCATATTACTTAGTTATAAGTTACTCTGCTTTGATTATGTCTTTGTAAATATTGGCATCAATGTCCATTTCTTTATTTGATGTTAAAAGTATTTGTTGTTGTTGCTATCATCCTCACCACCACCACCATCATCATCATCGTCATCGTCATCATCATCATCATCATCATCATCGTGTATGGGTGGGTGGGTGGATATGTGTACCACAGTATGCATGGGGAGGTCAGTGTAAAAATTTGTCAAGTAGGGACTTTCTTTCTCCCAATACGTGTGTTCCAGAGAAAAAACTCAGGCATGTGTATCAAGTGCCTTTGCCCACTAAACCTTGTCACAGGGTCCTGTTTTTTTATTCTTCTTAGTCTTCCCTCAAAAAGAATAGCGAAAATAAAAACATTTAGATCAATAATGGAAATAGGATTCACGTTGTCAATTGCTGCTTATAAAGGTTAATGATATAGCTGCTATTTGTCCAGGGTTCAACCCAGCAACATTCCCTAAAAAAGAAAACAAAAACAAACAAACAAAAAATTAAGGGAGGGAAAAAAGGCCTTGTTGGTGATGTGAATTAGGCTTGCTTCTGGCAATGGCAGACAGTGGGAACCTGGAATAGAGCTGGCTGTTAGGGATGGGAAAAAACCAACAACTCTTTAAAGAAATTTATGTCAAAATGGTATTCAGTGGCCTATCACATTAAATCAACACATCTGTGTTGAGAATGTCCTTTAGCACGCACTCCAGGGGTACATTTTTCTCATTTTCTGAACTTGGAAACTCCTCATTTATCTCCAACATGGGTCACTAAACAGGTTCATATTTCCTCATTAGATACACGTTAAAGTGACCTTAAGTCTTCTGTTCTATTTCACCTCTACCCAGCATTGTCAGACATTTGCCTCCTCTACTTGGTGAAGGAAATTAGGGGCTAGTACCATGCTATCTTGTTTGCCTTGGGGTGTGATTGGGGCCTCTCTTCTTCCCACATGTTCATACTTTATCTTCTCGTGTCATATGCTCCCTTAGAGTGTGATCCAATTGCTTTTTGTGTGTGTGTGCCTAGGTCCCAGAAAGTTTCATGTAAAATATTTAAAATCCTGTTTTGGTTAGCTTTCTTCCTTTTATGCCTCAGCTCATTGAGATGTTGCTGGGTTCCCCTTGCTATCTGGTGTTTGAACAGAGAAGCAACTTAGAATCATAAGTCAGAGGAATTGCCATTTTCCCATTTTATAGTTTTGTTTTTTAAGGAAGCTGCTCCAAAATATACCATATTAACCAGATCCAAGCTTCACGTTTTCTCTTGAGGCCCTTTTCTCTTAACTATCATAGTGCTCCTTTATCCTCTGTCATATTAACAATCCAGAAATATTATGTTTTCCTAAATAAAGATAACTTCTCACATGCAAAGATTCAAACTGGGAAAACAAATATACCGGAGGGTGATTTTTAACTTGAAAAAAGATCTTCTACACGACAAAGAGGTCCCCTGAAGATTACTTTTAAGTAGACAATTCCCTTAGGGTGCTGAAAGTCACATCAAACAGTTGTGAACTTTTAAAGACTTCTAAAACAGGCACACACCTTTTCCTAATATTCATACATAAATGGTGAATATTTTAAGTGTGTCTCATTGTGATGTGTAAATGATACAGGTTTGTGAATTACTCATTTGTGCCAGTGTTAGAGAAATGCACAAGATGGCTGGTCCAGTTTGCATCTCTGTTTTGAGAAAACATAGAGTTGACCAAAAGAAACTTGTGGGCTTGAGATGGGGTTTGGGTAGGCCATTTCATCTTACACTTCCATGGCACTGTCCATCATCTAGGGACACCAAAGTGGGAAGGAACCTCAAGGAAGGAATCTGGAATTATTGAACCGAAGCAGGGATATTGCTACTTGCTGGCTTGCTTCCTCTGGCTTTCTCAGCTCCTTTGCTTAAATGGCCTAGGTCCACCCACAGTGTTCTAGACTATCATGCCCAATTTAAGGAAGTTTTAAGTACACTGACATATTTAACAGGATTCTTTTTTTTAAACAGGATTCTTAAAGCCCATGGAATTTATAGTAGCCATTACCTGATTTGTGAATCTGTTCTTTATGAAATCTTGGAGTGAGAAGTTTTTCATATACTTTCATAGCTCAAAATGTAAACTCCCACAAAGCCATATCCATGGTATATATATAGTAATTGCCTAAAAAAGGGATGGTATTTATTGCAGCTATTCAGTTTACATGGTGCTTGTTTGTGGCACCTGCCATGTAACACACTGCTCTACTGATTCCCCTCTGCTGTTTTGCTGTATCTCAGCACTGCTCTAGACAGCAGATTTGTGTATTATGGAATATTCCCTTTGTAGGTAAATGATTAGAATGGAGACAGGTTTAATTTTCTCCAAAGTTATGTTCAGGGCATTGCCTGGAGATTTGCCATGTTGGTATCAACTCATCCTTGTTTCCCTTGTCCCCTTCCATATTAAAAGTCCTCACCTCCAACTCTCCATCCTGAACCTTTCATCCTTGTCATAGGAAAAACTTGCCAACCCACTCATCATTTTTCCATTAGACTCAGTCCTCATTTGGTTAAAACATTGACCAGGAACAGGATGGAGAGACCCCCAGGAGAAACATATATAACTTTGTGATAAACTTTTTTTCTCCTAATGTTAAAATTTAACTTTGCAGTATTTACTCAGCTGTCAGCCAAGTGACAAATCTTCTACCTCATTTCATGAGAGGGCAGCACTTTCTTTTAAATTTAAAGTATGACTTTAAAAATACAGTTCAATTAGGCTTCTCTGACATAAAGTCAAACCCTAGTGGATCATAGCAGACTGGCAATCTTTCTTTGTTGGGTGAAATTTGTGAATAAGATTCCTTAGCAACCTTAGTATAACTTAACATCCCCTTTTGAAAAGGCAAAGCCAACCTCTATAAGTTTTTTGTTTGAGACTTGAATTAGTTCATTAATTTGTAATCTCATAAATGTTTTATTCAACCGAAGTCATGACTTACTCTTCAATTATAGAATCACATGTGTGTAATGTCAATTTTCTAATGTTTTTCTCTTGGAAAAAGTTACTTGGTTATCTGTTAGCATTCTACAGCCCACTTGAGGGACAAATTAATATAACTTCTTTTCTTCTTTTCTCAAGGAACTTGACTCAGCTTATGGTTAGAGAGAAAATAGAAGCAAATAAATAAAATAATCTGGCAACCAAAACCAGGCTCCATGTGATCAAATAGGGGACCATAGCACAGTGGAGAAGATGGACGCCAGTAAGCAGCTGCAGAGAGGAAGTTAGAGGATAAAGCTTTGTGCAGAGGGTGGGATTGACTTGGACCTCACATCTGGATAAAGTTAGAATAGACAGAAAACGTTGGGAAGCTGTGATTTAAGAGAGGAGAATCCTACCAATGAAGAAAAGGGTAGAGTATATATTAGGGAAAGTTTCAAAGGCTCCACAGTTGAGAGCGTTGGGAAGAAACTGTGTCTGGCTGTGCAAAAGCTCAAATACCAGCTTCCAGTTCTGCCCCTTTCCCCTTCCTTTGCAAAGTGCTGGGCATCCCTTGTGCATGCTGGTGAAGGCCTCCGTCACCAAGGTATATCCTCAGTCCACGCCACCTTGAGAGCCACTAGCTACATGTATTTCTCTATCTAACACTGAACTTTATGTTAAGCAGAAGTTTAGTTCCTTCACAACAGTAGCCATCTTTCAAGGGATCAGTGGCTATAAACTTGCTGTGGAAATACCAATAGTCTAGAATGTTTCACATCATAGCAAGTCCTATTGGACAGTGCAGTGTCCAGTTTCAATAGTTTTAGGTTTCAATATGGAGAGCTGTCCACTGGGGAGCTGGTATGATAATATAAACAGTGGCTATTTTAATGCTGTAAGCAAAGAGCAAGTTCCCCATCCTCTCCCTCTTCATCCCCCATCTTTGTTCTCAGCTTTCTCCTCATTCTGCCTCTTTTTCCTTATCTTTCTATTAGTAATTGCCATTCTGTTGTTCAAAGACTGAACACAGTTTGCCAGTTTATTGCATTTTGTATGTTTTTTTTCCTTAAAAAATATTATGGTTAATTTATGTTCTAAATTCACCACTCATATGATAGTTTTATATTCAAGGAAATAGAGGATCATGGGAAAGAAGTAACTTTTTTTTTTCATTAAAGTAGCCTTTGAGGATAACTCCATTTAGTTTATCATGATGGTCAGATATAGAAAATTATTTGAGTCTAGACACTGGGGCAGAAATGATGCTATAACGTGATCCTGTTAGGAGGTGAGAGAAAACTGAAGCAAATGATGTGGTGAAACATTAAAATAGATGACTAAGAAACAAATGTACTGAAATGTACAGCAATTACTCATTCAAAGGACCCAAGTTCACTTCCCAGCATCTGTGTCAGAGGGCTCAAAACTGCCCGTAACTCCAGCTCCATGGGAATTCTGCACTTCTGACCCCCAAGGGCACCTGCATTCATGTGTACAAATCCATACATAGACCCACACAGATGCACACACACACCACAATAAAACATTTAAAATTTAAGGATATTTGTAGTGAGAGTTTTGATTGTTTAATCCCAGGTGTGGGCTAAGATGCTGCTTTGTTGCAGGTGATTATGATTTCCCTCATGCACTAGCAGGGATGTGATCTCTGCCAGCTGCAGATAGTTTAATTCTGGGGAATCTGGAGAGGGTATAAATGGGAGAGCCCAAGGGGATTTATGGTGGCTGATAGTCTTCCTGTTGCTGCATCTGTGGCTGCTGCGGCTGCTGCATTTGCTATTGTTGAATTGCTGGTTTGCTGGACTGCTGGATATTCTGATCAAGAAGACTGGACTTGCCTCTAGGAACTCTACATACCTAATCAGAAGGAAGTAGCCTATAGAGGTCTCCGCCTTTTCCCCCTCTGACCTACTGTCTCTCCTACCTAGTATTTGGGTATTGGGTGCCAACAGATATTTTGATTGTTGTTTGAATGTAGGTGTTCTGTTTGACCATTTCAAGCCATTTTAAAGTTTTAGAATGTATTTCTAGATAATACAGAGATAGTAAGTATGTATGACATTGATTTAGCAATCCAGTCAGTCTCTTGCTTGTCTGCTATGGTTGAGAGCCTGAGAATCTCTAGGGGACACATCAGCAAAGAAACTGTGTTGTTATTTTAGGAATGGCTTTGCTGCTGTGATAAATATTTTATTACTTAATATTGCTTTTTAATAATTTGTAATCAGTAATAAACTTGTATGTAATCTGTTTATTTTTAAATTTTTCCAATAATAGTTACTCCTACTAAATTGTAAGCACTGTGGTAAAAATGTGCAGAGAGAGATATTAAAAGTATGACATACTTCTCAAAAAAGAGTTTCTATAATATCTTAAAAATGTATGTAAACTTAAGAGAACGCTGGTTCCTTCAACACTCAGTGCAGCCATTCCTGGTGTTGCATGATATTGTAGGAACGTTTTGGTTATCCTGTAACTAAATCTATTCAACTTTAAATGATTTTTTTGTTGCCACTAATGAGAAGTTATATGATACCAATGAACGACTTTGTGATAAAAAGTGTTTGCTCAAGTGTCACAGGGACACTCTACACACAAAAATCAAGGCTCAGGCAAAGGCTCCAGGCTCATATAAACAGATTAGTGTCTGAAATAAAATGACTGAATATTATACTTTCTTATTGATCTCATGAGAGATACTGTATCTTAGGGCTGGAATGAAATAATACAAATGAGGAATCTAGGTCAAATATAAGGTCAGCTTTAGTGTCTCATAATTAGTAAGTTTTCTGGTCACTTTTCCAACTGTTCTAATAGAAGCCTGTGACCCTGTGATTGTAATAAGAAAGTTATCTTCTAAGCAGTGATTCTCAGCCTGTGAGTTGTGAGCCATTTGATGGTTGCATATCAGATATTTACATTACTATTTATAACAGTAGCAACATTACAGTTATGAAGTATCAACAAAAACAATTTTATGGATGGGGCTCACCACAACATGAGGAACTGTATTAAAGGGTCGCAGCATTAAAAAGGTGGAAAATCACTGGTCTAAGCGCTGATGTTCTTATCATCTTAATCTGTTGTCTTGTCGTGTAGAGAGTATGTTGTGTTCACTGTAAGGCAAGAGTGGAGACACCACGGCTGAAGAGGAACAGCTGGTGGCTTGGGGAATGGGAATAAGCTTGGAGAGCATGATGTAACTGCAGTCAAGTAAATAAAGAAATATTTCTCACAGTTTCTTTTTTCACAGTCACATTTAGATTCCACTTAAGTTTTCTAAATTGGTTTTATATTCTCCAGCATTACATAGTTTTTGTAGCATCCTTAATCATGTGTATGGAATCTGCCAAGTAATAGTAGACTGTATCAATGACTGCATACTTGGGTTTTGTACCTTAACAGGCCATTCAGGTAAGTCTAGTGATCAACTTAGTGCTCTAACTTTGCTAAAAGCTGCAGCATAAATTAAACAATGGCACTTCAAGTTCATTGCTACTTATATTGGCACCCTAAAGTCATAGTCTTAAAAGGTTTTGCACAGTAGCAGCATTACATGACCTTCTATAATTATGGTTTTTAACTGAAAGTGGATGAATACTAGATTCAGGGTGTTATTTTTAAAAGGCTGTTTACTTTATAACCATCATATTCTAATTATTAAGTTAAAGCATTGTCCTAATCAAATTCTTGATGTAAACCATGCCTTCAACCCCTTGCTCTGGAAGTTTCTTATGCAGAAGCAGAAGTGACAAATACACTACACTCTCTAGCTCCCGTATGGCATCAGATGGCTGCTGACTATGTTGTAGTACATTTCTTTCAGTACTTTTGTTTTGTTAATAGTAATCTTCATAGCACATCAAAGGTCCTGCTGCCTCACGAGACAAGCAGGGTTCATATTTTCTTTTTTACTAAGATAACTGATCATAAATGACACTGCTGTGTTCAGGTAGCTTGCCTTTGAGGGGACTGGCTCTTCCTTCTTTGCAAACTAAGTTGGACTACTGAGCTAGCGGTCCTGGAGAGGTGAAGTGATGCCTCAGTGGAGCATATCACCTCCCCTCACCCAGACACAATGCATAACACACAGTATCACTTATTAGATGGTAATGAAGTACTGGTCTCTTTGAAAAGAGCAACTAGAATGATATAGAGCCTACTTAGACACAGTTATTATTTAAATAAGCAGGAGCTGCTGGTTACAGAATAACTTTTCAGAACAAAAGGGCTTTGTTCTCATGTCCTTTAGAAAAGTTTACCATTTGCTAACCTTGTTCAGCTGAGGCCCATTTTTATTGAGGGCTGATTTGTTAGAATGGTGGACCATCTGGCAGTTTAAAACTTCAGAGACTTTCAGGGACAAAAAAATGATTGTGTGCGGGGTCACTAACCGTCAAATATAATGATGCCACCATTTGTGGGATAGGTATCTACCTGAAAAGATAAACACATTTTACTTGGGAATTTTCTAGTGGACTGCATTTTATGTGAAAAGAGTAATACATTATATAGTAAAAAAAAAATTCAATGTAAGCAGGAGAGATTTAAAGTAAATCTCATGTATCAGTTTTCATCTGTACATCTTTCTCTGAGCGATAGCTATTGTTACTATCTTATAGATCATTCCAGAATTGCCATAGATTATTCCAATGCAGAGCTTTATCACCTCCCTGTTGGGGACATACATATGGCTTATTTCTATATGTGTATTAGATACTTATTTATTTGAGCTAGCATCATCCACTTTTCCGTAGCCACGTAACATGTTGCTATGGGGATCTGCCATCATTTCTTTACTCATTTCCTGTTGATAGACATTTAGATTGTTTTCAGCTTTCAGTGGTGTCAAATAGGGCTTATTGAGCATTCATAAGCACATGTTTGTGAATTCCTGTGAATAGAATTTCTGTGTCAAAGGTCATAAGTATTTAAAATTATCTTTTGCTTCCAGACTCAGGTAATTGCCCAGATTCAAATAATCTTCAGGAAATGGGATGGTTTGGTCTACTTCTACCAGGCATAGGAATTCATGATTTTCTAATGAGCTGCATCACAAATGGCCTGGGTTCCCTGCTTGTGGTCAGTGGAAGAAACAAAGATATACTGCAAAGCTCAGTGCCCAGAGCACTCATAGAAAAAAGTGATGTAAAGACGCAATATGTTAATCAGAGGGTGGGTGGGATAGGGATAAAGCAAAAGAGAAAATTATTGTGTGTGTCTTTTGGGGGCACCATGTTTGTGCTTCCTGTGGAAAATTATAGACTGAATATGGGTGCTGCGAGTAAAGGATACCACTCTCAGGAATTTGAAATAGACCTGGCAGATCTCTACAAAGATCCCAAGAAGTTTTAAAGCAGGGAGGTGGTAGGAACATGGCTGAGAGTTGAAGCAGTAAGTCAGCTGTGATTCAGCCAGGGCCTCCTGGAGAGTACTCAGCTTGGTGTTAGAAGCACATGTTGAGCTGATCTCATCGGGGTTTGTCTGACCTTTTCCTGTGTTCGCTGTGTGTTCAGTTCTTTAAGTGTATGTTCAGAGTGCAGGAACAATGCCCTTCTAAGACAAGTATCTGATGTTTGTGAGCGAAAACTCCATGTGTAATTCTGACACTTTCATTGCTACTAGTTAAGATTTTGTTTTATCTTCTGGCTTTTATTTCCTAAATCTGGGCAATCCCACAAAGCTAGCAAACAAAACCTTATTAAAAATTTAGAAAACCTTCCAGAACCATCTTCCTAAAGCTCCATGTCACACGGCCACATCTCCCCTGGGCTCGCTCTGTCAGTAGATGTCTGTACACTGAGGCCTGGCTGCCTGAGACCATGTCACTCTTGCCTGATGCTGCATTTTTTTTTTCAGGAAGGATATAGTTTGGGGACAGTAACTTGTCTTGGCATTATTTTGAGTCATCTAATAAACTGTGCTCTGAATCCTTAAACATTAAGGAGGTTGTGGAAAGCTGATCCCTGCACCTGACTGGCTAACTCAGAAGCAGATCAGCTGGCTTGCCTATCCCTCAACTCCTTCCCCACCCACCTGCTCTCCTGAGGAAAGGGGGAACTCTTTGTGCCTTTTCAAGTCACTGTTAAAATCTTCTGGCCATGTATTATGGGAATAAATAAAATCTTTCCTTATGAATGGTATTTTTTAAAAATTTCCCAACACCCACCCTTAATATCAAAGTAGATATGGCACTTATTAAAAGTACACGTTATAAAATGAGACCTTGTATACAGTCTTATGTTCGGGGCTTCCTGGGATGAAAGGGGGTTTTGCCCTTTTCATCAGGGGGCTCAGGCCTCCATCTCTTGGCTGACCTTTCTGCCCTTTGGGGCTGTATATTACTTTAAATAGCTCGCAGCTGACAGGCTACACTGCTGGCCCATGTGAACTGGAGCGCTGTAATGGATTGGGTAGCATTTCCTAATGGAACCACAGTGGTAGGAGACAATGAGTAGACATCTCCCATCATGATTACAGGCTTGGAGCTATGTTATTTTTTTTGGGTTCTGACCTCCAAGTTAGCAGGATTTTGAACAGGAGAAACGAGGTTATTTGCTTCATGAGAAATAAAGAGAGTCTTTCCTTGAGTCAGAATGAGCTTACAGGAGGCAAACCATTCTTGTTCATGCCCGAAGCTGTTCATTTTGGTAATGAGTAAGTCAGCCACCATATACCGATTTATCTGTGGTCACCTCTTGACCTCCATATGCTTTGCTTTACAGGCTCCTAAAATGTCTTTATTTCCTTTGTGTCTTTTGTAATGGCCACTCTCAGGAGAAATCTGTTAGGCTTTATACAGAAACACACTTTATCTTTTCATTTTTAAAAATGTGAACTGGGTATTTAGAGGGAAGGAAAGCTTAAGATTCACTGTAGGGGAAAATATCATTTTTCCCCCCAGAAAGCCCCTTTTTCAGTTAACCCTAGATAATCTCTTGTTGCTTTCATAAGAGTACAAGGAAGTTATCTTTTAGCAAGTTATAGGCAGCACAGTTTTAAAATATGGAATGTTTCTTAGCCTAGTCTTTGGAAGTTCATGCGAAAGCCATACAGATCTTTTCATTTTGACATTGGAATGTGGTTTAAATTGGGTAATTTCAATTTGGGTTTTATAGGTTGGATTTTCCTGTGTTTCTCCATGGTCTAGAGCCTGCCTTTACTTTCTCGTGGAACTGTGTGCCTGTTTGAAACATGACTTATTTAGCTAAAGATTGCTGGGGTACTCAGGTTGATCTATGTTTGGGACCAGTAGTGTTGAATGTATTTCCACTCTTGAGGATTAGTGAGCAATTTATTTGCACACTAGTTTAAACTGAGAAAATGTCAACTGCTTCAAATGCCACCACCCAATTTGTTGTCTCTCTGGTGACTTTTTAATTTCCCTAGAGGACTTACAGGATTTACAGAAGATAATGTATCAAAGAAAAACTGTACAGAAAGGGGAGATGTATCACAAAGGCAGTATTTTATGAACTGGATTTAAACAGAAAATGTCGTTACCGATACATAGGAAGCAACTCACTACATTTAGATTTTAGAAGTCTTACTTTTAATATCTTATTTCCAAGCTCTAATTTACAGGCTGGAGAGGTAGCTGAATGGTTTGAGTACTTACCTACCATAGTTAAGGCCCTGGATTTGGCTGTCTAGCACCAAATAAATGAACAAGTAAACATAACATTTCAAGTGAAGTGTCATTAGAGCATGTAATTAAAGAATTCAAAGATTTCGACTGGCCTGGACATGAAGTGTTCATATTGCTCCTCCAGGGACTGGTGTTCAGTTCCCAGCATGAGGTCAGGTGGCTCACAGCCTGTTGTAATCCCAGCAGGCAGATTCACTGCTTTTAACTAGGCTTTGTGGGCACCTGCACACTCATGCACATACCTGCACATAGGCGTATAAATAAAAATGAAATGAAGAAAAATCTTAAGAACAAGAATTTAAAGATGTCTTATCTGTGTTTCCACTTCCTTTTGAGTGGTCCAATTTGAATATAGATTCCCCTGGTTTGTGCTCACCACCTTTGTCCACTTTGCCATCATAACTAGGTTTACCCACAACTTTGATAGTTTTTGACCAATGTGAAGAGAGCTCTATCTCAGTATCCCCTGTCTTTGCTGGTAGAGGATGGCACTTCATAGAGTGGGCATTTGTCCAGAAGCAGTAGGTTTGGGATATTCTACTGTAAAGCTGATAGGACAGCTCCCCTTTTGCCCCACCCCACTTCCCCAACCTGTGCAGAATACAACACATAAAAGTGTTGTATTCAGGATCTCTGAGGCACTTGTAGATCATACAGGGTATCTGAGGCACTGCTAATAGCATTGTGCTCTTTGGCTTGGTATAAAAACCTTTCAAATGTAAGAGCCTGCTTCTGCTGTCCCATTGTCTGTTGCTTGGTAGAGTCTTTGCGGCTCCCTCTTAAGCTATGTGCATGGGGAGTGGCGTGTTTGCACACGTCAGCTCATGGTCCTGCAGCACTCTGGGTGGTAGCTGGAAGTTTGCCCAGCTGAGAGGGATTGTTCTCCCCCCCTCCCACACACACACTCATTTATTTATTTATTTTTGTGTGTGGTAGTGGTGGTGTTGACAGTGTTGGTTGTTTCTTTTGTCTTGAATTCATGTAAAAAATTTATTTGCTGCTGTTCAAAGATCTCAGCATGTGGCCTGAGCCCTGGCAGACCTGGTCTCAGAGCTAAACCAGTTCCTGAGAATCAGTCTGTTAGGTTTCTGAATGTTGGTGCCCTGCTCTTACCAGGTCTGTTTTGAGCCGCATTATAGATTGATTCACTTTTTTTTTTTCTGAATAACGGTTAGAGAGAGTTGAGAGTTTTTGAAATCAAGACTATGTATTCATCCTTCTGAACCTGGTGCATTGGAAATCCCATAAAGCCATTTTGCCCCTGGGGGGGACATGTAGATTTTTACGAATAAGTAATGAAAATATTTTAAAGGCTTGTTAAATTTGTATAAATAGACATTTGTAAAACACATGCTATCAAAATACTGATGTGAAAATAAGTTGGAAGAAAAAAGGCTTGCAAATCAGAAATGTAACAGGGATAGCCACTCACGCCTGGTGGGTTCTTGCTCTTCTGCGTGAAAAGGAATCCCTTGCCTCATAGGTTTAGATGGGTGCTAACAGCTTAGATATTCAAGATGATTAAGTAGTCATGTGGGAAAGGATACTCTGATTTGCTGTTGACTTGATGTAAAAAGTAAACCATTATATGAACATCTTTCTGTTTGTGATGGGTCACCATTAAGGCACTGACTATGGCAAAATCCTCCACGTGGCTAGAGAAAGATGCTTCCAATGGACATTCCTGCCATTCTTAGCTTTTATTGCTATGCTAAATAGTTATGCAAAGCCAAAAAAAACAAAAAAAAAAGCAAAATGCTAGCATGCCTGTGATCTGTACAAAGAAAGGTATGGTCTGTTCCAAACTTTTCCCTCTAATGTCATCACACCTGAAGCTGTGCTTCTTGAGTGCCAGTGCAGTCGAGGGGAAGTGCAGTGTCACTGGTGGTCAAAATTAGAATATTTTCTCTAGTTTTTGTGCCAGTATCGGATTCTCCCTATGAAAACAGACTGAGTGACTTTTTAATAGGATCAAAGAACTTTAAAAAGTATTTCCCTCATCATTCCGCCTTTACAGCCCCTTTTTATTTCCTTTGCACAAATAATGGAATTAATCAAGCCTGTTTTCTTTTGTGGCTTGTATTCTGTGGCACACCCACTCCCTTTTCTTTTCATGGGTGGGCTCCCAAGGGGAATATGGATCCTGGGGTCTATTCAATACTCAGACAATGTAAAGGATACTGTACTGAAGTTTGGGGCAGGGAGGCCTCCAGGAAGTGGGAGTAAGCGTCAGTCAAGCTGGGTGAGGGGTGGGGAAAAGGGAGGATGCTGATTAAAATAATAAACAAGGGCTGAGGAGAGTCGATTGCCACAGTGCTGTCAGATCAGGTCTGGGAGTCGCTGGAGCTGCTTCAGGCTCCCTCTTGGCAGCTGCACACCCTGCCCTGCGGAGGCATCATGGGATTTATCGCAGGACCTTTCCTCCGCTCAGGACTCAAGCAAAGCAACTTTTAAAACCTTAGCTTTGCTCAACAGCACTGACTGCACATCCCTTAGGCTGGGCTGAAGTGGGGAAAGGAGTGAAACTAGCTTTGCTGGTCACCATAGCAACTGTGCTGCCGCTGTCTGGGACAGTGGGAACTGTGGTCTCCTGTCTCAGTTTTTTTGGGGGGTTTCTTCAGCTAGGAGCACATTCCTGCTTATTGAAACCCTACATAAGTCGTGCTGTTTGAAAACTGGCTCTTTACCGAGATTTTTTTTTTCCTTTTTGAAAGCAGTCTGAATGGAGGAAGTTGGTAATGCTTGGCTTTTTTTCCCTCCCTTCTCTCTTGCAAGTTTCCAGGCTATAGCTTTTAACCCCCTTCCTTTCTGCTGTGTGTAATTGAGACCAAACTCTAAGCCTGGGCTCAGGCGAGAGCAGTGGTGGCCTGCAGGTCATTAGTGAGGCAACAGAAAGAGATCCCCGGCTTCCCAGGGCAAAAGGGAGACCATGCCAGCCTCGTGGAACACAGCTACGGGAAAACACAGAAGCAGGTCTCTGCCTGCTGAGCTCCGAAGTCCGTGAAAAAAAAAAAAAGAAAAGAAAAAGAAACCCCAAAAAATAACAGACCCAAGGTGGGGTGGCTAAAATGTCCCAGCGCAAGCTGCCGATGCTCAAGGGCCGCCGTTCAAGGGCCAGGATTGTGAAGGATTTTACACAGGAATTGAAAGTATAGCTAGAAAAGACACGGGTTTTAGAAGTTGGACGCTGTTGTCTGAAGGAAATTTGCCAGGAAGATGTAGGCTTCAAGGGCTCCCGGACGATGATTGGTCTGAACTTCGGCTTACGAGAATTGTTGACAAAATTTGAAAAGGTATGCAGAAAGCAAACTTCATGGACGCACTATTCCTTCCTCTGTTTCTGCTCTCCTCTTTCTTCCTTTCGCTCCTCCTCTTCCTCCTTGATTATTTATTATAACTTCTAAAGTATTTATGTAGTTTTTTCTTTTTTTTTTTTTAATTTAATAGCTTCTTTGACATTGTGTTTTAGGGAGCACAATTCTTTTCCTTGGTCAGGGAGAGTTCTCAGACTTGTCAGCTTTAACATTTCACATCAGAAGGGATGGCTTATATTCAAGTCAGCTGGTAACTTAATTGCAATTTATTTGGGAGAGAAAACAAAACAATAGCCAAACCCAGCAACAAACACTGGGTTTGGGTGCCAAAGGCTGACTTCATCAAGCATGCGTTCTGTTTTCCATGCCCCTCAGGTCTGTTTATCTCTCAGGCTGCTGCCGCTTAGTCCGCCCTTGCAGCCCTGTCTGAGGACCCAGTTCTGAGCCCTGTAGTAACATGGCACATCTGCTGTCAGGCTTTTACTTCCAACTGTTTTAAAAGTGGATAGGGTTTAAGGCTTGGATTAGTAATTCAGCATTTGGCACCCTCTCAGCCCCCAAGGCTCTTGGCACACCCCAGGATGGAACATAGCCTGCAAAAGGCTATCTCCTTACTTTTAGAATTAAACAAAGCAGAAACCTCTCCATGCCAGTTAGTGGCTTCCTGAGCCCTGTTCCAGTCTCTGCTCCTTAAAGTAATGTGGAGAGAAAGAAAAGAAAGAGGCAGGGTCCTTGATTCCTACAAGCGCAGATGAACTGTTTATCAACTGTTAGATATGAGCTCTGGTTTTCCCCACCGCTCACTCAAAGTACAAATAGAAGCATATTGAATCATTCAAAGAATAATGCACTTTTTCTTAGGAATCATAACTGCCGGAGGAGGAAGAAGATGTAAAAGTGACACACTTAAAAAGGTGACAGACTTTTCCTGAACGGTTGCAGCCGCCCTGGCCTCCCAGCAGTGGAGCAGCTTGTCAGAAGTGTGTACAGAAGGAAGAAGTTCGTCCTCCCTTGTAGGGTGTTTCCAGTCCATCCATACACCCCACCTTTAGTAGTGGGCCTTTGCTTGTAACACGGGGTAGACCTTGACCTCTTGCTTTCATACTTTGCTAAGCACCTAATTCCATAGAAGAAGGGCTGGTTCACAGTGGGCTCACTCACCGCAGAAGGAAGAAAATGGAAGGACAATGTCCTTACAGCAGCTGGGAGACGCAGGTGACAAACTTTATGGCTGCAAAGAGGTCTGTTAGCTCATTTTCTGCCAGTTTGTCTCTTTCATCCTGAAAAGGTATAGGGCATATGAGACATGAGTAATTCATACTTGCCACCCCCGCCCCCCTCACTAATGATGGTGCAAAAGCTGGACTTTTGAATTGTAATTGCTATTAGTCTTCAGGCTTAGGTCAGAGAGCTGAGGGGAGCAGCCGACTTTCTTAAGCTTCTGGGCCACCTTATGGGGAGAGTCAAATGTTGTGATATTGGTATGCTTTCTCTTTTAACCCTCAACCCTTTGCATCCGAATATGACTTAATCTTGTTTTCACTTTAGCAGTTGACTTGACAGTATAAAGAAGGCTTATGTCTATTAAAGGCTTGATTTGAAATTTTCTCCAAGGGTAGATTTCAGAGAAGCAATCCTGTTTCCAATTGAGTATGAAGTTTGTGTATGCTCACTTTTGTGATGAACATTTCTTAAAAGTCTCCGTGAAAGTCACAGTTACATGTATGTGTTTCACCAGTAGGACGTCATCATCCACCAGGGTGTGTTTTTCCAACTCATGCCTTAAAAAAACCCTTTGTATATTTTCATGAGGCTGTTTCATATATTGAGCTTAGGCTCCACTAAGTCATTGCCAGGAAAACTGGAATTTTGGAATGGTTTTACCACTTCACACCTCTCAAATTCAGCTACCTCCCTTACTCCAACTCAAAAAAGACTGCCATTTCTAGGAAACTCTGAAGTATTTGTAATTGGAAAGTCTCAGGGTGCTGATGCTGACTGCAGTGTGCAATGTTTTACTCAACTCTCTTTGCCCATAGCATGGTGCAGAAGGTGACCTACCATGGGTCTTGGTGGTCTTTCTTCATTGCAAAGACTAGAAAAGCTGACCTGCTATGTGCAGTGGTAGACTCCTTTTATTCCATGGAATACAGAAGCTACTAAGTGCAATGGGCGACTCCCTTTACTTTCAATTCTCTTATTTTTTTTTTCTTGGTGATTTTGGCAATTTTGGTGATCTGCTTCTAGAGCAAAATCTTGCCTTTGTGATGTCATTCTTTTCATAATAGCAGTTATAACTGTTTAGTGAGATCGTAAGTTATGACAACCATATATCTATTTTGCATTATTTTTTAAGTCATCTCTGGCTTTAAGAAAACAAAAACCCAATATTGGGACACTGGATGTAGATTCAGAATGTTTGGTAATTGAGGTCAGTTCTTGGTAGGTCACAATAAACTTGTTCAATAATTAAGATTCCTGGATATGATGAAACCTTCTGCCTGCAGTCTATAGAGATGAAGAGGAAGTCACATTATCTTAAGAAAACCAGTGGTTTTCTTGTTTTTACCCATTTTTTAATATCTGGCATATGATTGACTATCTGCTCCCAAGAAGTGTTCCAGGATTGTGGCTTCCGGAAAGATGGGCAGACTGCAACTGGGACTCCTGTCTTCTAGAACCAACAGTGTCATGACTTCCTGGGAGATTTAGTAGGGAGGAAACATTATATTACATATAGAGATGCTCACCTGCGATCAGGAAACCATACCTATGTAAGAGGAGGACCTTACAGCATGATGTACCCGCCAACAGCAGTTCTGTCAGTATCCTTAAATCCTGTGCAGCCATGCCCATAAGCCTTGACCCAGCAGGCTCTGATCTGTAGACAAACACCTGATCCACCAGGGAACCTCTGTAAAAGATAGCCAGAGGCGTAGGTTCATTGTCATACTCATTTTCATTCAACAGTGTTTTTCTTGAACATATATTCATAAAGCATTATGGCTTTGGTGGCATGCTATCCAACCAGAGCCACTGTTTTGGTTTCTGTTCTTAGTCATACAGAGAATTGAGTAATGGACAGTTTTCACTTGGTGACATTTTAAAGGATTGTTGCTTTTATTAATTTTTATAGCCTGGCTACTAGATGATTAATGATAATGGTTGTTCTAAGGGTTTTGTTTTTGTTTTGATTTGACAGTTGATAATCATACATCTTTATGGTGTAACATGTGACATGTTGCTACATTTATTTATTATATCATGATTAACTCAGGCTCTTTAAGCCATCCATCATCTGAAACATTTACCATTTCATTGCTATTTGGATATTTGAGATCTTGTATCACAGTCTTGAAACATGATACAATATGATTGATTATAGTCTCCTTCAAGGGTCGCTTACGATGTGTCTGGATGGCAGCATTCTCTTGGTGACTCTTTAAAGAAAGGTGTCCTTCATACTGCCAACATAATCACAAACCATGTCATGTATCTTTATGGCATTTACCCCCTTAAACATGATTCTAGGATTTTAAAAGCTGCAAGAGATGTTTATTTTGAGCCACGGTTCATAGGTAACTACCTGTCATGTTGAAGAAGGCATGGTAGCCTGAGAGGTTTTATCCCTGCTGTGGTAGCTAGCTAGGACGGTTTGCCGAAAGAAGAGCAGGCCAACAGCAGAAAAAGCTGGATTGGAGATGGGGAAGTAGGACCAGGGTACAACGCTCAAGCTTGCTGTCTGGCAAACACACCCTGCAGCTAAACCCTACCTGCCATAGCCTCAAGGACATTTCACAGCAGCTCCAACAGGTTTTAAATATATAAGTCTATGGGGGCCATTTCACATCAAAACTGTAATCACCTCTGAGCTAGACCCTAGCCCCAACACATTTCAGTTTAATGTGCATAGATCCTGGAAGACACAGCAAATTTTACACTTCATGGCCTGCTTCCTCATTTAGAGTTTAGGAGATATTTCTGAAGCACCAGGTATCAGGCTGAATGTAGGGCTGTAGAGCACACAGGTCTTCCTTCATTGTGTTATTCTAGTGGTAGGATATAGACCTTAAGCAGGACGATTTTCCATGATAAGTAAGGCATTTAGCTTACTGTTTTAGTTTTGTTTGTTTATTTTCCCTGGAGATATAACATGACCAAGGCAACCCTTATCAAGGAAAACATTTAATTGGGGCTGGCCTACAGTTCAGAGGTTTAGTTCATTATCATCATGATGGAAACATGGTGGCCTGCAGCCGGATTCAGTGCTGGATAAGGACCTGAGAGTTCTACATCTTGATCCTTAGGCAGCAGGAAGAGAACTGGCTTGAGCTTCTGAGACCTCAAAGCCTTGTCCCTAGAGATACATGTCTTCCAGCAAGACCACACCCACTTCAACAAGGCCATACCTCCTAATAGTCCCAATCCCTTGGCCTTTCAGGACCATTTTCTTTCAAACCACGATGCTCATTTTGTTTCTTCTAGTTTAGCTGAGTATTTAATTTAGTTTACTTTTGAGACATGGTGTTTTAGAAACCGTCACTGTATTGATCAGTCTGTCATCAAGATTTTACTGATCATCCTGCCTGAATCTCCCAAGTGCCGGGCAGTTTCAGGCATGAGCCATCATGTTCAACTTCTACCATGTAAAGTAACAGTAGAAGCTGTTTTCATGAAGTCTCTTCTGGAGAAATTGCATTTTACCTGTGATTTCAAAGTTGAGTTTAAGCTCTTAAGGGAGTGTGTGCAGGTTTGCATATACCTGTGCAGAGTGGGTGGATTTGGGTTCAGGGAGAGCTTAGGTTCTTCACAGGCAGAGCACAACTGTAGCACAGATTAGGAGTTGAAGAGTAGCATACCCCAGGAAAGTAGCTTTGATTTTGTAATTATTGTTAAGTACAACAATCCAATCCATGGCTATGATGTCAGACCACATTGCCTGACCAAGGAATTGAGTTGAAACATTATATTGGCCACATGAAAGGTTAAGGAAGTATTCCTAGAAGCGTGTGATGTTGCATAGAGCCTCTAGGTTCTGCAGTACATGCTTTGGAAGGAAAATCACTGTACTGTAATTCACTGTGGTTGGGAAGCCTGTGGTATAGACTTGGAGAGTTAAAGGTTTGAAATATTTTCTTGGTTGTAGAAGATAGTTCTTTTTACAGTAATGTTCACCTGTTGGCATTTAAAAGACAGTTAATAGTTTATTGAAAATTGGCTTGTTAAAATCATCTTGAAATTGTAGTAAACTGTATTTTCTTGTGTATGTATTTATGTATGTATGTATGTTTTTTTAAGGCAGGGTTTCTCTGTGTATCCTTGGCTGTCCTGGACTCACTTCATAGACCAGGCTGGCTTCAAACTCACAGAAATCCTCCTGCCTCTGCCTCCCTTAGTGCTGTGATTACAGGAGTGCACCACTGTACCCAGAAATTGTGTGTGTGTGTTTATATTTATATTTATATATTTGCTAGCCAAGCAAACCAGGATGAGCAAGTCAATAAGCAGCAGTTTACAGTGGTCTCTGCTTCAGTCCCACCTCCAGGCTCTGACTTCCTTAGAGATAGATTGTGACCTGGGAGTTGTAAGCTTCAATAAACACTTTCCTCCCCAAGCTGATTTCAGTCAGTGTCTTATCAAAGCAACACAATGCAAAGCAGAACAAAAGTCTTTCTTCTCCGTGATTTTACTTGGAGCAGATCTCACACTTACATCACAAATGGGAGGAGAACATTATTGATTTCTTAACTTGTAAAGGTCGTTGTCAATACTGTCAACCTGACAGTCAAAATCATATTCAAGTGTTGATCAAAATATGACTCAATAGCTTGATTGAAAGTTGCAAGATAAGTTATTGGAATATAATAGAGCATATAGCACGATTAAAAGAATAATTAAAATCAATAAATAATTGAATAACTTATTACAAGTGCTTAAAACATATTTCTGACTTGATGTTTGATTATGTTACGTGTTTATTTTTATTTGGAAAATATCTGAATGCTTTTCAAGTTAAGGATCTCTTCTTTAAAACAAAAACTCTGGTGACAACCATCCAGCATTTCTTTCACTCCACTTCACTATCTCTTAGGTTCAACATGACTTTTAAAAGGCACGTTGGATTTATTTTCCTCCTGTACGTAGCTTTGTTTCTTTAGCTGGAGCTTTGGGACAGGCTAGTGAAATAATTCCTAATCTCCCATAATCACCTTCAGGACAGGGGTCAATACTCCTCCCGAGGAAATACCTCCTTCGTCATGCAGGGTCAGAGAAGTAAGCCATGCAGAAGTAAAGTTGCGTCAACTAGCTCAAAGAGGCTGCATCTATCCTAGCAGGGGTTTCGCTGTTGAAGTTGGGTGGTGTTGTGTGTTATTAGAATGTTCGCACAGCTCTGTTTCGGCTAATCTAAAGAACATTTTTACCTATACAGATGCGCTACAATTGTCAGTAAGACATAGGAAACAAAATGTACCTAGGCAGGGTGGCCTAGCACTTGAAAGGTTGGTAAACCTAGCACTTGAAAGGTTGGGTGGAAGGGTACATAATGAAATACTGCCTCAAAAGCAAAAACAGAAACAATAACACTACAAATTGTGTGTGTGCGTGTGTGTGTGTGTGTGTGTGTGTCCGTCAAAAGAATGCCAAGTTAAGAGCAAAACTGCTATTTAGATGTCAAATACAAAGTAAGTGCAAAACAGAATTAATGTATTTGCTTCTTTATACCATTTATTGGCCCTAGGTAGTGGGAGCTATCCACTGAAACACTGCTGACTAACCAGCAAACATTGTTTAGCTTTTGCAGCTGTGTTCTGGAGAGCTGTGATGGAGTTTTTATCTATCTCATGCTATGGGTGGTTTGGTTGCTTTTTTAGTCAAAGGAAAAGTAGTAGTCTCATTTTCCCAGGCCCCTTCCCTCTTCTTAATTTTCTACATTATGCTGAGGCTCTTTACAAGCATCCTTAAGACACTTCTCTTCCTCATTTTCAGATACTCATTCAGCTATGTGACTGTCTTGCTCTGGCCCCAGTGTGCGTATGACTGGTTCATGTTAAGAGCTTCGAAGAGAAGTGCATTGTGCTTCTAGATGGATTACAGTCTCTTGATAATTTTCAGTAACTGTTTAGCACTATCTAACCTTCTGAAGGGTTTGCAGGGTGACAGAGGTAAGCATTAATAGGACTACGTCTTCCCCGATGGGCAACAAGAATAAACCTTCCTTTATGGAAAATTGATTTATTTTAGCATTCGATGCTGCTTGAGGGTCATGCCCTCACAGCCTTCCATGACGGCATCTTGATTTGAAAAGTGTCGCATCATTGCACAGCTAGCTACCAAGGAGTATGATTCATTAACTTCATTTAATTCTAAATTTCCAGAGAGAGCTTAGACAGGACTTTACAGCACAGGCTTCTAAATGATTTCAGGTTTCTAATATCCAAAACTTTTAAGTGAGGAAATTGAACTAAGTGCTTATTTCATTGCTGTACAGTTTATTACCTGCTTTTTTCTGTCACTACAGTGGTTAACTTGCCAACCACTCAAGATGAATGAGTGTTTGCTGATCATGTTGGTCCATGTGTCATGTGTCAACTGTTTTATGTTAGGCTTATTCTATATAACAAAGTCTGTGGAAGATGCAGAAGAAACGTAATATGATTTTCTGTTTGTTTGTTTTTTTTTAATTCTGATTGTTTTGGCGAATATGTCACCAAATGTTAAATAAAACCAAACAACATGTGCCAATTTATTTTGCTTTGATAATTTTCTGGTTGTTAATTTTTTTTCCTAACTGTTGATGTTGTTTGTGTATCAAATGGTTTTCCATGTCTTGAAAGCTTTATCGAACATCACCCTTAGTTTTCAGGACTTATGTGTCTTTATTGGCCGAGAGTGTTCCCTGAAGCCCTGCTGTTTTACCCCATTCACCATCTTTGCTGAATAGGAAAGCACATCACCAGCCATGATTGGAATAAGGAATTTGCTTCACACTTGGCAGCATCCAAACTTCTGAAGTTAGTGAGGGCTTTCGTGAAACACACAGAAGAGTTTCTATACCCCATCATACATCTGTCTTTCTGCGTCTCTAGGATATGAAAGGGAAAAGGAGCCAGGACTCATGTCAGTGTGTTGTGGCCTGAGGCTGTGTTGTGACTTTAGGTGTGGTCCACTAATACTCAGGAATCAGTGCAGGGAATGTGAAGCCAAGTTCCCTTGGCGATGGAAAGCAAATAGAGGCTTTGTTGATTGTACCATTGAGTCTCTTGAAAAATAATGGTGATGATATATATTTACAGCATCGCAAAGATAGTTCTAAGTTTATATACAGATCTATATATGATTTGCTGGTGATAATCAATGATACTGCAGATTTTATGATTCAAGCAGCTAGAAGATTTTGTAGCTGCCTCTCCCCACCTGCCACATTCACCTTTTTACAAGACAGGTTCTTAAAAAAGGTAACACAGGCTGGCCTTGGATTTGCTAGATAGTAAACATGACCATAAATTCGTGATCCTCCAGCCTTCTCCTCCCAAGTTTTGGGATTACAGGTATGTACTACCGTGCCCAGCTATAAAAGAGGATTTTGAATGTTCTTATCAAAAGAAATGTGAGCTGTTTGAGATGATGGACACCTTGAATATCCTGACACTTTATGTGTCTATAATAGTTTCATTCCAGGAGCTGTGCAATTCAGGGGGCTGTACAAAAAAACTTTTTATTAAATCTTCTTCCCTCCTATCCCATCTTCAGCTCTTGCCTCCTGTCTCATGATCATGAGATTGCCATTTTGTATGCATAAGAATTGCCCAAACCGAGAACCTTGAGTCAGTGTACTTCATTGCTTCCACTTGTGATTGCTCTGCCTTGCTCTGGAATGCCAGTGATTGCAAATAATGCAGTGCTCTTTGGCTTTGTTCTGGGGTAGGGCTGCTTCTTGGTGTGTAGAGCAGATGAATCTGTAGGGCACAACTGGGTTTATGGTTAGGGTTTAATGGCTTGCAAATTTATACGATAAATCTTGTAGAGCATGTCTATCATACTTTGTATTCATCTCCTCCTCTTTCCAAATTTGACTTTTATTTAATACCAAGTTAGACATTACAAATACCATTAGAAATCCTAGCAGAGCATGGCATCTTTCTAACCGGATGAGTGGGGAGCAAGATGCAAAAGGCTCTTCTGTCCATAGAGACCCCTGGTTAATACAGGGCTCTTTGTAAAGAATAATCACTTTAATGCAAGCCCGTCAATCTTGGGTCTTGAAAACAAAGCACATGGGTGATTATCAGAAATGGAATTTATACTTGATCCTAGCCAGAGGCTGAGCAGACATTCAGAAATGGTTTTTTAAGTGGAGAAAAATCATTCTGGATATTCAATGGACTTTTCCTTTGTGTTTGTTTAGAAGTGGAGAACCTCAAGAGTAAGGCTGTCTCAGCTCAGCTACTATAACAAAGTGACTTGAGCCGACTAGAATGTAAACAGTAAAATTTATTTCTCCCATTGTGAAGAAAGGAAAGTTCAAGATCAGACAACCACAGCTTTGGTGGCTGGTGAGAGGCCACTTTCTGGTTCCAGGTCATCGCCTTCACACTATGTCCTCTCAGAGGAGAAAGGGCAAGGCAACCTTTGGGGCCTCTTTTTCAGAAGGATATTAATCCTGCCAAAAGGTCTCTGCACCATGACCTGACTGTCTATCTGAAGCCCCATCTCCACCATTTAGGAGAGAATTTCAATCTAACTGAGGAGCTGAGGGCACAAAACCTCAGAGCATCATCAGAGGCTTATATAGGAAGACAAGCTCCATTCTTCCTAGTCCAGATTCATTGCCTACTGCTCGGGTATATTGCTTAATCTACACTGTGAGTGATGGAGAGGAGTACCACCCTTGCATGGGCCCCTCTGGTTTCTGTTTTCTGTTGATAATTTCATAATCATGTGTTCATTCCTACTGACTATCATGCCAGTCTGTTACCATCAGACTGCTTCTGATTAATTCAGGATGAAAGATACCAGCCAAGTTAATACAAAAGGAGTATTATGAGACCGGGGGGGGGGGGCGCATAGATCACTGATCAGATACTCTACATTTGTTTTCTTTTCCTTCCTTCACTTTTCTTTTCTTTTCTTTTTCTTTTGAGATAGGGTTTCTCTGTGTAGCCTTGCCTGTCCTGGACTCGCTCGAGCTCATAGATATCCACCTGCCTCCGGAGTGCTGGGATTAAAGGTGTATGCCACTACACCTGGCTTACATTTCTTTAAAAATGTAATGTCTGTCTGTTACTAAAAGTGTTGTTTTGGATATGTAGAAACTTTTAAAAATCCAGAGAAATATACATAGAAGAAAATCTGGATTCTTCTGTAACTCTTTTAGATGAAGATTGCATTATTATTTTTTATTTTTCTCAGTCTTGTATTTTTTTATATAAGTACATAGGATAACTTGAAAAACATCTATACATTTAAGTAAATGTATCATAGGTTTGTGCCATGGTTTTTAGACTCAATTGCTGATTACCACTAGGGTATTATAGCTTTCAGTTTAAAGGAAGCAATTTGTTGAATGTATTTATTCATCAATGTTTTTAGAATAGATACTTTGACAATAATTTTACAGCTTTAGATATAAATTGTCATGTTCTTCCTTACATTCTGCAAGCAATTTTATTGTTAATTTTTACTTTATTCATCTTCTCATCAAGAAAACTATTTTCCTGTTCAATAGAAGGAAAGTTATTTCCCTTATTATTTCTAATGAAGCTAAATGTATGTATGACTGTTCTTCAAAAGTTTTAGAATAAATTGTATGAGATTAAAAGGGCAGACAGAGGGAAAGCAAGTTTGCCAAAATGTGAAAAATATCCAAGATTACATGGTGTCTTGATTTATAATAGTAATAAAATTTTAAAAAACTGCCCACTCACTCTAAAATACTAACATCAAATAGGATGGTACATGGAATGTATATTATTTTAAGTTTTGCTTTTAGGACATGGGAAATCTATGTATAGAAGATTTATTTATTTATATTTGTTTGTTTGTTTCCTTTTGCTTTTTTGAGATAGGATTTCTCTGTGTAGCCTTGACTTACCTGGACTCTCTTTGTAGACTAGGCTGTCCTCAAACTTAGAGACCCGCCTGCCTTTGCCGCCCTCAGTGTTGGGATTACAGACGTGCACCTCTGCACCTAGCAATGTATTGAAGATTTAAAAGCTGTTATTTTCAGTGTTGGAACTGTGGGGGCACTTGGTTTTGTTATATATTACCAAAGGTGAAGTGTTTCAATTGAAAACAACTCTTCTACAAATACAAGAATAACTGTCCATGCAGACATCCCACAGCATGCCATCAGTGACCTTTAGCATTTGCATTATCTTTTGCTTTTCTCTTTAGGACATCCAGGCAGAAATTGATGCCCACAATGATATATTTAAAAACATCGATGGAAACAGGCAGAAGATGGTGAAAGCTTTGGGGAATTCTGAGGAGGCGACGATGCTTCAGCATCGACTGGATGACATGAACCAAAGATGGAATGATTTGAAAGCAAAATCTGCTAGCATCAGGTCAGAACACTCAACATTAAAATAAAATGTGTGTGTATGTATATGTGTGTGTGCGTGTGTGTGTGCACACGTATGTGTGTGTGTGCCACGCTTATTACACTTTTGTATATCAGAAAGAGATAGTCTATCACCAAGGCAACTCCTATCAGAATTTGTTTAAGATTGAAATCCAAAGTCTATTTCTTCCCAGTTGGGACTGAGGATGTGTAAGTAGATTGCTTAACCATCGATGAAGTCTTAGTTTCATTCCTTAGCACTACCAAAAGAATAAATGGGTGCTTAAAAGTACTTTAAAGTTTTTGCCTCATTATACCCAGTATATTCTGATGTTGGTGCCAGGACATTCACAAATAATCATGTTGGACACTATAGCAGTAATGATGGTGATGTCACCGACACTTGCTAATTGCCAAGTGTTTACCATTATATTATATATCTCTTATTGTGTTAAAATCGCGAGAGCCATTGCTATCATCCATCCATCCATCCATCCATCCATCCATCCATCCATCCATCCATCCATCCATCCATCCATGTATTTATTTGAGACCACGTTTCACTATGTAGCACTTGCTGGTCTAGAACTGCCTATATAGCCCAGACTGACTTTAAACTCACAGAAATCTGCCTGTCTTTGCCTTTCAAGTGTTGGGATTAAAGGCATACACTTTTTAAAGAATAGCCTATAGCCCAGGTTGATCTTGAGTTTGTTGAATAGGCAATGTTGACCTTTAATGCTTTATTAAAAACCAAACTAAAACCTTTATTTTTATTATGTGAATGTATATGGCATTTGGAAATGAATTGCACACCATGTGTATGGCAGCCATGGAGGCAGAAGAAGAAACTGGATCCCTTAGAACAGGCAACTGGGAGCTGCCACATAGATACTGGGAGCCAACTTGGGTCCCCAGGAAGAGCTGTGGATGCACCTCACTTGAGAACTCACTCTCTCTAGGCCCTGACCTTTAACTCTTCTTCATCCTCACACTCAGAATGCTGAGACTGCACTCAAGCGCCATTGTGCTCATATAGAACAATCACTTTCTTCAGTAGTTGTGCACTGTGCACCAGCTTACCCAGAACTATATGTGTAGTAGTTGACCCCACATAACTTGGTTGTTTAACTTATGCTGTAGGGATTCTCATGGGTTCTCAGCATGTGACTGCTGTCATGATAAAACAAATTTAGTCAATATAAAGATTGAGGTAATAGGATCTAAGCCAGGATTTGAATGTAAGTCTTATAAAATCTTGGCACTGAATCTATCTATCTATCTATCTATCTATCTATCTATCTATCTATCTATCTATCTATCTATCTATCTATCTATCCATCCATCTATGTTTTGTTTTGAGATACAGTTTCTCTGTGTAACAGTACTGGGCTCACTTTGTAGACCAGGCTGGCCTTGAACTCACAGAGATCTGCCTGCCTCTGCCTCCTGAGTGCTGGGATTAAAGGTGTGAATCTACATCACTCAGCTTCACCAAGTGTCTATGTCTAATATGAAAATTTATTGGGGTTAATTGCCTTCTATAGACACTAAAATGGAAAAGTGATGATTCATGTCTGTTTGGGGTGAGAGTAAAATTCAGTTCAGTACGGACCTTAGGATCAGGAGTCTGACAAGGAAGCAGCATTGACAAGTTACCCAGAGTAACAGGATGGTATTTTTACTGGAATTCAAGCATGTTTTAGAGTCACATTCAGTAGATGATAGACAGTTTTCTAATCAACAATAAGTTAAGGAATACTGGAAGAAGAACATATTAGTGCGAGTGATAATCCCAAAGAGGAATGTTGGTAAAAGCCTTAAATTTGTTTACATCGTATATTAAATATGCATAACCTTCAAACAAAATGACCCTGAATTTGATTCTTGCACTTTCTTTATTTTCTGATCTTGGACAAATTACTTCACCCTTCTGAACTTTGCCAGTTTGTACTATCAGTATTCAACATACTTGATCATCAGGAAGACTAAGTCTAGTGACTTGATAGTTTCTCAGTCTCAGTAGACCCGGGTAAATGTAGACAGCAGGCTATTTTTCACATATGAGGTTCTGTGAGTGATTGCACTCCATGCAGTGACTGCCAGAGAACAGAACTCTTCCACTATTATTTGTCGTGAATGATTTCATTAAGAATAAATGTAGCATATCCTGGAACATTTGCACTCTTCTGGATCTCTTAGATACAAACTTACAACCCCTCATTTTCTTAGGTAGGATGAATTGTGGCATGCTGTGGTCTCTCCTCTCTATAGCTCCACTTGGAAATCATGTTTGCATCAGCCACCTATTCTGTTTGTATCAGAGATGGAAGCCCAAGCTCTGCTTATGCTATGTAGATGCTTTATTTACATCTCTGTTGACTCACTTGTGTTTTCCATGATTAGATATGTGAAACTAATGACGAAAGAACTTTTTATCTTCAAATAAATAAAAAGTAAATCACATATCATTTACAAATGTATATGAGATAAACTGGTTTATTTTTATAACCATTGGGCAGTCCTTCACATAGGAAGCTCAGCTTAAAAAAAAGTGGAACAGGGCAGTTTCGGGGGAGCATTGCACTTTGGAGAGACACTGTCTTCAGATACTGGTGTTGCCATGTAACAGTTATGCTACAGTGGCCAAATTATTGAC
>CM053763.1:18795219-18813407 GCA_028658305.1 Pachyuromys duprasi
ATTGTACTAATAAATTCAAGATTGAATGGCATGACTTACATTTTAAAATTAAATTTATTTAATGTAAGATTATGTTAATTAAATATCCAGTTATCAGCTTAATGATGTTTAATATAGATCCATCCTAACAAGAGGTTCCAGAGGCCAGGGAAGTTGTCAAATGTAATGGAAACAGAGTTCAAAGATAAAATTCTATCTTGCATTTCTTTTATAAGCCTCTTAAAACTTTGAGGCACCATTTTCCAAGTTCTTAGAGAAGACGAGCCTTTGCTGTCATCCTTTATATGTTATCATCTTTTACAGTGCCGTTCTTAACCTTAAGAATGAGTTGGTTTTGCTAACCGCATTATAAAATCACAGTCTTTTTCGAAATGTAGCAGAACAAGGATTTCCTCTTTCGTGGTTACAGGACTTTCTGGAATGTCAGGAAGGAGCTCTGTCAATCTGGACACCCATGACCACTAGTCATACGTGGCATATTGAATTTTTAAAATGTGGCTAATGTAAATGAGGAACTGAATTTAAATCTTATCAATCTTAATGAACCTAAATGTATGTTCAATAGCCACACATCACAGGTACCAGATCATAGCTTTGGGGTGCTCTTTAGTAGCTGGATTTTAAGGACTCCCTACTTTACTTGGTGGGTCTTCATGCACATTTTGCAAGCAGGAATAATCTGTTTTGAATGTTGTTACCTGATGCATATGTTCTTAATTACATTAGTTAAGGGTATTATAACACAATTTAAATTAGGTGGGCTTCACAATAAACAGAAAAGAAATCACATTTCTACCTAGAAGTACAGATTTCAGTCTGTACAGGTGTTTTTGTTGTTGTTGTTGTTGTTTTACTGCTGCAAGAAGTAATATGTCTTTGCCTCCTCTTCACTGAGATCCTTATATACTTTAGGAGACTGACCTTGCAAAAGTATTTGACTTGCGTACAAATGAGCAATTTATGTTTTCCCTCCTTCTGCTGTTATTAATCAAAGCCTTGGTTGCTAGTTTCTCCCAGTGGCCGCTTCTCTGTGTCCTAATACCTAGTAGAGCATCTATTAGATTTCCCATTTTGGGAGTGTATTTCGTGGACTTGAATTTTTCCTCCTTTAACCATATATTGATGTCAGTTTGCCTTTTTGTTTTGGAAGCAGTGCTGCACCTGAGGGATGCTCCATGAATTTTATATTGATAAATGAAAATTGTTTCTTCTTCCTCTTCTCTCTTCCCTCTTGCTGCAAGCTTCCTGATTTTTCTTTCCTTTTCCTGTTGTTTTGGGCAGGGTCTCATGTGTCACAGGCTGTAGGTGAGAATAATCTTGAGCTGCTTATCTTTCTGCCTGTACCTCCTGAGTGCTGAGGTTACAGGCAGGCACCAACTCCCCTGATTTATGAGGTGCTGGGGATCAAACCGGACCTTGTGCATGCTAAGCGAACATTCGACCAACTGATCTGTGACCCTGGTCTGCAAACTAGTATCTTTTAGCATACACAATTGTCTTTGTTGATGTTTATATTCTGGAGAGGGGTATGATAACTTGTTTGATGACAATTCCTTTGAAAAAATCACTTTGGTCATTTAAAACAGATAGAAGTATGCATTGCACTCTATAATTATTTTTCTGCCATAGTCAATTGGTAAAGTAACCTTTTAATGAATTTTTGTCTTCTCACAAGCCTTTATATTATAATTTTTTAAATATCTGGTCTTGTAAAAAGTTGTAAAAACTTAGAGCTCTGTAAAAGCAGATATCATTTAGAAAGGGGCATCTACATGAAGCAGAATCTATGGTAGATATTATCCAAGGTTAATACTGTCATCAGTGAAAGGAACTGTTGGATTGCACATATAAATCCAAAGAATGAACTGATGCAAATAAGACACTGACAAGTCAAAACGTTTCTGCAGATAATGAGTTAGGTAAAGCATTGTTTTACTTGAAAATGCCCAGAACACGTTGATGACCTGCTATCTGTAGTGTTGGAACAACTCAAGCTATAAAATGTTCATAGTCCATAGTAGAGGCCACAACTAAGTGAAACACAAACTGCAGTTTCCCTTACAGGGCCTTCAACCCACTGGCCAGGGAAGGCTTTCATCTTGAAAGATGAAAGAACTGAAACGAATCAGGAACACCAAAGGCTACTGCGGAAGCCTGTGCCTATTTGGGCATATGGTAGTGATCTCCTAAGCACAGAAGTGCAATGTACTAGAGAGTAAGCAGAACAGCTCTTCCAGGCACAGGTTCTGTCTGATGAGCTCAGGGTTTATTATGGAATGCAGAGTTGCAGAGAAGCACATGGAATCAATGCTTCCATTTTCATTTCAAAGCTGCGTTAGTATCCCTTGTAAAAGTATTGCCTTCATTTATGCAAATGGTCCTTCCAGGGCTGAATTCCCTGAACACCGTAATGCTTAGTGATCAATTCCAGTATTTCCGTACAGTGAATAGAGTCTATTGCATTGACACAAACACCTGTGTGCTTTCCAGGAAGCATGTAGGACTGGATTATCAAGGAACATAATATGTGGCTTACTTTTTCATTGATGATGAAACTACAGACACTGAATATGCAGCTAAGGAAGAGGTCAGATTTACAAATAAGTAGTTTACTCTGGAGCTATTTAGCACTTGTTGGTTGAATAGGGAGCTGTGATTTTTAGCTGTTTTTGTTTTTAAAAATGGTTGGTAAGCAATTGCAACAGCCCTGTCAGTTATATATAGTGCAACAAGTATTTTCCATTATGGCTTATGACTCTACAGGGATTTCAATTAGTATAATTGGAATTATTTAGCTGTGCTCTATAACAAGAAAATTTCTTGTTTATCAGAAAATCTTGCCCCAAATTGATAGGAATACAGAAAAGCTAGAGCTTAAGCAGAATAAGGAACTTGTCAAAACACAGTTTTATCAAGGGAGGTCAATCCTGGCATCTGTGGAAAAAACAGAAATGATAGTAAAAGAAAGAAAATAAAATGAGGTTTTATGTGTGTGTGTGTTGTGTATATGTGTTTGCCCGGGTGCAAATGTGTTTGTAAGTGCATAGGAGGCATGAAGTTGAAGTCAAGAGTCTCCTCCATTGTTCTCTACTTTATTAACTGAGTCAGGGTCCCTGGCTGAACTCAACGCTAATGGATTCCAGCTACTCTGGCTAGTTTCCTTTGCCTCCTCAGTGCTGCAACCATACGTAGCCTTCATGCCTGCCTGGCTGTTTTGATGTGGGTTCTGGGGATCCTAAGTCCAGTTTTCATGCTTGTACTCCATCCACTGATCCATCTCCTGACTTCTAAACTAAAATGAAATTTAAGATATATGGTTTTGAGATAATTATAATTTATTTAGACATGTTTAAGCGTTAGAAATTATGTTTTAGTATTTTATGGCTAACCTTTTAGAATGGGACATAGAATGTTCAAGTTTGAGTAGTTCATTTATTAGCCAGGTGGCAATGCAGCTGTGAAGAGATGGAAAGCTAATTGGCCTTTGCAGTAACTATGTGTAAAGCAAACCTAAACACCAGCTTCTACTTTTGGCTAAGAATATTGGACGATAGACTCTGGTTATTGCTGTGTGAGCTGGAGGTGAGCTAAATGAACTTTGAACCAAGCTTTATGATAATCATCGGATGTGTATCCCTGGAAATAGCACCTAAATGTGGCCAATGAGGTAATGCTTGGGCTACCTAGAGCAAAACCATTAGTGATGAGACAGTTGAGAAGTTCAAGTGGATCAGAGGTGCCCAGGAAAGCACTGGGAGCTATGAGTACAATAATTGCTGAGCCTGCTGCATCGCCTTCATGGCCCCGGTAAAGGATTAGATTTATGGAGGTGAGGATCCTAATGCCAACATCATAGTAAAGGTCATCTTACCGGACACGGACTCTGAATGTATGTTCAGTATAGCTGAAGCTCCCCAAGATAAGTCATACCCACACCCATAAAGTCTTTCCCTTTGGAAGATGTTGTGTAATGAGGTGATGTGAATCTCCAACAATCTTGACCCTCTGAACCTGACTGATCCCAGATGGGTGAGACAGTCCATCTCACCAGCTTAGCACTAAGTCCTCATTCCTGACTGCAGATATATCTTAGTATTCCAGTGGTGAGAAAAGCTTAGTTCCTTGACTGGCTATATATAATACATTATAGTATACTGTATATATATTATTTCACATATATATTATAAATAATATATATTTAAAATATATATTATGTTTATTGAAAACCATATTTAAATTTTATTTATTTTTATCTCTAAATGAAAAAAGGATGACTCAGTTGTTAAGAGCACTGACTGCTCTTCCAGAGGATCTAGGTTCAATTCCCAGCATACACATGGCAGCTCACAGCTGTCTGTAACTGCAAGATCAAACACCCTCACACAGACATACATGTAGACAAAAAGTCAATGCATATAAAATAAAAATAAATTAACTATTTTAACCATAAAAGTTATGTAGTAACCAATACCTGTCTGTTTGCTGTTTCTCTTTTCTTCTACCTTTTTTTTTCTGTTTTTTAAATAAGGCTTTACTCTTATCTGCCTGCTTGCCTACATCACTCTGTCTATGTATACTAGACTGGTCTTGAACCCTCAGAGCTCTGCCTGCCTCTGTCTCCTGAGTGCTGAAATTAAAGGCATGAACCACCTACCAGGTTCCAAATGTTTTATATGCATTCCATTTCTCAGCTTCTTCTCACTGTGTATTTAGATAAAAATGAGAAAATTATTTTCATCTTTGCATTTAGTATGTATATAGTATGTGTGAACCATCAGAACCTGGTTTGTAATTGTAAGTATTACAAACATAACCTGGATAACCTTGTCTTTTGGAAATAACTGTTTCTCCCCGGGTATGTCTTTGTGCCTCCTGTTTTTGGGTGTGAGCACTGTTTGATCATACGTGGTCACTAGGCCACAGTAGTGTGTATCGTTCTTACTAATCGCACTTCTTCATGTGCTCATCCCTGTCTACCAACAGGGCCCACTTGGAGGCCAGTGCTGAGAAGTGGAACAGGTTATTAGCATCTCTTGAAGAACTGATCAAATGGCTGAACATGAAAGATGAAGAGCTTAAGAGACAGATGCCCATTGGAGGGGATGTTCCTGCCTTACAGCTACAGTATGACCACTGCAAGGTAAGTATGCCGCTTCTGGGAGGTCCACTGTTTTTTCTCTTCCTTTTAAAAATCAATTTTGGTAAGTTGAATGGAGTTCCAAAATAATGAAAATCTAAAACTAATTGCCACAGCATCCCCTCTTTTATGGCTTCTAGTTGTTGGTATTTGAGCATTTTATTTAACTATATTCCTTGCTTCCATTTGTTTCATATTCTGTGGTTTGTTCACATTTAACCTAGAATTTTTACAGTGCAGCCCTCTAAAGGAGAATATTGTTTCTTGTTTATTATAAACTTTATCTAACTTTCTAATAGCTTTCTTTGGCTATCAGTGTATGGGAAAAAAACTTACAGTACAAATAATTCTTTATTTTTATGAATGCATGAATGTTTAGATGCATGTATGCATGTATTTTAAAGAGAGGATCCTGCTCAGAAGCCCCGCCTGGCCGTAGGCTCACCATGTAACCTAAGCTGATCTCAGTCTTGTGCTGATCCTTTCTTTGGCTTGGTCTCCCAGTGCTAGTATTATAGGAATGTGTTGCTGCTATACCTGACTAACGTGTACTAAGTGAAGAAGTCATGGCGTCAGACAGAATCACAGAGTTGAGCTGGGGTTGGGAGTATGCCTTTGATTGGAACTCTTTGAGTTTGAGGACAGCAAGGATGACGTACTGAGGCTCTGTCTCAAGCAAATGAATAAATACATAAATAAAATTGCAAAGTAGTTCTAAGGATATAGCCCAGTGGTAGAGCACTTGCCCAGTTTGTTACAGGCTAAAACCAACAAGCAAACAAACCTGAAACCACCTTGTTAATTAAAATAAAAGTAGAGGAAATCTGTAGGACAGAATTCAGTACCATATGAAATGAAGATCACAGTGTGAAAGGAAGATCATTTTACGCTTTATTTTTCTAACCTTGGCTCTTTCTTTAAGTTACATTTTCTTCTATATGGACATCCATCTCTACACACACTTGTGTTTTTATTTTGATGAATGAACAATTAGTCCTGAAATGTCATCTGACATATTCCTTAGTCCTTATATTTTTAAATATCTTTGACTGGTCTAAGTTCCCTAATGTATTTATATTCTTTTATACTATTCTGTCATAGATTGCATATCATTTGGTTCTAGTGTATTTTTCCTGCTCATGTGCAGTGTGAATTCTCATTCTGTCTGTACATTTTAATACAACATCATGTGCCTGTTCCCAGTTGAATGATGAACACTGCCGCATGCTCCTGGGGGAAGATACCATCTATTTAATAAGATGTTCTAACAGATGCTCATAGGACCTTGGATTTTATTTCATTTTGACCTTTGTGATAAGTGACTAAAATTACTATTTCAGTGGGAAAAAAACATGGTGGACAGATAACTCTGAGATAGGAAGACAAAGACATTGTTGGTCTATAGAACAACAATAATAGTGGATTTTTAGTTAGTGACTTTACAAAAATCACAGTTCTCTCTCTCTCCGTCTGTCTCTCTGTCTGTTTGTCTCTCTTTCTCTCTCGTTGTTTGATAAAGAGCCTCTATGTAGTCCTGGAACTTGTTATGAAGGCCAGGCTGGCACCAAACTCACATCGATTTTCCTTTCTCTGCCCCCTGATAGCTGGGATTGAATGCGTCCTCTACCATGCCCACTCTTTCTGTATTATTCCAGCTTCCTTCTGTATTATGATTATTTCCTTTCTGTGGGTCAGGCATTGGTGAGGAAATCAAGTAATACCAAGCTTTTCTAACGATACTTAGTGCTCTGCATGTGCAATAAATCCTACTTGTGACCATGTCTCTTAAGCTTTGAATAAAAACTCAAGTTTTAAGTAAGGGGTTATTTTCATCACAGAACTTTGGCCTCATCACACAGTTCCTGTTGGCCCTCCAACTCAGTCTTAACAGTTTTCTTATCTGTGCCTCCCAGTGGTATTGCCGAGCTTTTGGTCCTCCTTCATTCTGTCTTACAGCCTTGCATGACTTAGTCTGTTTTAACTCTTTAACCTAGGGCATTGACGTGATCAAGATAATGCTGATAATGATGCTGCTAATGATGTCATTTCCTTTACTCCACAAGGGTTTAGGAGATACAGGCTGGGTACTGTTCATGTCACTGGTGAGTCAGCCCTGAAGGAAAAACACGTTATTGTAGCTGGGAGTGTTGCTCAGTAGTGGGATGCTTCCATTGTGTCCAAGGCTATAAATATATGAAAATGTTGGAGGATTGCTTAGTGGTTAGGAACATGTTTGCAGGCCTCCTGGCTAGACTAGCATCCCTATGGATACTCACAACCTTCCATAACTTAACCATACTTCCAGGGGATCCTATGCTGTCTTCTGTCCCCCACAGGCACCAGGCATGCATATAGTGTATAGACACGCATGCACTTACACATATAAAAATTAATAGAGCTGAAAAAAATGAAAAAATAACTAAAAACTCAATTCTTGACTGAGATGTCATAACAGTAAAAAGAATGATGAGTAGGTGGATTCTGAATACATCAAGAAAGGGAAAAACAGAATTGGTGGCTGCCTTGAATACAAGGGTTGAAAGGAGAAGGCTCAAGCATGTAACAGGGCAAACTTTGGACAAAGCAAATGGAAAGCAGAAGTATTATTAAACAATGGAAAAAAATATTACTGAAAGAACAGATGGGGCAGAACATCAAGAGATTGAGTTTTAACATGAAGGAGGGTCTAGGGTCATTAGGAAGTGGGGTATGCAAACTTGAAGTTAGGGGAAGGGTCAGAGTTAGAGAAACAAAAATTGTACAGATCAGCTACAGGATTGGATGGAGCCTCATGGGAAGTGATTGTAATTAGAAAAATGTGTTAAGAAATGAGCAGTGAGGAACCCAAATTGTACAGTCCATGAAGATGAGCCCGAGATTACAGTTCAGAAGAAGCCAGAGAGAGCATAGTTTAGGATAGCAAGCAGTGCTGTAGAGGACAGTACTGTGAATCCAAAAAGCTGATACTACAGACACACTGTGTAGAAAGAGGAGAGACCATCAGATATTCTGAAGGTAGTCTTAATGCTTGAACAAGAATAGGTTAGTGGTATGATGGAATTTGAAGTATGATTGGAGTAGATTCCAGAGAGAATATAAGCAGAAAGACAAATTTGATTTTCGTGGTCATGCATTGCCCATTGGGCTGAGCGGTTGCTCCAGTTGGGAGACTGGTGTACTGGGGTGGCGTGTAAAGTGAGCCTATGTTAGATAAAGAAGGGATGATTATAGGGCTGGGTTACTGTGGGTGATGACGCGGAATGCTTGTCTCTAAGAGTGGGTTGCAAAATAGGGTGAGTGGCAAGGTCCTTGGACAAGAACCAGATGATGACTCTGAGAAGCTGAGGTAGATGAGGGTCATCTGTGTAGACATTCAGATCAAAGTAAAGTAGAGGGGAAGTCACTTGTCAAAGTGATGACTATGAGAAGAAAGGGCCATGGTAGCACCATATAGGATTCTGACCTAGATAAGATATTTTAACACTCAATCTGGTCATGTGCATTGAACTACTGCTGTGTACCAGCACCATTCCTAGCAGAATGTATATATTTATTCTTACGTTTTTGCATTTGTTTCTGCCTCATCTGCTTTATTCTCTTCAGTGCCACTTTCCTGGCTTAAACTGATGGGTGATATTATATTTGACCTCCACCTTTTTACTGTATACTTTTCTTTATCTACTTTCTGATATGGGTAAAAAAATACACATTAAACTATTTAAGGACTAATGCTACACACACACACATATTATATATATATATACATATATATATAATACATAATAAACTAAGTATTGATTTGTTGAAAAGTAATTCTTAGAGTTTAATAGAAACAAATCACCAGTTATCTATTTTGCTATGGAATATGCTCTGATATAGGGCAGTGTGTATGGGTTTAGGGTAAAGATTCTGTGCTGGTCATTGCTGATGCAAGGGGATCATCATATTCACTGTTTCACCAAGGGTGGCCCTCATACATTCATAACTATATTGATTGATATCACATTAGGTTTTACCCCTATGAATTATACAGGCAGGAGAAACTCAAAAGAAGAAATTAAGGCTTAAACCCAATTCTTCTATAGTTTCTCTTTAGATTGTGTCATTTGCTATTATTGCCTTGTGAGTAGAGGTGTGAAAATTAGGGATGTGTAGATTCCTTCCTTGGTGTGAGATACAAGAGTGCTTGGTAGAGAATCTAGTAGGGATCTGTGTTGACATGGGGTGCCGGGTGTGCTGGAGTGGGTTAAGGAGTAGCAGCTGGCTGTTTATATGTGAGTTAGTGTGTGTGAGAGATGTGTGTGCAGACACTGTTCTCAAGGAGATTGTAGGAAAGGAGCAAGAAGAATAACTTCACTTTGGAGCGGCCTTTGTCACTGCCGTCCTGGGTGACTCTTTGGACATTATAAAGAGATAGAGCAAGCTGGCTGTCTTGTGAAGCATCAGTTATCTCCTCGAGCTCTGAAGGCTGGAAAGTCAAGATCAAGGAGCTGAGAGATTTGATGACTGGCGGGGACTGCTCTAATTCGAGACTGTCTTTTTGTGTCTTTCATGGTGGAAAGGGATCCTTCAGAAGGCCTGAATTCCATGCTTGAAGCTTCCTCCCTCATGCTCTTGTGACCCTCCCAGAGACTATACCTCTTGCTGCTACTATAGCTTTGCAGCTAGGATCCCAGCATGCAGGTTTAAGGAAACATGAACATGCAGATCATGGTGAACATTCCTACCTCCTATGCAGAATTATTCCAAATGGAATAATGTGAATGACAATAAATTTGAAAAATGTGAAGTGCCATAGGGCAATGTATCATTTCATTCAACTATGTGTATTCTGTCAAAAGCTTCTTTCTTCCCCTACAACCAAGGGTAATTTTTGAAATTATGTAATTATACATATGGTGCAGATGGGTATAATTATTATTAGTTTACATTAATACAAGTGCACAGGATTGGAATTCGAGCGTAATCATTATGCATTAGTACAGTTACAGCATAATTTAAAGAAATGTGTTACTTGTTGGGTTAATTTTTTTTTCTAACAAAAGTGACTCATGGGAGAAAGGATTTGTTTTGACGCTTGGTTTCATGCAGGGGAAGGTATGGCAACATTTACAGAGGAGTGAGTGGTTCCTGCCCATGGCAGGGGTAGCATAAGCTGCTTGCTTCTGTCTCAGCAGATGAGGAAACAGAGTGCGCTAGATTGCTACTTTGTTGTTGTGATAAGGACACTTAAGTGAGGAAAGGCATACAGATTACAATCTATCATTTATAACAGGAAAGCCAGAGAAGGAGCTCAAGACAGGAACCTGGTGGCAAGAATTGAAGCAGGGAGAATATTGCTTCCTGGCTTGCTTCCTCTGGCCTGCTAGCTACCTTTCTTGTATAGCCCCAACCCACCAGCATAGAGTAGGTAGTGGATCAGGTCCTCCTACATCAATTAGCAACTAAGAATAAAACCCAAAGATATGCCCACTTGACAGTCTGGTTGCGGCAGTCCCTCCATTTGCATTCCGAGGCTTTTCAAGTTAACAAACCGAGATTTTCCATCACACAGAGAGAGCTTGGATCTGATGTAGAGCCGTCCTAGGGTGTTCCAGTCCTTGCTACCAGGGGACTGGACATCCAAATGCATACCCAAAAGCTTCTAGGACCTCTCTAAATAGCACCACCAGCTGGTGACCAAGTGAGACACGTGATTCTATGCTGGATGATGGAATTCAGCCTTACTACCTGTCTCTAGTTACTCACCTTTCTTAGGGAACACCGTCATCGTTTGAAGAACCCCTGACAGCTGAGCTGCAGCAGAGTCAAGCCATCCCTCTGAAGTCAGTCTCTTACAGGTGTATTGCTGGGCAACTTTTTTTTTAAGTTCTATTTCCCCACTTCCGCATTGTTTCTAACAAGAAAAATCTTTATAACTCAGACTTATTACCAATTGTTAGAACCTCAAGGGCCCCAGGAGATGCTCGCTGCATAGAGGAAAGTGAGGAGTACAGCATGGCTTGATGAAATCTGAGCAGCCGCCTCTTCTTTTCCCTTCCATTTCCAACAGATTCTCATCATATCCTTCTGTGGACTCAGCGGTTTCTAAGACACTGGAACAGAGACCAAATACAGCACTGTCCTCATAGAACGTTTTTGCAGGGCACAACCTGTGCGTTCCCACTTTCTGTATAGCAAGAGAGTATCCCGAGAACAGTTCTGGTGGCATGTGGAACTGTGAAATGCACACTCACATTGTTTGCTCCAGTTGCTGGCTGTCTGCCCATCCCCGTTTCCCTCACCTTCCGTCTTTGTTCTTAGTTACACTGTACATGGACTCTGAGTTCATGGACATATTTATTTTCAGATTCCTCTTTAAAAGATTTAGAACTGTCTTCATTGACAGTAATGTACTGCTGCTTTAAGCAGAACGTGGAATCGTTTTTAAACAATATTTTCACAGATATGTTTTTAGCATAGTGGAAAAAAAGGTTATTTTTGCCTTTTTTAGGTTTTCTATTATAAAGTGCAAGGCTTATTTTTTCTGATTACCTGCTTTTTAGGCTTCAGTTTTCTTAATAAAGTTAAAAAAATCTTCCTAACTTCAAAGAACTTTTAAGCCTTCTAGCTTAAAAGTATATAATTAGAATCAATTAGAATGTACTCTTAAATAGCATTATACTCACTTTAGGCATGATTTTTCAATTCTATGAAATTCCCTTAAAATAAGAGGGGGGTATTTTTCCCCCTTGATTTGTGATCTGTGTGTGTGTTTTAAGTTCATTCTTTGACAGTTTTCTACATGTACATAGGGCATTGATAAATGATTTTGAGTTTATTCTCCAGTCTTATAAGTAGACTGAATTACCTTGTTTCTAATGAGCTAATACTAATAAATGTCAATAAATGTTATAAATATAATGTCTTATGTCTACATACTACAAAGTGGCATGGTTTTTATAGAAACAAAACTTAAGATGCCATTTTGTTAATTTTTCCAAGAGAAATGATTTCATAAAGATAACTTTTGAATGCCATATAGAGATCAATGTATAAATCATTGCCATATGTACATTCATTATGGATAAAATAAACACACATTGACCAGATGTACCTGAAAACCATATGTGCTATTGTTACTCAGACAAGCACCTCAGCTTAGAAACGTTATTACCAGTATTATCACAATACACAGTTTTTTAAAAAATAAAGCTTATGTCTCTGAGTCACAAATGGACATGGAGTTTTGCACTTAAGACAATTATACAATTAAGCATATCCCTTGTTATCAATAGCTGATGCCAAAGAATCACTTGAATAATTTAAATCAAGTAATTTTTTAAGCTCTATCATCATCAATTTGTATATGTGAATTCACTGAACATTGATGAGAGCAGTTCTCATGTGGATTTTGGGATGATAACCAATATTGCTAGTTACATTCTATGGAGCTCTGGCATGTGGGTGTAGGCAGCAGGCCTGGATTGCTCTTAAATCCCTTTCCTCTCTGTCTCTGTGTTCTAACCTGGAGGACACACTGTCTAATCTCTTTACTCCTTCCTTAGTTCCCATCAGCATGTCTAACTCAGTTAACATAGTACAAACCTTCACTTAGCAGTTACTGTTGGAGTTTTTTAAATGACTTATCCATTTTACTGTCATGTATGTGAACATATGTGTCAGCTTGTTTCTATGTACATGCATGTACCCTGAGGGCATTGGATCCCTCAAAGCTGGAGGATCAGGCACTTGTGAGCCACCTAAAGTGGGTACTAGGAACTGAATCATAACCACTCTTAACTGCAGAGCCATCTCTCCAGTCCTATGCTGGGGTGGTTATTTACTATTGTTATTGTTTTAATGAGGAATTGCAGTTTCTAGTACATACTTGGTTTCTGCTGCTTTAGATCTGCTTCTTTTTCTTATTTTTTTCTCGTTGGCCTCTAAGTTGTAATACCACAATTTCTATGTGTTGTTTAGCCTATTGATGACTTAACAGGTATCTCAGATTGCTCAGAAAATTAGATGGAATTATTGAAATAATTTTGAAATTATTAAAATAGTTTTGAAACTTTGCCAAGAAAAATAGTAGGAGTTTTTTTAAAAAAAATTATTTTATGTTAGTGTACAAATAATGGAGTTAATCATAGCATTTTATCCATATGTCACTGTATCTTACATTTACCCCTACTCCTTATGTTTTTTAACCTCATCTTCCCCACAGCAGCTTGGCAAGAGAAAGCTAATATCACAAGACATGTCTGCATGCCCTGCCTTGTGTTGACCTATCAAAAAAGAATAGTAAATTATAATCATTTTCCATGAGTCAATATTTTAATGTTGCCATAATCTTAAAATAAAGGGCTAGATGAGGGAGGGATGGGGAGAGTGGGAGGGAGTGAAGGAGGGGGCTACAGCTGGGATATAAAGCACATAACCTGTGATTAGTATAAAAATAAATAAATTACTTTAAAAAGTAAAGGACTAAAATCAGTAGGTATTAGTTCATGTTTGCATTTTATGACTTTATTTTTTCTGAAGTCTGTTTTTTAATTAAATTTTTATTTTTTATATTAATTACAGTTTATTGTCATTGTATCCCAGCTGTAACCCCCTCCTTCCTCCCCTCTCACTTCCACCCTCCCTCCCTCATCTCTTCCTATGCCCCTCTCCAAGTCCACAGATAGGGAAGGTCCTCCTCCCTTTCCATCTGACCCTAGCTTATGGGGTCTCATCAGAACTGGCTGCATTGTCCTCCTCTGCAGCCTGGGAAGGCTGCTCCTCCATGGCGGAGGCAGGGGCCAAAGAGTCAGCCACTGAGTTCATGTCAGAGACAGTCCCTGTTCCCCTTACTAGGGAACTCATTTAGATACTGAGCTGCCATGAGCTATATCTAAGGGGTTCTAGGTTTTCTCCATGAATGGTCCTTGTTTGGATCAGTCTCAGATAAGACCCCTTTGCCTAGATATTTTGGTTCTGTTGCTCTCCTTGTAGAACTCCTGTCATCTCCAGGTCTTACTGTCTCCCCCTTCTTTTATAAGATTCCCTGCCTTCTGCCCAAGATTTGGCTATGAGTCTCAGCATCTGCTCTGATACCCTGCAGGGTAGAGTCTTTCAGAGGCCCTCTGTGATAGGCTCCTGTCCTGTTTCCTGTTTTCTCCCTGTTCCAATGTCTGTCCCATTTGCCTTTCTGAGTGAGGATTGAACATCTTGCCCAGAGTAGTCCTCCTTACTAAGCTTCCTTAGGTGTACAGATTTTAGTATGATTATCCTGTAATATATGTCTAGTATCCACTTATATATATGAGTATATACTGTGTATGTCTTTCTGTTTCTGGGATACCTCAGTCCATATGATCTTTTCTAGATCTCACCATTTGCCTGCAAATTTCATAATTTCTTTGTTTTTAATTACTGAGTAGTATTCCATTGTGTAAAAGTACCACAATTTCTGTATCCATTCCTCCGCTGAGGGACATCTGGGTTGTTTCCAGCTTCTGGCTATTATGCGTAAAGCTGCTACGAACATGGTTGAGCAAATGTCCTTGTTGTGTACTTGAGCATCTTTTGGATATATGCCTAGGAATGGTATAGCTGGGTCTTGAGGAAGGACTATTCCTGTTTGTCTGAGTAAGTGCCAGATTGATTTCCAAAGTGGTTGTACAAATTTACATTCCCACCAGCAAAGGAGGAGTGTTCCCCTTTCTCCACATCCTCTCCAGCATGTATTGTCACTTGAGTTTTTGATTTTTGCCATTCTGGTGGATGCAAGGTGAAATACCAGAGTCATTTCGATTTGCATTTTCCTGATGACTAAGGATGTTGAGCATTTCTTTGTGTGTGTGTGTGTGGGGGGTGATATGCTTTTATTTTATTTTTTTTGACTTTTAAAAAATTTTTATATTAATTACAGGTTATATACTTTGTATCCCAGCCATAGCCCCCTCCCTCATTCCCTTCCAATCCCACTATCCCTCCCTCATCTCTTCCCTACCCATTTCCAAGTCCACTGATAGTGGAGGATCTCCTCCCCTTCCATCTGACCATAGCTTATCAGGTCTCTTCCAGACTGGCTGCAATGTCCTCTCCTGTGGCCTAGAACATTTCTTTAAGTGTTTTTCTGCCACTTGATATTCCTCTATTGAGAATTCTCTGTTTATCTCTGTACCCCATTTTTTAATTGGGTTACTTGATTTGTTGCTTTTTAACTTAAGTTCTTTATATATACTGGATATTAGCCCTCTGTCAGATATGGGGTTGATGAAGATTCTTTCCCAATCTGTTGGCAGTTGTTTTGTTTTGATGACACTGTCCTTTGCTTTACAGAAGCTTTTCAGTTTCATGAGGTCCCATCTATTGATTGTTGCCCTTAGAGCCTGTGCTGTTGGTGTTCTGTTCAGGAAGTTGTCTCCTGTGCCAATGAATTCTAGGCTCTTCCCCACTTTTTCTTCTAACTGATTTAGTGTGTCTGGTTTTATATTGAGGTCTTTGATCCACTTGGACTTTAGTTTTGTGCAGGATGGTAAATATGTATCTATTTGCATTTTTCTACACTAGCCATCCAGTTAGACCAGCACCATTTGTTGAAGATGCTCTCTGTTTTTCCATTGTATGTTTTGGCATTGTCATTAAAAATCCAGTATCCGTAGGTGTGTGGGCTTATTTCCAGGACTTCTGTTGGGTTCCATTGATCCACCATTCTGTTCCTATGCCAGTACCATGTAGTTGCATATGCAGTTTTTAATACTAAATTTACACTTTATTTTCATAGCAATGCAAATATTCAGTTATGCAGAAGTAATTATCAGAGCACTAACACACTTTTCCCAATAAAATGCATGTTGGTTTTATAAAAGCAAATCACCAAGAATGATTAAATTGCATGATTCAGGTATAATTTCCTGGTGTGTTTCCTTTCTCTCAGGGTTACTTTGCCCTTTGCCTAACTCAATTTAATTTTTTATATCCAGACCTCATTATGTAAGAATCAGGACATTTGTGCCTTAAACCAAATTGCCAAGATCTGTAAGAAAATTTATTCATTAAAGTAACAGATTCTAAAGTCTTTAAACCTCTACCAGGTATGGTCACACATGCCTTCAGTCCCAGCACTCAGGAGCCAGAGGCAGTTGGATCTGTGAGTTTGAGGTCAGCCTGGTTTACATAGTAAGTTCCAGGCTGATCAAGGCTGCATATTGAGACTCTTTCTCAAAAACCAATAGACTACAACAAAAATGAAATGTCAGTACCTCCTTGTTAAATTTGGGCCCTGTGCATTTGTGTGTGTGTGGTACTGTTTTCCTATTAATTTCAGACTGCCTATAAACCTACACTGTTCAGGTCTTGCTGAGTGTTATGAGTTTTTTTTCCTTGGGTGGTAAATTGGCCATTTTCTAATTGAGTTGAGGCCCTCCCATGCATGCATATTATGCACATCTGAGTGTATATCTGTGTGGAAGCCAGAGAGTCTGTCCTTCTTTCCTTCCTTCCTTTCTTCTTTTCTTCTTCTTTTTTCTTTTTTTGAGACACAGTCTCTCACTAGGGTGGCTGGCCAATGAGTCCTGAGGTCCCATGTGGCTCCCCTCCTGGACTCTTGAGATGACAAGCATATGCACCACTGTGCTTAGTTTTGACAAAGTGGATTCTGGAGACCAAACTCAGGTCCTCGTGTTTGCAAGTCCCTTGCAAGCACTTCACAACTGTGCTGTCTCCTCAACCCCAGTGACTAAAACTAAAAAGAATTCTCAATGCCCCCTGACCTTTGCATCTCTGTTCTTTTCCTTCTCAGAAACACACTGGCTCCTCTCTGTCTCTTGGTATAGTAGTTCCCAGCCTGAATCAACAGCTTTCTAAGGGAACCTTCCCTACTAGCTTGGCTATAGGTTATCCCGTCTTCTAAGTTTGGGGGCAATAGATGAAGCGTCACTCCCAGGAGCTGGGGTTAGCAGAATGTCTATGTTCAGAGGTATAGGAGGCAGCTTAATAGCTGTCAGTCTGGCGATGAACTAAAGAGTGAGACTATGCTTTGGCAAGAAATAGCCTTCTCTGCAAGTGAGAGATTATAGTATTTCTGTCCTCGGGCCACATATCTTCTTGCTGTAGGCATTTTGGCCCTCCACATAGTGGTTGACAAAAACCTCCCCTGCTTTAAATAAACATGGGCCCACTGAAGGGCAATAAATAAAATAAACAAACAGAAGGGAGGAAGGAAAGAAAGAAACAAAGAAGGAAGTAAGGAAAAGAGGAAGGAAGGAGAAAAGGATGGAAGGAAGGAATGAAAGGGCCTTCTATGAAGCCAGCCAGGTGCTTTCTGGTGCAGTACTCCTAGAATCTATATTGCTTAGTGACAATTTCCTTTGTCTAACAGCTCATTTCTCCTTTCCACTTCTATGTTGTATATGATGGTTGGCATCCTGTGCTAGATCAGTCCCTAGAGTGTCAGTATTTTCAGAAGACTCATTGCCTGGCAGCAGGATTGGACTTGACAAGAAGGAATGATAGTCACTGTCAAAGCCCTGTACTGGGGACATGAACACACAGCCAGAAAGCATAGATATATGACTTTGTGCTGTGGCTTATAATGAAAGGCTTCGAGAAGCCCTGGAGTTCGTGAAGTAAGACATCCCTAAAGAATGTTATCTAGATGACTGCAGTGAGAATCCTGCATGTTAGTGACTGATTCTCAGAGTATGCCCTCCCTGTAAGACAGGGGTTCTCAAACATCCTAATTCTGGGACCCAAATACAGTTCCTCAAGTAGTGACCCCAACCATCAAGTTATTTTCGTTGCTACTATAATTTTGCTACTTTTATGAATTGTAATATAAATATCTGTGTTTTCCAATGGTCTTAGGTGATCCCTGTGAAAAAGTAATTTTACCTCCAGAAGGGGTTATGACCCACAGGTTGAGAAACAGTGGTGTAGCCTAATCTTGAGAACGAAGCTCAAAGAGAAGGAACATGATGAGAGAAAGTACTAGTGGATTTGCTGTGTTAGAGGGATTGAGGTGGGGGGGGGTTGGGGTGAGTGTGGGTTGTTGTGTGGGTGGGTTTGTAGGGGAGTTGGTGTG
>CM053763.1:18813507-18854581 GCA_028658305.1 Pachyuromys duprasi
TGGAACCAAAATGAATTTATACATTTAACTGATCATTTAGGGGCACTAACCAAAACTTTTACAGCACTGTGCACCATGAAGGAGAATTAAAAGAATTTTTTTGTCTGCCTACCAATGGAACATAATACCATTCTCCTTTTTTCTTGTATTTTTATTAGTGCTATCAAATTTAACGACTCTCTGCCCTTTTTTGCTGTCATACAAATGACTTAGATCCATACATTGCAATTTAGCTTTGAAAGGAAGTTGGGAGGGGAAAGGGAGTAAATTATTTTCCAGCAGATTCTCCTTATGTTTGTACCATTTTTTTTCCTATTTCTAATCTCTAGTAAGCAATGAAGTTCTTTTGAGAACCAAAGAGGCCAGATGTGCCAACACTGCCTCTAAGCTGCTCCAGCTCAGATGCCCTGTTTCCAAGCTAGCTCCTAGGGCGCCTATGTGGTCCCACCAGATCAGATCATTAGACTCCCAATGTTCTGTTGAATGCCTTGTTCTTATACTGAAATTCCTAATATTCCGATAAGTGGCCCGTGGTTTTATTTTGTTTTGAAGTTTGCTATTTTATAGTAAGATACAGGTTTGCAACATGAACATTTATGTAAGCTGGGCATCAGTTACACACCCCTTTAATCCTGGCCCTTCGGAGGCAGAGACAGGTGGATCTTTGTGAGCTTGAGGCCAGCCTGGTGAGTTCCAAGATAGCCAATGTTGCACAGAGAGACCCTGTCATGAAAAAAATAAAAAATAAAACAAGACCAACCAACCAAAGAAGCAGACAAACAAACCAAAAGGATATTATGCTCTTGACAGATATAAACCATAGTATTTTAAAAATAATGAGACTCTCAAAACATACTGCAGGATCTGCTCAAGTCGGTCATGGTGCTCACACTGAGTCATGTGCCTCTTGTTGAAACTTGTTGTGGATGTTAGTGTTAGTAGAGTCTTGGACTGTGGCCTCACCTTTCCTGGTGACTCACCAACTGTTCCCTGTACTCCCTGTGTACTTGACTTCTAGGGTGCCATGCCATCTTGACTTTCTTACCCTTCATTGCAGCTCCTTCTCTTTCCCTTTCTGGTCCATTCTCCAAAGCTCTTGTAAAAGTAGGATGCACTAGGCCATGACATCGTCTCTGTACTCAGCCTTTCCTGGGTTTAGGCTCCATTTGCATGTCAGCTAACTCCACATTCATGAATGTGTTGATGTGTCACCTCTATAGTGACCCTAATCCCACATATCATATGGACAAGCTGAAAGCATTTCAGAGTTAGCTTCTGAAACAGTCTACACAGACTCCTCCACCTCACTTGGTAGAAATGTGATTTCAGCTGCTTAGGTAAAAAAACAAAACAAAACAAAACAACAACAACAAAACCCTGTCTTTCTCATTTTAATGTGTTAGGGAGTCTAAGGTCTCTCGTTAAGATACAGAACGTGAACTGGCCACTTGTCACCTTTCATCTGTCTCTGGGGTCCCCAGCACAGCAGACAATATGTTCCTGTAAAAAAAAAAATTGAAGTCCGCAGTAATGGACACAGTCTCAGGAAGGCCTGCAAGGCCCTGTGTGATTCCCTTATGCCTCCTACGCACACCTTGCTCATCTCAGCTCTTGCTGTTTCTTCTCCCACACTGGTTTCAGCCATGCTGGTCTCTTGCTGTGATTTCAATCACAGAAACATGCTGTGTCCTAGAATGCTCTTTCTTAGAATCTTCAGAATTAACTCTCTGCTACCCATCAAGGTGCTGAATGGCACATTCCAATGAAACAGCCATATTGGCAGCCTTTCTCATCTCCCTTCTTTGTTCTAGTGTGTTCACTTTCCAACACAAAAATCTTTTTGTCCATACAGTTCCATATACTCAATAAAGATTTGTTAAATACACCTAAGTGAACATCTCTTTGTGTAGGTTCTTTTTTAATCTCATTATGTCTATAGAATCCTTATTATTTGTTCATTTACCAGATATCACATTTATGAAATGTGTTTGTGTGTGTGTTTGTAAAGACAGTGTATCATTTATGTATGCCAGTCAAGTATCAAACTTGTAGTATAGCTGAGGGTGACTTTGAACTTCTGACCTTCTTGCCCCTACCTCCTCAGTGCTTCTTCAGGAGTGTGCCACCATACCCATGTTATGCTGAGCTGGGCATTGGGCCCAGGACCATGTGCATGCTAGGCAAAGCCCTCTACCAACTCAGCCGTAGCCTCAGCTCCTTTTCTACTTTAAGTACCCGAATCTTTAAGAAAAATGATACTTCCCTTAAAAATACAACAACATCAACTGCTAGAGATAATTTTATGTTAATTAGGTGGAAGAGTTGGAGTGTAAGAAAACCCATTAGCACAGTTATATGTTAACATGTATTGGCGAGGGGGATTCTTTTCTCTCCAAGTCAGGGTCTTGCCATGCAGTCCATATTAGCATTGAATATGTGGCTGTCACTGCAGTGGTCTCCCAGTGCTGGGAGTATGAGTGTGTGCCACCATTCCCAATCAAGAAGTCACCCTTTCCCTGTCTTAATAGTGCCTGAACGGTTCAACTCAAGAGTTGAATTGGAAAGTCCTGTGTATTAGATGAGAGGGATTGGGCTGCCAAGTCAGGGTTGTTGAGATACTTTCTGGAATATGGTTTATTTTACCTTCTGTGCTGAATGCTATCATATTGTCCCTTGAATATATGCCTTAAACATCAGATACACCTTAAAAGTAAATATGCTAAGATCTCCAATGAACATAGGCATTTAAATGTACAGACTCTCTGATTCAGTAATTGTTGTGTATCTCATTTGATAAATGAATCTAGCCTGGGATAAATCATAGAAGGAAAACAGTGGAAAAGTTGTATGTCATACTATAGAAATGAAACAGTGGCTTCTAATACACATCCTCTCCCTTTTATTTTATAGGTTTATTTTTAATTATATGTTTGTGTAGGGATGTCTGTGGGTATGTGCAGCTATCCATGAAGGCCAGAAGGGCTGTCAGATAGAGTTACAAGTGGTTATGGACCACACAGTGCTGGTGCTGGGAAGAGAACTTGGGTCCTCTGGAAGAGCAGCAAGCCCTTTGGACACTGAGCCATCTCTCTGATCCCTATATCTGGAATTGTTACTAGCATGTTATTTAAAGTTATAATTTGTTCACCAGTTCTGTGTGCAGCCTGGAGACTATAATTAATAACAATGTATTACATTCTTGAAAATTGTTGAAAGAGTGTATTTTAAATGTGATTTTAAAAAGTTGAAAGTGTATGAGATTGCACATATGTCAGTTAGCTGGAGTGCCGTTCTGCAGTTTATTATTTTGAAATTAAGCATTATATAAGATAGATGTATTTATTTTTATTTCTCAATGAAAAATAGAGAAAATTAATTTAAAATTTTACATTAAAAACGATTTTCAGTGATATTTTTGCAATGATTAATGATCTCTCCATTAAGTAGTCTTATAGCTATAATTGTCAATCATGAAGATAATATGTTCCAGATGTTATGAAATCATGAACAAGTGGGCCTGGATTATTCAAGCTTGCAGAGCAGGGGGATCACACTTTTAAGTCCTGCCTGGGGTGTGATACTCAGTGCATTTAAGGCCAGCCTGGAGAAGTGAGTGAGATCTTGCCGCAAAAGCAAAAGCAAAAGCTGGCTAGGGTTGTGTCTCAGTAGTAAAAGTCTTGTCAGATTCGCACAAGTCCCTGGTTCAGTTTCTCACACTGCAAAAAATGTGACAGCAAAGCAAAATAAGCAAAATCCTGGCCATTATCTTCCTTGAGAGCAGCGGTTCTCAACCTCCCTAATGCTGTAACCCTTTAATGTAGTTCCTCATGTGGTGGTAACCTCCAACCATAAAACTATTTTTGTTGCTATTGCATAACTGTACATTTACTGTGTTTTTCCCATGGTCCTAGGGGAACCCTTTCCCAAAGGGGTCATGATCCACAGGTTGAGAACTGCTGCTCTGTAGCAGACTATGTTCACATGGTGTGATTTCCTTCTTGCATATGCACCTTTCTTAGTTTTAATGGGATGCATAATTTTTATTCTGTCTTTTACCTTTAGACTTCTGTCATGTTCATTTTCCCACACCATTCCTGTGGGCATTATCAGAGTAATTTTCCAAGCTTATGTAATGATCCCTAGTGTGGCTCTGCCATTGTGGATTTAAGTAATTTTCAGGTGCCGGATATTTAAGTTGCTCTCAAGTTTTTAAAGTCATAAATTCTGTTGCAATGCATACTTTTTTATTTGTAGCTTTTTTTCTTGGTTCATTTTCTTAGGCTCTATCCTCAAAGGTGAAATTCTTGTTTCACACCAGGTGGCCACAGTAATGACTTTATCGATTGCCAGGTTGGGTTTTCTGAATGATGGAACCAGTTCCCTCCTCTAGAAAGTATGGCTGCTTTAGTGCTCTCTTTCTGTGTTCCCTCACTTCTATTCCTCGCTTGGTGGGCTTGCATTGTTAGCACCCAACCTCTGAAACCCCATGATAGGTGTGGGAATTGTGGAAGCAGTTTTCAGATGCTACAGGTCTGGCCCAAGCTTCTCTTTTTTCAAAAAGAATAAAGAGAATTTGAGAGATCTGTTTGATTTAGCTATGTCTAGAATGGCAGGAGGAAGTTTTTGTAATTTGTTGAACTTGCTGGGCAGGGAGAAAGTTGCCATTTACATCACATGTGATGTGACCTAGTTGATTCCTCGGTCCCCATAGCTTTGCTTTGCCGTTTGGAGCAGATTTTGATCAAAAAAGACTAAATTTATTTCTGTTCTTTCCAAGAATTTAAATGCATTGCAACATAGTTTTATATGTACTAAATATTTTAGCTTAGTTTCAGAGAATCACAAAGTTTCACATTCTTCCTAATTAAATGACTTTCACATTAGAGGAAATATTAACTTCTGTTTTTCCTGTTGAGGAAGGATTGGTATGTTGGTGAGTTCTCCCTGCTATAACAAAATATTTAAGGACATCAACTTAAAAAGTAGAAAGGTTTACCTTAGTTCATGATGTAGGAGGTGCCAGTTCATGGCCCTAATATTTTTAGGCATGAAGTGAGGCAGTGTCACAGTGGGACATGCATGATAGGAGAAAGCTGCTTATTCCTGTCTCAGCCCAGTATAATGAGTCCCAAGTTCAGGACTGAAGGGGATAGCAGACTTTCTTCACCGTCCTAGCTCCTCTCAGAACCTGTTTTCTTAGGGAGGGACGAGCAGCCTCCACATGTTGCTGCCTTTGAGAATAACTGATTGTACTGTTTGCTTCGCAGCAACGTGGCCATTACACCAAGCTGATGCTATGCTCAGGATGAAAATGAAGAGTTGTGATTGACTTGTTTAGATTCTGAACTCCACCAAGCCAGTCACTTTTTATACCACCTTATTCCCTAGTTCGAGGCCTTTTCACTAAGTTCTAGCAGGTGGAAAGAAATGTTCCCTGACCAATAAGCCACAGTGAAGAATAGCCTGCTGCCTGGAACTATGGGAAGCAGTAGTGGCTATGAGTCTTACCTGCTGTTTTAAGTGCTCAGGGATGTCAGGAAGAAGGGGTGTCTCTCTCAAGGAAGGATGTTGAACTCTAGATATTCTGGTAGGAGAGAAATCTGTGACCTGGGTGACAAAATTCTGGTACAGTCAGCCTTTCATCTTAGGCTCTGTTTCAGTAAGCACAGAGAAGACATGAAACAGGCTGCAGTGTGAGATGGCTTTACTCTCAATTAGTCACTCTTTGAGCTCATTCACGTGTTTTTAAACACATAGTTCACATGAAAAGTCCAATGCAAGATGCCTCAACAGTTAAAGCATTTGCCTGTGAGGACTAGAGTTTGGATCCCCAGAACTCAAGTAAATGACAGGTGGGCGTGGCTTCCCCTCTGTAATTTCAGTGTTGGGAAGAAGATAGGTGATCTTCAGAGCACGTAGGTTAGTGATACAGGCTCAGTGTTTGATTAAAAAATATTGCCCAAGTGAATAAGGTAGGAGAGCGATGGGGTGATCAAGAGTGATTTCTTCACTTCAGTCTGGAGCTCCACATGGATGCTCACACATATACACATGTAAAGCATAATATATACATACATACATATATACATAAACTTGTAGTGCATATGTAAAGATATATACACATCTATCCACCACACACAAGAGAAAATGCAGAAAGAAAAGAAGAAAGGAGGAAGGAAGGAAAGCAAAAGAGAAGTGCGTATGCTTTTGAGAGACTCATGTGTTTTGAAAACTTGCCCTTCCTGCCTGCTTTGTGTGTTTGTGCATAGTTGGGTTCTTGATGTCTTGCTTGTGCTTCTCAAAGCGTCGTGGCAATGGTTATATTCTGTCATTCTCTGCTTTTTAAATTCTAAGTATCTCATGATCTGTGACTGTGTCTAATCAATTTCTTTATATTCCATATGAGGTTAATGTGTGTTTTAACTTTCTTATCTGAGTGGAAAACTCTATAGTACTTTGCTAGCCCATAGCTACTCCCAGCTAAGTGGGTTTCATTTTTTATGGCCACAGTAATTTTTGTAACCTCTCTTTACTACTGTTGATTCTTGAGGGTATGGCGTCTAGTAAACATTTTAGAACATTCAGGTTTTAAAATCCAGTTTCTGCTTTACTTTTTGAAATTATCTTGAGCTATTTTGAACTAATCTTTTTCCTTGTTCCAACTGAATGTTGTGTACTAAAAGTAAGCTAAAATTTCTTTTTACACTGGTTTACCCTGGAGAATATTAAGGATTTCCCACATATTTAGTAGAATGGTGTATTAGTTTATTCACTCATGCTTTAACAGAGTACCCGAGAGTGGGCAATATATAAGGAAAAGTAGTTCATTTAGCTCATTGTTCTAGAGCCAGCGCTGTATCTAGTGAGGTCCTCCTACTCCATGCATGCCTGTGACAGCAGGGGAGGGGACAGAGGCCATCCCCTGCTGTGCAGTAGTTGGACCTTATGAGGATTTATCAGTTTCTGTGCTAACCTTTCCAGTCTTGCAAGGATGACATTAGCCCTTCTTAAAGCCTCATCTTCCAACCCTACTTCTCTAGCAATCAGTCTCAACATGAGAAGTAATCATGCCAGTGGAACGTGTCGTAGGCAGTGTGACAAGCTGGCATACAAGTGTGCTTCCAGCCCAGTGGTCAAGCTTCGAGTGGCAAAGTCACCAGGTGTCTGCAGCACAGGGAAGTGTGTGCTTACCAGGTGTCTCTCCTGACACACACAAAGACTCAAGGACTAAAACATTTTCACAAAAGCAACATCCCTGACCCTTCCTCACTTGGTGTAACTTCACCTGTCTCTAGGTAGCACCCACTTTGACATGCTTCACAGCCTATGAAATGCCTTCTTCCACAGCTGTAGGGAAGATTACCAAATCCAATCCACTGGTCTCCTTTCTCCTTGTCCTGTGCACTAGACTGTTAGAGTAATAGATTCTGCCTTCCTCTAAAGCTAACATGGTTGTTCCTGTCATCAACTGATAGAGTATAGTTCTCCATTCTCATTAGGCAGCTACTGCAGGACACAGAAGCTTAGCCACACAGGGTGTTTGGACAAGAAGGTGCAAAGAGTTCCAGAAGGAGTGAGAGGATCTGTTGTGTCACTGAACATGTTAATATGCACTGGAAATAGACTGTTATACACATGTGCACATATATGCTTGTGTGTGTATGTATGTATATGTATATATATATATTTTTTTTTATATAAATATGCTGTAGAGCAACTAACCAAAAGAACATCACCTGCAGATTTTTTGCTGATGTTTTTACTTTAAGAACAAGATATTTGCGTATCATTAAATTTTTTCCAATTAAGTGTCATCTTTTGGTCTATTTACTAAATTGTATGAGCACCATTGATTCCTAAATTTAGCATTTCATTACCTTCAAAAGATTGGAGCAAAAAGTGCAGCCTTAGCTTTGGCCCTGCTGTTGCCAAAGCCTTGATGGTCTGGTCAGACTGCATCCTCTGTCTATGCCTTGTGGGGCAGGTAGATATTTTACAAGCCAAAATTGTAAACTTGTAAACTACACATGCTGGAAGTGTACATTCCAGGAGATATGCAGAGCCCCCCAGTACCTCCAGCTGCTGAGCGCTATGAGCCATCATGCAGAGACTGCACCCAGGAACTGGAAACAGCCAGGTTCCTCAGGGCAAACACAGGAGATCTGGGCATCATCTTAGAGCTGGGGAACAAAACTGGAAATGTGTATGCTGCAAGGAAGACGGAGAACAGACTGAAATTAGGCCTCATTTGCTCTGGATGGCTGGTTCTGAAGTGCATAGCTGAAGCAGAGCTTAATGTCAGATCTTAGCCTTAGGTAGTTCAGAAGGTCCCCATCTTTCTACGAGATGGGGGATTTTAGCTTATCTCTCTTGCTGAGATAAAATTCATCCCCTCGCCTCAAATAGTATCTGTAAGGGTTTTTATTTAGTTTCGTTTTCCCTGTCATGGTTCACTAAATTCTGAACTTACACTCTCAAACACTGAAATTTTTTTGTTTTGTTTTTAATTAAGATATGTTGCTTTTTAAGTAGGTAGGAATGACCTACGTCTATTTCTTCTCTGACTCTTTTTTTTTTTTTAAAGCATTGGTTTAAAAGGGGATTGTGAAGTTTCTTTATAGCATACTGTTGTTTGCTCTTAAGTACCATTGTCTTGCCTTCATCTTCCCTTGGATGTTTACCATTTGCTACACCCAGGTTGAGTTGTTCCTCTTCGTAAGCTCACCGGACTCAGGCCCCCAGTGAATAGGGACTCAAAGATTGACCTAGAAGCTTACTGGGTGGCTGTCCAGTGTAGAACTTGCCTAATGGAGTTTATTTGATTACATGGCTGAGTACTTTCAAGTCAATATAGAAATGTTCAAGTTGTAAGTAGACAAGTCCCTGCCTCAAGGAACACCCCTAGACACATTCTGTAAGCCGCACTGACACATTTTCTGTAAGCTGATCAAAACTTCTGGAGGAAAACTACTAAAACCATTTGCATCTCTATATTTATTACTTGATGTATTAAAATTTTTCATGAAAAAGAACTCCTGCCTACCTCCATCCCCTCAAGCCTCCAAACCTAGGCAGCTACTGATCTATTTCCTGTCTCTGTGGACCTGACTGCAGTAATGGAATCTCACACTGTAGACTTCCATCTAAATCATTTCGCTGAACACATTTGTCGGGTGTATCCAGTGGTAGCCTGTATCAGTCTCTAACTCATTTTCCTCGCTAAGCTCTGTCAACGTTTTGCTTGTCCACTGATCGTGGATATATGTTTGGTTGGTCCCTTGGTGTGGCTGTGATGTCATGCTATTGTGAGCATTCTCATGGGTATATTTGTGCGGACAGATGTTTTATTTCTGGGTATATCTAGGTGTAGGATATCTAGGATGCAGGGAAACTGTTTAGCATTTTGAGGAACCACCAAATTAAAGCAGCATACGATCCTACCATCTCCCAAGAATGTGTGAGAGTCCAGTTTCTCACATCTTTACCAAAGCATATTATTGTTTAGAAAGAGCATTGTTTTCAGTAAAAATATAAAGTCATTAACATAGAAAAATTCCACTAAAATTATCTTATACTCATTTAAGGTGGCCCACAAATGAGTCACGTGATAGTAGACACTGGATGCCACTTTGTAGCTTTGTATACAAAACAGCTCATTGGACTCTAATTACTTTATCATTAATGTTCTCCAGGTTTTCTTTTATGTCTAGTGATTACATGTATAATGCAGTTGAAAGTGAAATCTCTTATTGAATGCAATTAAATAAAATTGAAATAGGACAAACTGAATAACAAAATAAAAATTTCAAAATAGAGAATGAGCACATATAATGTATGTGGTTCTATGGGATATTATAATGAGAGCAATTCTTAGGGTCAGAGCCCCAGCATTTTATTTTTTAAGGTGGATGCCCCTGTCCATGTCTGTTGTACTACTTACTATGGAATATCAAATCAGTTTACCAGACATTCCCTAGCAAACATTCAATGCAGGGTGTTTTGTATTTTGTTTTGTTTTTAAAACTTTGACAGCTTGTAGTTTAGTGTGTTTGAGAAATGCAAATAAACTATGGGAGAGTCCCTGATACTCTGACTTGGTTTTTATTAATCTAGGAGACCCAACAATATCATTAAGAAAAATATGCAAGTCTGAAGTCACTTCCTAACACACTTGTCTGGCTCTTCATCGGCTTGTCTATCATCCGTCATTAGGTGTCAGGTGAACAGAAGACGTGGTCTTCTGCCTACACCTCTGCCTGCTTCTTGAGCCCCAGCTACTGCCACATATGGGGCTAAAGGTGTGTGCTTCCCCTGAGGTGCACACTGGAATCTTTCCTCCTATGACTGGTGCCTGATTCTCCTGGGAGGAAGATCTTCCTCTCTTTGTCACACCCAGATGAAGCCCACTGTCATGAGGAAGCGCGCCAGTGCTGAGCTCAGTGCTTGTCTCCTGTAGTATAAGATCCAGCAGTACCAAGAATTTTCAGGGTATCTAAAAAGGACAGAATGCATACTGTACTTGCATAATAGAGGTGATAGGTCTGGAAAATACAAAGACATAAACAGAGTAATAGAATCAGGAAATGTATGAAAGGGGAAGGCCACTGTGGCGGTAGGATGGCTGTGTGAACCTCCATTAATGGTCAGGAGTGTCTGCAGTGGCTGTCTGGGGAGAATGCTTCCTGAGCACAGCAAGTAGCCAACCGACAAAATTGCTCCACTGTGAGAGTCTCCATGCATAATTGATAAAATCCAGCCATGTATGGAATTGATGAGTTTGGTTCCTCGGTTGTTTTTCTGTAGACAAACATTTATTTTCTATTTGAACTTGGGAGAATCTAAAAATAATTCTAAGAGCAGCTCTTCTTTGTCCCCTTCCCTCCGACAGCCCTTTTTCCAAGGCGTTTTGTGGACTGAATACTTCTGAATGGTCAGGCAGAAATGCCCCAGCCTAAGTCATGAGGGTTACCTCTTTTACGTTCCCCACCACAGCACCTGGAGTTTACCCTGCGGGAAAGCTCCCCATGAGCAGTTTCTTGTTCTGGAGGCCCAATCCTATGTCTGCTCTTCCTCACCAGACTTATTCTTTCTTCCATTCTTTTATGTCTGTTGGTGTGTTCTGTTTTCCCTTTAGCAATCTCTTTTAAATACTCTCAGTGATTTTCTTCTTGTTGGATGAGCCAGGGTGAAAGGATGGTCTTCTAGGGCCTTTGTCTTTTCTTCAGCACCTTGCATTTGAATGGTTACATTTCTGGCATGTCTCTAGCCAAAGGAAAATTTCAGCAGAAATTTATGAATCTTTACTGCTCCTGTATTAGCTGGTTACACTCAGGCTTGGGATATAAGTGCTCTTGACGACTAAAATTTAAAAAGAGCATGTTTCCTGTTTTTCAAAAAAGATATAACACAATGTGATATTTTCATACCACCATTTTATATTTATTTGCAAGTAGTTTTGAAAGTAACTACTAGGAATGCTTTTGTATTTCTTCATCTCTTTCATCTAAATATATAATAATATCTTATTGAAAAATATGGATCAGACCCATAAATGTTACGTTTGTCTCCAGATTTTGAAAAAAAAAATCTCCTTTTATCTTATTCTCTTCTGACTTTTTTCTTTCCATGTATTAAACCCTTAACTGTCAAAAAGCAGATGTGTTTTATTTCATGGACGTGTCAGACCCTGGGACACCTTGAGCTGTGTTCCTTGAACAGGAACTTGAAGGCTGTGTGTTTCCTAACATGGTCCTTTCATACTCATTGATGGGAGTGTTGCTGACCTGCTCACTTCACTCTCAGGCTTTGATGTGATAAGTGCTAGGAAGTGTACATAAACATGTCTATGGATTTTAGAGGATGTTTTTGTTCCCATCTGTATCCTTGTATGTGATAACTGGATTGTAGATTGCTTATTTGGCATGGGGGTGAGGGTCTTGCTTTCATCCTTTTATTTTTACCAAATAATAATTGTGCATGGCCTAAAAGTCAAATAATCTTTGACTGTTCTTGTCCTGGCTGTGCCCTCCCTCTTCACCTGTAAAGCCCCTTTTAACTTTGTGTTCCATGCTTTGTTCCCATTTATCTTCACAACTCTTTATATGATGATTATTCTGGTACTTATAGGGTTGTTGTGGGTTTTTTTTCCACTTCCTTCTTTTTACTGACTATGGAATATGAGAATTTAGCCTCCAAATAACCCCTCATGCTAACACAGTCATGCCAAACACCATTAAAACGTTTAGTTATATCCGAAAGGAAAGACTTGATTCCACAATGACAAGGAGAAATGCTGTAGGGAAGAAAAACCTCCTGCATTTTCATAGTGCTTTGCCACTCAATTGCTATATAAGCAAATTATTAGGGCCCAGAGATGTGGCTGTGTATGACTTTTTAAAGAAAAACAATGTCAACAGCAGCTTTATTAAAATAGTGGAGACGATATCTTTACATGTTGGTGTCTTATCTGAGTGAGTTTGGTTGTTCTTAAACCCTTGTCAGTTCTATTCACCAAACACTTTTTAGTTGCAGGGGTGAAAGTTTATCCCTACTTAAAAGAATAATGTGCTAAAGACAAGTTGTTCTGAGAGTCCCAGATGTACATGGAAAAACCTCACCAGGGATAAACAGTAATTGGCTCAGCATGAGAGATGGGCGGACTGTATTTTAAGATAATTGGGGACCGTCTTTTATGTGTTCTCTTTAGTTTAGTTTTGATTTCACATACTTTAATTTGTTCCTATCTCTTAAATTTTTCTCAATGTATTCTAAAGAACATAAAACACTTCAGAGGACCTCATTACTACATGTGAAATTATCTTCTTCTGTATCATTGATGCAATTTTTCTTGTCAGTCTTAAGAAAAAGTATCTTTGAGCAGGCTATTATGTTTTAGCAACTCCACACAGTGGGGATTCTCAGAGTTCACTTTTGGTAAATGCAAATACAGTATAGCTAACTTCTGGAGATGAATGTCTTAGTGTCCCTCCCTTCCTCCATATTCTTCCTCCATATTTCAACACAGACAGCATTTTCAGGAACCTTCATTTTGGCTTTGTTCGTGCTTTTTATTGTTCCTACTTGTAACACATTTTCACTCTGAATGTCGACTTAAGCCACTCCCTCTGCAGCTTCAGTCAGAAGTGGTCAAGCTGGGCACATGCCTAACCTGAGGGGGCTTACTCATTCCACTTCTGTTTCTTTTTGCAAAGGTGCTGAGACGTGAGCTAAAGGAGAAAGAATATTCTGTGCTGAATGCCGTAGACCAAGCTCGAGTGTTTCTGGCTGATCAGCCAATAGAGGCCCCGGAAGAACCAAGAAGAAACCCACACTCAAAACCAGGTGAGACTGGCTCCTTCCTATGTCACAAGAAACTCATGTTTCAGGGGGAAAAAACAATAATAACAACAACAAAACAAAGACCAAATAAACAAGCAGCAATTTTCTTGCAGCATCAAGCATGGAAAAATAACAACCTGTTATATGTGTATATTTAACTTAAAATTGAAACAGAAAATAAATATCTTATTGGGAAATGGCAATTTATCACATAGTAAATTTAAGTGGAAATTGGGATGTATCTTGTGGCCAACATATCATTATTAAATTTTGCAGTGCTGCTAGTAAAAGCTTTGTGATATATTAAAAAACAAACATGCAGAGCTGGGGCCATGGCCCAGTAGTTAGGAGCACTGGCTGCCTTCCAGAGGACCTGGATTCGAATTTCCGCGTCCACATGGGGTTTCCCAACCTTCTGTAACTCCAGTCCCAGGGATCTGATAGCCTGTTCTAGCCTCCAAGGACACCAGGTACACACACGTTATGCAGACATACATGCAGGCAAAACACCCATATATATCATATAAAAGTAAATAAATCTGTTAGAAAATACGGTGTTCAAAGTACTTTTCCATTATTCGCTTTGCACAGGAAAAGCAGGCAGACAGAGTGCCTCACTGTGTCTCAGTGTGGGTCACAGCAGTCTTTACTTACAAGGGGGTACAGTGGGAACCCCTGCCCTGCTGAACTATGTCTATGTGTATAGCTCACCCTCAACACACACACTGTGCATTCAGTGTCCGTGCCGCCGTAAATTACCTTTTATTTTCTGCTCCTGCTCCCACTGTCTGTGAAGCAGCCTGCTGGGAACTCAAGTCAGGCAGAGGTACCCACCTCTTATCAAACTAAATCACTCACAGTGATCACTTCTGTCTTTGAAAATTAAGGTCTTCTGAGAATGAAGAAGAACTGCTTGGCCCTTTGCTTCACTGGGTTCCACATCTGTGAATCCATGTATTCAAATTATTAGGAAAATCACTTGCATCTGTATTAAGCATGTACATACATTTTTCTCTTACCGTAATTGAATAAAAACTTCCTCAGTGCAGTTCTTTCTTTACCCAGCATTTGCATTATTTTCAGCGTTTTAAGGAATCTAAACATGATACAAAGTGTATAGAAGGCTGTGCATAAGCTATATGCAAACACAATGCCATTTCTTTCGAGAGCCTTAAACCTCCACTGTTCTTTGCTAATAAGAGATGACTGTTCCCTGTTACATTTGTATTATTTACACTCCCAGAGCATGCATATGTGTGTGCAATGCTTGCACACTGCTATTAAGTCTGGGTTCTCAGCCTTTTATGTACAGTCTTGGGGTAGTTTTACGCAGAGTCATCTGCTACGTTTCTTTTCTCATTCTGTTTGTTTTGCATTGTCATCTCTCACTGATAGCTGTGGTTGCACTAGAACTCACTCAGTAGACAGGCTGCCTTGGAATTCACAAAGATATATCTGCCTCTGCCTCCTGAGTGCTAGAATTAAAGGTTTGCTCCACAGTGTCCAGCTGCCATCCTTACTTTCTCTCACTTTGTTTTTCTGTCCTCTCTTTGCAACAGCTGATATTCCTCATGCATTATCTGCTTTCCACTTTAGTCTGTTCTGAATGATGAGCGACTCCCATCATTCTTCTCCTGTTGAAACTTCCTCACTGATGTTCCATTGCATACTGGACCTAGAGTGACACTTAAAATCTGTGTAATCGAAGCTTTCCTATGTAGTCTTAAAGCCTCTTTGCTATTTCTTCTTACCATTGTCATGGTTGAGTGATTGTGGAACTCTATTGTCATGGTTATTCTACATAAACTTATTCTGTCTGTTTCCTTAAAAGTCCTTGCTAGAGAATGTGTTAGAGAGTTCTGATGTCCTTTAGATATAAGGTTTGAATGGATAAGATCCACAGAGGTGAACCAGCCTAGATGAGTGAAATTACCTGTCAGGGCCCCAGCCCTGGTCTCTTCAAGTTCCAGGTGCTGCTGTAGGCTTTGCCCCCTTTTTAAAGATGCCCTTTTTACCCCCAAGTTGAATGTTCCCATTTAACGTTATGAGTCAGTGGGTTAGATTCATAAAGAACTCTATATAAGGTGTGAGATGCATCAGTTTAACTTTTTTGGGGGGGGGGAGGAGAGGGGTTGGTTTTGTGAGTAACCAGTTTACAACCCTCTCCTTCCTTGATATTCTTTTCTGTAATGGTTGTTGATTTTTACCTGCTGCTAAAAGTAAATGGAGGAAAATTATCCATAATAGCTTTTATCCTTTTGTTGTTTACTGTGACATATGCACAACTGCTATTAGAAGCAGACTCTGTTTGAACATTAGTCATCCTGCGAGATACTGAAGCACTCAGTGTTGGGGGCATTAGTGCTAGCCAAACCTTATGATGGCTTTTCAGTTCTATTTAATAAGCAGTTTTTTAATATACTCTGTGCATTGTGCCCTAGGCTACAAGGATCGATCAATCTCTTTTTAATTCCAGAAAATACTTTTCTCCATCATTTCATTTTTCTCTCAAATGTCTTTTTCTCTTGCAAGCTCCGTTCCCTTCATTTCATTTTTCTGTTGTCAATTTTATTAATAATCACAGTGTTGCATATATCTTTGAATATTTGAAAAGCAATCCTACCCAGCATTACCCTGTATGGGTGTGCACATGTATGTGAGTGCATGCAGAGGCCAGAGGTTAACCTTGGTCTTCTTCAGTTGTTCTTTGTCTCTTTTTGAAACAGCATCTCTCATTTTTCCCCATAGCTTTGATTTAGCTGTGCCATCTGCCTAGTGAGCCCCAAGTATCCATATGTCTCTGCTTCCCTGCCAGTAGGGTTACAGGCGTGCTGAACCACACCTAGTGGTTCCAGGGATTGGATTCAGGTACACATGTTACTTACCAAAACATCTTCCCAGCATTCAAATGATCCATCTAAAGTCCAGAATTGGTATTTGTTTAGAATGGGATCTAGGCTGCTCCTGCCATGGAAGATTGAGCAGACTTGGCCTCAGCTTTTCTATCTGACCCTGTCTCATGCCACTCACTCTTTGTTTCATGCTCAATGTTCACTGGGGACCAGACTTACGCTCTTTGCAGCCTTGAGCTGCCTTGTCTTATTTTAGCCTTGGTTTTTCTAATCATAGTCCCTCTACTCTGTTTCCCAGCTCCTTCCTCATATGCTGGCATTGCACCTGCTTTTTCTACTCAACCCCTGCCAATCTCAGACCACTCTCAGTGACTTCTTAAATACTTTGCTGTCCGATTTCTTCCGTGATCTCCCGGCACATGGTCATGAGTCTAACCATGTCACTAAAGGCTGGCTCAGAAGCTTAGCCCTTCTTAGGGCTTTACTGACTTCCTGTTTATTGGTAATCTGAATGAGCTAATGACTTGCACATCTACAGAAGATCCAATAAGGGGGACATAACACTCCCACTCTGGGCACAGGCATGCTGTCAGGCACTTCCTCAGAGACACAGATGCATGCGTTAGACATGTTGTAAGCACTTGAACTCTGTGTCACGTGAATTGTGAACAAGTAGCAAAGTAGAAGTGACAAGAAAGGGACAAGGTTGACAGGAATGACCACAGCTAACTGACAGCAATGAGGAGAAAGACAGCAGTACAAATGCTAGATAAGACTTGTAAAATAAAACAAGCTGGACTTGTTTTGATGAAGCTTTTTACCATCAAGGAAATCTGAAGCTATGAATTGTGGTTTATTTTTTAAGATAGGGATAAGACTCCATTGGGAGAAAGTGTAAGAAGTAGTACTGTATTCTAATAAAGTTCCGTAGAGCTATTGGGTTCTATAGGTATCATGTAATTATCCGGAAAACCAAAACAAGCTATTCTGTTTAGAATTGATTTAAGTAAATATCTTTAAGGGAACTAAAGTTACAATAATAATTGTAGGAAATTTAGAAAGCTTTGTGTTCGGTCCTCTTGTTTGAAAAATATGGACGTAATGCCATTTCATGTTTCATATTGACATATTTTCCTTGTAATGCAAATTGCTTTTAGTTGATTATCATCATCTAGTTTACAATGGAATATAAATTTCTTATCATTTGAATTTTTTCTACTTTTTAAACTGCTTTTGTATTAATTTTTTGAACCAGATGAGTGTGTTAGGCATATAAGGTACCATTTTTCATTAAAAAAAAAATACAAGGGCCAAGAGAATCTTGCATTGCTGACTAAGGTTGTTGAGGTAATGAAGAGCTGATGCAGAAACAGCATTAAGCTTGTGCTTATTGACCTTTGCTCACCCCTGGGTTCTCACTGGCTTGTGTCCCAACCTGCTCATTTCATCTCCTCCATCTCTGCTCATGTGGAACCCCCTGGCCACTGACCTCCTTGCTCCTTCATGACTCTTAGTGTCAAGGACCTCTTAGCCTTGCACACGTATTTCTTGGTTCTTTGTGCTGCCAACTTTCACTTGCTGTTCTCAGACCTATATCTTAGTTCCCACGCTGTGTCAAGGATCTGTGAGCTATAGGATTCACAGCCAGGGGCAGACTCAACCCTCTCAACCCCCTGTTCTCTTGAGATAGCCATTTTCCCCCTTGTGTTTATCACCATCAATAATACTAATGTATTATGAAATACTATGTTATTTTGTTCATTAATTTTCCAACAAATCAGCTTTAAAAATAATTCCAGCTAAAGCCTTCCTGTTAGTGTGACTATAGTTTCATTCTGTTCTGAGAATGATTTTGCTTTATCCTAGGCTCATCAACTTTGTCATTGAAATGATAATGCAAATAGTCATAGAAAAATATAGTTCTTAATATGTTTATCCATATATAGGTTGTAGGTCGTGTGTATGTTAGTGCTCTACATGTAATTAGTTGTATACATTTAGTTAGTTAAGGTCAATGGTTAAGAATCATTTTTTCAGATCAGTGTTTTCTTCTTGTTCTTTGATGGCTAACTGTGTATCAACAGTATCTGTTTTATCTCAGAGGACACTATATTCTTTGAAATACTAAATGTTTTGTAATGTTTCACAGAGCTAAATACCTGCAGTGTTTCTCTCATATGGGGACTCATGTATTGTATGATATGGTGCTGATTGATAATTGACATGGGAAGGCCCAGCTCACTATGGGTGGTTCCAGCCGTGGGATGGTGCACCTAGGAGCTACAAGAAAGTGGGTTGAACAAACTATGAAGTCCAAGCTAGTGAACAGAACTCCTCCATGGCCCCTGCATCAGCCTCACCTCCAGATTCCTGTCCTGTTTGAGTTCCTGCCCTGACTTCCTTTAGCAATGAAGTGTGACCTTTCTCCAAAGTTGTGTATGTTCATGGTATTTCCTCACAGCAATACAGACACTAAGGCAAACATTCTATGTGACAGTGGAACACTACTGGGCTTGTGGGATAGGCCAAAGGGCACTTATCCTGGGAGAAATACAGACATCTTTCAAAATCTAAATCACATTTTAATTCTATGTCAGTTCATTTTATACGGCAATGATGAACTTGTACAGGTAAAATTTTAGGAGCATTGAATGAGTGACGATGTGCAATTACATTATAGCATAATCGAAGGTCCTTTTGTATGCATTCTTCAAGCAACTTTGGGCTCTTTTGTTTCCTTGTAGCTAATAAAATGACGCCAAATTACACATTATCCAACAGAAATAATTAGGCTATTAAAACCAGCAGGTGGTTTCCCCCTCAAGGCTTTTGTTGTTACTGTTTTGCTAATAACAGATGTATGAGTTCAAATCCCTTCGTTTTGATAGGCCCTTGTCCTTCTAGCAGGCTTCCATGCTCCTAGGCCCATTAGCCCCTTAGCCTGACCACAGGAGGAGCAGGGACACAGCTGGCCGCAACAGCTGAAATGCCACCCAGAGCCTGGCCTTCCTGGCTTCCTCTCTACCTCACAGGGGAGGGATCGACTGCCTCTCTTTACACCTGGAGTCTCCATGACAAGCTTCCCCTCATTCAGGTTGAGTAACAGGACTGAGGTTTTCTAGGATTGGTAGGTTCCCTTTATAAAACACTCTAAGCGAGAAGTACTACCCATATAGGAAGGCACCTGAAAGATGTTACGTGGGTTCTCACAGCAAGCCAGTACTTAGTAGATGTCAGTACTGAGCCAGGACCTATCCTAAGAAGCCCCCATGCGTATAACTCTGACCACTTTCTGCAATAGCAGTGTTTTCTACCATGCGTTTTACAGATAGGGAAAACGAGGATGTGTAGATCTTAGGTCTGTGCAGGTTACGAGCCAGGATTTGTGTCATTAAACTTGGTGCTTGTAAGCTCTGGATTAATTTTTTTTAATATACTTTTGTATTCATTAGTATTTCTGTATATCGAGCAGAAATAAGATTTCTTTTTCCTTTAGGAAACTTACAGCAAAATTAAATGCATATAGCTCTTCCTTGTACCAATTGTTACATTTCTCATACTAAAATAGCACATTGCTTGATAGAGTCACACACCAGTTCACCGATTCCCTGTAAAGTGTTTAGGCAATATTAGAATTTGTCTTCTTAATTTTCACATAAAAAGTTGAGGTATAAGTAATTGCGTTCAGGCTTGTAAAGCACAGCAAAATTTAATTAGCTTCCCAAGTCCAATTTGGATGGGTAAAGTTGTAATGCATGGAAGGTTATAGAAAAGTATGGAACTTTCTTTTACAGTGTTCTTAACCGCAGAGCAATACCCAGGTCCTCCCAGAATTAAAGCTCTGTACTAGCTTCATGGATGTGGTGAACCAATCTTGGGCTAAAGAAGGCCCTGGATTAGACAGAAATTTTTAAAAAAGCAAAACTTCTTTTTGTGATCATGAATATTACTGCAGTGAAATTCCATTTAAGTAAATAAGTCAGCATTCTTGTTATTGAGAACAGAAGTTAGTATAATGGACAGACATTTTTAATAAATTGCTTGCCATCTGCTACTTTCCCCAGTCAGTGTCGTGACCACCAATAAAACACATTTGCCTCATAAAAAAACTATAGGCATAATTTCCAGGGATGTGTTTTATGGGGATCTACATCTGGGACGTGACTTTCTGGTTCTAGTGTAAAGAGCAGGAAAGCACTACAACCCCTGAGCAGAGCGTGCGGCTTTTGTCAGTGCTGTTTCTCCTTGAGAGCTAGAAACTTCTGAGCCGTTGCCTCGGTTCAGAAGACGCAATGCTCTCAAAGTGCAAGATGTCCTCCTCGGTTTACCTCGCCAGTTATTACAGTGGTACATACACATAAAGCTTACTTCCTCAATAGGAATGGCTACGCCTAGGTAGAAAGCTGAAATTTTTGGCTTGTAGATCACTAGCTTCTGTGTGTAGCAGGGAAACAGCCCAGGGTGTGGGGAGAAATGGACACTAATGTGGCAAGGAAGAGATTTTAAATCTGTGACTCCTGACCTCAGATTCTTTGTGTGCATGATCACACGTGTGTGTGTGAGTGTGTGTGTGCGTGCGCCTGCTTGTGTGTGTGTGTATTATGTGAGTGTGTAGGATTGTGTGTGGGAGTGTGTGTGTGTGTATAAATATATATATATATATATATATGGGATTACATATATATATATGGATTGGGATTATGGGTGGGCATGTGTATGTATATATGTATGTGTGTGTGTATGTATATGAGCGTGTGGGATTGTGTGTGGGTATGTGTGGGTATATATGTGGGGAGGATTGTGGGTAGACATGTATATGTGTCTGTGTATATACATATGTATATATGTGTATGTGTGTGTGTATGTGGGGTGGATTGTGGGTGGGCATGTGTGTGTATATTTGTGTGTGTGTGATTGTGGGTAGGCATGTATATATGTGTGTATGCATGCATGTGTGTGTATGCATGTGCATGTGATTGTGGGTGGGCATGTGTGTGAGTATGCCCATGGTTAGAGAGGGCAGAGGGCAGCATTAGGTATCTTCCTCTATGGCGTCTTCATCCTAGTTTTTGTTCTGTTCAATGAGTGTGGAGCTAACCATTGTGCTGATTCTCTAGTCAGTGCTCCCAGGACCCTCCCCTCCTCATCCCCCAGCCTTGGGATTACATACATACATACATATACTGCCACACTCAACTTCCTGTGTGGGTAGTGAGGCCGCAGACTGAACCCTCATGCCTTTATCCCCAGTGTAACCACTAAACCTGTCCTTCAGCACCTGTCCACTGATTATTTTAAGAAGGGAAAGAGAGTAGATGAGGAGAATTTCTTTTCATTTTGCTTGTAAAGTCAAAGATGTACCCAGAGAATGATTCATTGCCTTGACAGTACTCACTGCCCACCACATGCCTGGGGGTTCTAGAGGTAGTGGGAACACATCTGATCACATGGTGGCATTCCTTGTCCTGCTGACACTAATGTTCTCTTCTCCTGGCCCGAGTGACCTGCTTGTCACTTCACAGAGTGACAACGAATAAATGATAAAACTGTTGTCAGCGTGAGGACATTCAGGCATACAGTGCTGTGGAGAAGTCAGACTCTGTGGAGAGTCCTCTGGTTGCTAGCTTGAGTGCGCCTCATTTCTCTCTCTGCTCTTGCGGTCCTTGCCCTTCCAGATCCTTCCCTGGCTGTGCATGTCACCAGTAGTCTTCCCCTGCTTCTACCTCAGTTCACCACTGGCTTTGCATATTTTGGTCCATTTTACTGGAAGAGTAAAATCTCAATTACCTCCTTGATTTTCTAATCAGATGTGACTGGGGTGAGAGCCCCTGGCCTCAGGGTGGTCTGTGCGCCTGCTTTCTCTTTGCACCCCCCCCCCCACACACACACACACACCTGTGGTCCTCAGTACCCTGCCTTTTGCAATTTTGGAAGATATTCCCTACCTCGCTTTCCTTGAATATTTTTTATTTCCCTTGAAGATATCTACATCTTTTCCTCTTCTTCTCTCACTCTTTTTCTTGCTCTCAGATTCACCATACCACCTTCATCCTATCCTCACTGAAAGGTGTCCTTTGCACATTTGCAGGCTGATCAACTCTGAGTAGCCTCTCCTTATTGTCATCCTGACGATTTACTAGATGTAATTAGAAGTCTTAATGAGCTGAGGGCACTTGATATTCTTGTGATGAACTATTGGCCACAGTCATCTCACAGGCTAGAAGTGGACCACTGATACCACTGTTTAGAGAGATTAAGATGCTCTTAATTGTTTAATCAGGATATTTGAGAGTAGAAATAATATATTCTTCATTATTTTAATCAGAAACACTTTTTGATTATGAAGAGAAGGGAGGGACTGTAAAGAGAGAAGCAGAGATACTGAAAGTATGAACATCAGAAGGCAGACACAGATATTACTACTGTTACTATTACATCCTTAGGAGTGTAACCCTTTGGTACCTCCAACTCAGGAGGGGAAAACTAGATTTTAAAGTGTGCCACAGAAAATAATTTCAGGGTGATATAGAATAAGGTGAAGAGTATTGAGTGAATTTATTTAGATTTTAGAGAGAAATAGGAAGAAGACAGGCCTCTAAGCCATGAGCAAGGGCTTAAGAGTCATATTCAGGTATTTTTAAAACACACACACATCTTTGAATGGATATAATTTACAACAAGATTTAAAGATTAATCCAAACTTAAGGTAAAGTTTAAAAGTTAAGCAAAATAATGGCTAGTTTACTTATTTCTCTTGCTTTACAGATTTCTCTTCTTTTGTAAAGGAAATTGCAAAGTGGTCTTATGATGTACACTGTTGGATTTGGGTATAAGGCTTGAGTGTTAATACTGGAAATCCTCCCTCTGTAAGCACCGCTCATTTGGTTATTTGTCCTTATTAATATCCTTGTTTGAGATAACTTTCATAGCACCTACATCCACTCAGTAAACAACTTTGGTTTAGTCAGTTATGTGAAAGTTCCTTGAGTCCCAGCCATGGAGGCAGGAAAGGCCAATCAGATTGCAGATCTGAAGTTCTCTACATCCCATCTCCCATAATCTGACCATCTTCCCACTGTGACTCAGAAGCACCGAAAAAAAAAGGGTGGGGGGAGTAAATTTTTTCTTCTGAGCTCTGACAGGCTAATCAACTGGGTCTCTGGGGGAAAATCTCTTGAGGCATTCAGATGTCCAAGACTTAGAACTAGAGCCTTCATTGTGGATGTAATATGTGCCCTGTGTGTGTGTGTGCATATATGTGTGTGTATATATGCACACGTGTATGTATTTGTAGCAAGTAGTTATAAACTGAACTTCCAACAAGTAAGAGCAGCATCTAGGATGACCTATTTAATTTCTGTTAGAACTGGCAAACTACCTTCTAATCTTTTCTTACAACAAATTGTGTAGCACTGAAAATCCTGCTTGCAATCTTTTTCTTTGTATTTTTTAACATTATCTTTTCATGCTTTAATGAAATATAATAGACTGCAAATACATTCAAAAGAGCACATAGTACAGCTCAGATATTAGGAATGACTTTAAGCTTTTTATAAGATAGCTTGGAAAATGAGTGTGGGAAGGAGGGAGAAAAGAATAAAGCAGACATTTTTAAATGAAGTTTAGTATTGTTTTTAAAAAGTAAAACTAAAAAATGCATTCACTGCAAGCCAGTGACAGACCTGGTCACCTATCTGGATTCTCAACCAGGATGGAAAGAAAAGAACTGTTTAAGACATAAATATTTAGAATCAGTAGTAACAAGAAGTAGAAGTTGGGTCAGTACCATAATTAAGAAAAATATGATAAAGTTAGGTAGTCTTCCTTAAAAATAAGACCAGGATGATTCCAATAAATGACTATCATTATTTTATAAAATAAATATGTTTAAAATAAATATTTTCACAAGCACACAGAAGAATGTCTACCTTTCTTAAACACTGAGAGTAAAGTGTTTTCCTAGTGCGGGAGAAAAAGGATTCCATGGGATTTACTCTTGGAAAGACAGGGATAAACAAATCATGGAGCCTGCCTGGTACTCAAGCAACAGGCACACTCGCTCGAGAGTGGTGCTGATGCCTAAACCCGGTCCTGGCTTCTGGCCTAGTCGGGCTTTCCTCCCTTCCTTCCCAAAGCATAAAAGAGCTCATTACAAATACAGGACAATTCGTGAACACACCTGAATAAAGAGAAAAGACTTGCTGTACTTTTCTTTCCTCCTCCCTTTTGTAGCCCAGGCTGGCCTCAGCGTCAAGGACAGCGATTACAGGCATGTGACACTCCCCGCCCCACACACCTTTTCTTCTTCCTAAAATCTGTAGCACAGTATAGACCTTAGTATTTAAAATAATAAAAGCAAAAATAGAAAACAGGCAGAATGTCTATTTCATATGATAGGATATAAGATATATAATCAAATGAATCCAAACGTGGAAATAATAAGATTTAAGTATATCTACCTTCAAAATTTGGGCAGTTTGTTTGCTAGGCCCGAACATAGGAGGATGGAGTGGGACAGAATGAAAATATACACACACGTGTACACAGACACTGAAGGGGAAAAGACAAGTGAGGTAAGAATTGCTCTTCTGGGCTCAGAATTGCAGGCAAATGCATTTGCTTTATTAACCTTTCCCCTCTGTGGAGTCAGCCCTGGTTCCTGCTTTTCAAATGCAAATGAGGATTCCCTCTTATCACTGTGCTCCCAGGCCTCCTGTTTTTAGTGTCCTTGTTCTCCATGGGATTGACACGTCCATCCACTGGAAGGGAGGTGTGCCCTCAGCTGTCGGAGCACAGCATGGGTGTTGGTGTTCCCTTAAGCTCAGCGTACTCTACTGACAGTTGCTGGGACTGCTGGGACAGTGCAGGCTTCTGCCCAGACATCCCAGCCTGATGGGCCAAATCAGTGTACTTTTATCTTGATCACTGGTAGCAGTTTCTAGAAAGTACCGGTTTTGAGCAACCCTCAGCAGGGCTTCCCATACAATACCAGGCTAGAGAAGGACTGCTTAGCCTGCGTCTACGCTTAGGCTGCAGAATTTACCACAGAACCTTTTGATAATTGAAAAGAACATTTATCCATTGATTTTTTTTTTAATGGAGGATTTTGTTTTAAAGAATGCAGTCATGTCCCTGTAATTCTTTTCTGCCTCTTTGAAGTTTTCATTTTCTGCTTTATCCTCCCAAACTGTCCTAACCTGATATTTCACATGTTGCATTGTTTTACATGACCCACAGACAAGAAAGTTTTGGCTTCATTTTGTTTGTTATTCTTTTATTCGCTTAAAACAGCTTCTAAGACTTGCTGCAATCGGATGCACTTGTGTTCTGACTCAAAAGTGCTTAGTGGGCACAGGTCCTCTGAGGCACCCAGATGGTGAGGTTAATGTAGAGCTTCGCTGCTCTCCTGGGGAGCTGCTAGAGTGCGGATTACATGATAGACCAACAAAAGGACTGTTCAGACAGAAGAACATATACTGAGGACAAATGCATGGCAGCCAGTATGAAATGTTCTGTCCCGAGATGAGGAAGCTGTGTGAGCCCCTCAGTGATGTGCTGTGTTATTTAATGGTTGACTCAGGAACAGGTTTTGATTCATCCAAGGGAAACCACTGTCCTTTCTAGACCAGGCAGACTGTGTGTGTGTGTGTGTGTGTGTGTGTGTGTGTCACCCCCCCACCCACTTAGTCATAGAAACACAAATGCTTAAAATACATTCTTTGAAAAACCCCAGTAACTTATTAACCAGCACAGGTGTAATGCTCATAAAAGTTACCCCATCTCTCCTGAGACTGCTGGGAATGAGCTTTTTCCTCTCACACATAACCTTTTGTATTTATGTAAAATATAAAATATAGGTGTTATATTTAGCATTTTACAGATGTCTCGGAGGCATAAGGATTTAAAGGAGGGTTGCCTTTTTTAATGACATTCTGAAAGTCTCCCTTCCTCTCTGCAGTCTGGCAGTTCGGACATGTTGGTTGCACGTGTTAAGCCTTCTCTCTAGGCTTCTTGGCTTTGCATCCTGACTGTTGTTTGAAGCTGGCTTTCTCTTGTTATTATTGAGTGTGTGTGTGTGTGTGTATGGTAGGGTCTGGTCTGATACGTTCAGAGTGTTCACTATTTTGATGCTTTCACTTCTCATCCTCAACTCATTTACCAGCAGTCATTTGACAGCACAGATTTGCAGTTGCTGGGCTCAAAAGACCATTTGGTTGCAGTCTAAGTATCAATGTTTAAATTTTTCTGGAAAATTAAACAAACATACATAGCTTGTCCCCTTTTAAGTGATTTTTGGATCATACTAAAATGAGGACAGATAGGCAGGCAGAATTTTTTTTTATAAAGATGGATGTTAAGGTTTAGCCCTGCTCACTTCAGTTTATTTTATGACAAAGTTCATCTTGTGAGCAAGTTGGATAACTTTTCTTTTCCCAAAGAAACATTTTGAGGTGAAGTAGAAATTGCCAATGTTGTTCATACTAAAAGGTGAGATACTATGCTGGAACTGACGTAGGATGAGGCATCATAAGGCCTTTGGGGGAGATTCAGTGATAGGAGACTACAACCCTGCAGCCATTCCATTTCAAGCATTTGGTGCAGTATTCTGTACATTATGAGACCTTTCGTATTTTAGTATGAAGGAAGCTTTGTATTCAGTGAGCTTGCCCAACCATCAGCTCATATCGGGACTCTATCCACATTTAATGTAGGCAAACTATGATACTTGATAGGTCAGATCTAATAAATGTGCCTTTAATTTCTGATATATCTTTTTAGCTTAGGGTGGGCTTATCCATAACCCTGCGTTTAGTCCAAGAGCATCTATATGCACATCTGTCTTGGAAGAGCCTGCTTTGTACCATGACTGTGTATTTTTGACCTGTCCTTGTGTTTCTGGGGAAAGTCAAGAGGGTGCAGTCAAACCAGCTTGGTTAAGGAGGGGATCCGCAAGAGTGAGGGTGAGAAAGTCCCAGATATTCTGCAAAGCTGGTTGATCTGCTTTGTGAGTCACTGTCTGTCCAGTTGCATTCTTTTTTCCTTGTCTTGTTGGGGGTCACTGTTTCTGGCCCTGGGCCTTGTACCTGACTTTAGTTTCAGTGTTTATCTTTTCTTTAATTCTGGCTTGTCACTCTCCTCACCAGCCTCACATTGTGTCTGCTCTTTCCGTTGGAAGGCTTAGTTTATTTCTTATGCTCAGACAGCACTTGTGGCTCTGTTACATGTCAGGGATGGTCCTTGTAATCTTGCAGTCTTCCTGGTGAAATGTGGATAAACATTCAGTTTCTTTAGCTCCATCTTCAGAAAATGTCCTTTGTTAAACATGAACAACCAAGCAAATTCACTGATGATGAAGTCTCTAAGATGTCATATGCCTTGAATTTGTTCTTTAAAGAAATGTGGTGAATTAATCTTATATTCTGAGAGCTTTTTTTTCAACAGCTTACAACATGCTAATTATGCTTCTAATTTCTCTTGAGAACAATGAAATGATTTTTATATAAGTAAACTATGGTAAAGGAAAAAATGCTTTCTTTCTTGACTTAAGTTGCTACATTCCAAGTCTTTCAAGTGTTAAAGTACTACAATTCAGAAGTTACCATGCACTGTAAACCGTTTACTAATCTGAGCAAGCATTTTCTTCTCCTTTGGAGAGTATGTTTCGATATAACTATGCCTTACTGGTAAAAGCATAGAGAATTTTTTCCCTCTGATCATTGTAACTGAGTCTTTGTATACGTAGACTCTTTTAAAGGTGAGATTGGATGTGAAGAATGAATGTATAAATGGCTAGACACCCGATTTATACCTTCTGTTTTTAACTCACAGAGTTGACTCCTGAGGAGAGAGCCCAAAAGATCGCCAAAGCTATGCGCAAACAGTCTTCTGAAGTCAAAGAGAAGTGGGAGAGTCTAAATGCTGTAATGAGTAACTGGCAGAAGCAAGTGGGAAAGGCGTTAGAGAAGCTCCGAGACCTGCAGGGAGCGATGGATGACCTGGACGCAGACATGAAGGAGGCTGAGGCTGTGCGGAATGGCTGGAAGCCGGTGGGAGACCTGCTTATAGACTCGCTGCAGGATCACATAGAAAAAACCATGGTCAGCATCGTTGCCCTTTATAAGGAGTGTTTAAGGAATGCTTTCTGGTTGCATAGAACACAAATAAAGAGACCCACATATAGAAATCATTATAAGGGGTTTCTATACAGCTGACACTGCTTCAGCTCCCCACCCAAGTCAGGAATTATGGCAGATGTTTTCCATATGTACCACACCCCCCAAAAACCCTAAGGTGGTTTTTATAAAAATTTAGTTTATTTAAACATTTTATAAATTCCAACTGAGTAACCCTAAATAGTATAGATCCGGTTTATCCATTTATAACAAAACAAAAACTCCCCAAACTATAACTTCACTCTGTTTCCAGATATGCCCTCTGTTTCAATTCCTTTGGTTTCCTATTCATTTGTTGGAGAAATTGAGTGTTTATTTTGTAGTGATTCCCAGAGCCTAGATTTAACAGAATCATACCCATGTGGTGCCTCTAGGTTCTGTCTCCTAAAAACTGGTGGTTGGATTTAGAGGTTTAATAAAAAAACAAACTGCTTTAGTGGGAATTCTCATCTATAATTTCTATCTTATTGTCTGAGTAAATGAAAAATTAATTTATTTATAAATTCCATTTGTAATCAGGAATTGCCCAAGGTTAAGAATATTAGTCCTATGGCGTAAATCCGCTTTAGTTTCTCGTTCTACAACATCTTTTGGGAGGGAGCAACAATTTTAGGCAGTCAAAGACACACGTTACATCTTTAGAGTGTAGCAAGGTTTCATAGTCATGAATCATGCCAGAAGATGAGCCATTAGAAAATCAGAAGGAATGAGTCCATCACTATCTATCATGCATGGAATTTTTATTACACGTGTTTTGTTCACAGACCCTGGGTAACATTCTTTATATGAATGTGGCAGGGTAGAAAGACAAGATCTGGGAAATTAACTTAATACTTGGGCCAGTTGCATGAGTAAATAAATATCTTTATGTATAGACAGAGGAGTAGCAATAACTAGCATTTATTAAGGCTTATTATTTGGTGCCAAGAACTGTTCTTAGTCACGTCATGTGGATATCCCTTTTAATCCTCACACCAGCTCGACAAGGTAGGCAATTATTTCCTGAAAACAAAACTAAAGCTAGTTGCTCCAGCCCACACAGCTAGTTGAGTGGTAGAGTCCCTGTGATTTTTTTTAGTTGTCCTTTTCCATTCTAATGTTGTTAAAACCTTGACTAACTTTTTGAAGATGAACCTTCTAAAATCTTTTAAACTGAAAACTTTTAAATTTAAACCAAGTGTTACAAGGAGTATAGTGTTTGCCATTTTTGATGGATGAGTGTCTGGCTACTTTCTATATAAATTAAGTCGGCCTCCTCCAAAACTGCTAGTATCCCCCAAAGCATTTCCCTCAATATGCGTGAATTTAAAATTATCTAAAAAAAAAAACCATCGCCATCAGTTTATCAGTGAAGCTTTTTAAAAAATTGAATGCTTTGAAGATGTTTTGTATGTGTTTATTTTAGGTAGTGTGGGTTATATTTGGAGTCTTGTACATTCTGGGCAAATGAAGCACCATTCAGCTGTGTGCACAGCCTTCTCTCTCTTTACTTTTTATTTTGTGACAAGATCTCACTCAGGTGTCTGGGTTAGTCTTGAACTCACTCCATATCCCAGATAGACTTTCATCTTGGAGACTTTTGGCCTCACCCTCCCATATAGCTGGTATTACAGGCCACTGGCACCAGACCTGGCTTACCTAGTTTTAAATGCTGAAACATCTTTTAATGGTTTACAAAATGCAAGCAGTATCAAACAGCAGCAACAACAAAATGCTCTAGATTTTAATGGGAATTTAGCCATTTGATTTTGAAAATATCACTTTATAGTGGGGGATAATTATTGTTGAAAAATGAAAATTTGTGTCTGGAAAAAAGACCCAACGGTTTGGGAATTGATGGTCTTATTTAATTAAAGGGATCACTCACCTCTGCAGCTAAATAAGCCTACTGAAGTGGGATGCTTAAACAACAACAACACAATAGCCTAATGGGAAAGAATACATTGGATTAAAATACTGTTACATCTTAGGAGGTTAAAAAGAAAAATTCAAGTCTCACTAAACCAAATAAAAAAATTCAATGTCTGTGATAGTTCACATCTTCTTGAAAGTATATCCCATGTCTTACTGAAGCTGTGTGAGGAGGGAGAAACTAAGTACTAGAAATTGCTAAATATTTGTAAATATGTCAAAACAGTGCTAGAAAACAAAATCTTAAGGAATAATGAAATAATTTCAGTTGCTAAAGTTATATTTAATAATGCTGTTTTCTGTATAAACACCTGGTACCAGACGGGCTTGAGACACACACCTGCCAACAGTCTAGCAAGCACCTTTGATAGCAGCAGATGTTTCTGTTTTTATAGCAGTGAGGGCCACATCCACTCTTATTTTCTCATAGGAAAGTGCAGTCAAAACATGATAAATTAGTTCTTTATACAAGAACACATGGCAGTTCTGAAAGCCATTTATAACTCGATTCATTTCAAACCCCTTAATTTGGAAACTCTTAAAAGGCAAAAGATAAACTTCCTTGATAGAAAGGTTTCTCATTGCCATAAAATGCCTTGCCATAAAAGTGCAAACAAAGCCAAAAAGACTTTGTCTGTCAAAGCTCTGTTAATATTTGCACCTATGACTTGTAACAGAAAAAGAAAAAGGATTTTTACACAGTAAAAATTTAAGCTTCTTTATTGTTCCTTAAGATAAACAATCCTGTCTTGAAATTGTGCATGAATCAAATTTTAAAACACCTTTATCATCTATTGATATAAAACTGGTTATTAAAATTATAAAACTATTAAATAGCATATTAACTTTAATTTTTAGTACCTAAGAACTAAAAGGATATTCTTTTTAAAATCTGGATCCAGTTTTTTGCACTTTGTAGGTAACCATCAAAGAGAACATTACTATATGAAGCTAAAATCATGGTTAAAAACATTTGAGTTCTAACCTTTGTATTCAGCTGTGGTTGAGGGAATCTGGATTTTTTTCAGAGTCCGTGTTGAAAAGATTTCTGTCCTGCTCTAAGCTACACTTCTCTTACCCCACAGCAGTATTAATTGTTAATTCTGTTAGGCCTGTTACCATATCACTGCATGCTGCTAACCACATTTGTACATCTGTCTGAATATTTGGATGTCCAACATCGGGCATAGGAGGAAAAAAACAAAACAAAACTGCAAATCAAAATTCTTCCTCTTGCCACATTGTAACAGGCCATGTGGCTTTGGGGGCTTCCTTTCTTCTGTCTTCTTTTGATACATTGGTATCTGCTGAGGTTGGAAATAGATTGTACTAAACACCTGTTGACCTCTGTGTCTACAGATTCAAACGCCATTTACACACTGCTGTCTTTGGCACCTTTATTTCCGGTGCTGGTTTCAGGCTCTAGGCCTTTCCTGGTGGTTTGCTATTCAGTTCTCTCTGTTGTACTTAATGGCATGCCTTTGGGCATAGTCAAGAATTTGAAAACACTAAAATACATTCCCTGATTTATCATTGAAAAATTTTGATTCCAAAGTATTAGATTTTAGCAACCATTATAATTTAAGATAGGTTTTAGGGGAGAGAAAATTAAACCTCTGCTCTCTTGGAAGGCCATTCATCTGGTCCTAAAAATCAGATGTGAGACAGAGTAACAAAAGTAGATTCTGTCCTTTACTATAACACCAGGAAGAAGCCAGATGAGTACTATACTGTGCAGGGGGAGGGGAGTGTGGAATGCTCATGCTCAAGCATGAGTGCACAAAATGCTAGCAGGGGTAAGAGCTGAAATCTAATATGTCCAGCAGTGGGTTTGGAATGATTCTGAAATACCTGTGCTACGACACAAGATTTGTAAGTTTTGATATGTGTTGGCTGAAAGTCATGGAGTGGACTGGAGACACCAAACGAAGGCCCAGGAGTGCTGGGAAAGAGCCTCTAGGCAAGGCTGCAGAGAGAAATCCCCTAGCTGTGTCATGGAAGGATCCACAGAATTTAGACTAAGACTTTGTCAGAGAAAGGGAACCAATGGGATTCTGTGGAGAATGAACACCATGCAGGTACTTTATTCTGTTTGCTCTCATTGGTCAGTGGTCCGAGCGCCTAGCTTTCTCTTTTCGAAAACATGCTTGCCCAGGACGCACACCTTTTGCCTGTCTGCTCTGCACCCAGCGGTAGCAGTTCAGTTCTGAGACTCAACCATAGCTTTTCCATTGTGCTCTGCTCTTCCGCCCCTCCCCTAAACACAGACAGTGATCATGGTGGATTCCGGGAGACATAGAGCTTTCCTCTCCAGTATCCTAACCAGAGGTTGGTTGGCGGCAAGGAAAGCTGCTTTCAATGGTCATTTAACCTAAGCGTGACTGAGTTCAAGTCAGTGTGTTGCATCTGGTGAAAAAAAAAGGAGTAAGGCAGCCATGCTACGATAGAAACAAACGAGAAGGTATGAAATTAAATTACAAACAAGTAAAGCGGGACATGCAACAAAATACTTCCATGGTTTGCACCCAGTAGACCCGAGATAGAAATGCTTAGTGCCTTAAATGAGTTTGCAACTTGTGTTTTCTCATTGCACACATGCAACACGTTCAGGGCGCCTTTGCATGTCTAGGCTACTGTAGGCCTGATCCAGTCAGCCGCTGTCAAGTTGACGGTCTCATAGTGGCCTTCCCATGGCCTTTAGTAGGAAGATGGCCATTCTAGCTTTTGAGAGTCTCCGGCGACATTCTTTAAAACTTTTGTTTTCTACCAGGCGTTTAGAGAAGAAATTGCACCAATCAACTTAAAAGTTAAAACAATGAACGATCTGTCCAGTCAGCTGTCTCCACTTGACCTGCATCCATCTCTAAAGATGTCTCGCCAGCTGGATGACCTTAATATGCGATGGAAGCTCCTACAGGTACCAGCTTAGCCCCTCCAGAATGCTGTCTAATGCTGCATAAAGAATATGGAAAGGGAATGGAAATGCAATTGTTACTTTACGGTTTCTTTCTTTCTTCTCTCTCTGTCTCTTGGTTTTTTAAGACAGATTTCTCTGTGTAGCGTTGGCTGTCCTGGACTCGCTTTGTAGACCAGGCTCACCTCAAACTCATAGAGATCCACCTGCCTCTGCCTCTCCAAGTGCTGGGATTACAGGCGCATGCCATCACGCCTGGCTTGCACTTGCACTGGCTTGTACAGCAGTTCTTTGCATTTTTTTCAAATACGGAAAGCATGCTTTAGAATGTGCATGGCTAGAAGCCCTTGAATGGTCTTTAAACACACCTCATTTTTAACTTACATATTATCTCTTCTTTTTCTTTACTAAAGGTATTTGATAATGAATTTAGCAAGCCAAATTTGTCTTTCTATATTTGTCTTTCTATATCTTGAAACCAAAGGCATCATTTACTTACAAGTATGGATTTTTTTGGCATAACTTATATGTACTTTCTATATAAAACCTGTAGAAAATTACACAAAATCAACTAAGTTCTGTTCATTGTAATCTACAGTCTGCCCCAGAATCAATTGTCTTAGTGTGGCGCCTAAAGGAATCATTTTCTTACCTTTAGTATGTATTCTCTGTCTTTTGGAAAGTTACCAAGCTTTTCTTCTTCCTCTTCACGTTGCTCACTGTCCAAGGGCTTTCTTCTTGTTACGTGAAGCACACCTGCACATTAGCATCTAGAACCAACATTCCCAAGGCAGTTGTTCCACTGGCTCTCAACCTTACTTGTAGACTCCAGATTTAACTGAGCCAGGACTCCAGAGTGTTCCTAGGTAGGAGCCTTGGCTGATTGCTGTCCAGGCCAGGCAGGAGTTCATGGAACAAAGCATCTCACATTCAGTGTCCACATTCAGTATCCGCCTGCCAGGAGTCAGAACAACTATGCCTTTTTGCTGAAAATTAGCAGGAGAAGATTTGACAAGAAGAGTGACAGTAAATAGTTCTGACTAATTTTCCTGCAATATGACCCTTAACAGGTTATAATTTAAATGACCGTGTAATTTCAATCACTTTATTTGAAAAGTATGATACATTAATATGTTTTCTTGGATTAATCCAAACATCAAAATGCCCAAGGAGGTCACTGAGATGGCTTAATATGTGAACACTCAGAATTTTCTTGCAACAACCCACATGGTAGAAGGAAAGGACCGATTCCTGAAGGATGCACCGTGACACCTGTGTCCCATCCTCACCGCCAATAGAATAAATTAATGTCAGTGTTTTGAACTTAATGGTATGTTTTCTTAATGACATTGGAAATGTCAGATGTGAATAATCCATATTTGACAGTCTTTCCTATCATTGTGAAGAATGTCAATAATCTGAGAGTACTCAGGCAAAGCATATTAAATTTGTAAGTACTCACAGAAATGTTTAAACCTTACCTTTTTCTTTTGCTCCATTCCTCTGCATCGTTATTGTTCCTTACATTCATTTGAAGATTACTCTGTAGTCCTTCTTGATTTCCTTTTTTCTTTGCCTTTGTTATCACCATCTCCGAAGATGTCAGACAACATGTTATATTTGAATGGAAGCATTCACTCTTGAATCCTTATCTTTGATCCTGGGAGCTGCTAAAGTTTAAATAAATATTATCAGTCATGGATAAGGGAAAAAAAAAAAACCAGAATAGCAGACAGTGCTTTTTAACTTCAGGAATACTTAATCATAAAATATGACAGTTGAATATTTGCTACAATGAATGAAGTGTGTTCTAATGCAATTTATGTAGCTAACCAGGAGAAACCTGAGCTGCCCAGTGAGCTAGACAGATACAAGTTTTACTTACAGGTAGCTGAAAATGAAATTGTCCATCCAAATGGAACAGCTCACTAGCACTGCAGAGACAAATAAGAGGGGAAAGGAAATGGAAATGTCATAAGGCTGTATGAAATTGTTTTTGGTTTACATTTAGTTTCATAACTGTGATTTTGGAGTGTGGCACACTAACAATAGAATCCATACTAACAAATATAGGAGGTGGTATTATATTGGGGGACAATGGATATCCCTTGCAACAGCATAAGGGATACCCAGGGGTGTTCTCTCTCTCACCATTTATATATTTATCTGTCTGTCTGTTTGTCTGTCTATCTACCTACCTTTGTACCTATCTGCTTATCAATATTCCTATCTCTCTGTGTACCAATTTCCAATCATCTTAATGGCCTTCCTCCCCATTTATCCATCTGTTTATGTCTTTTCTGTAGAGTACTCTAAGCCTCATTTTCCATACACTCTATGGTGCTTTTGCCATCTTTCTTACAAAAGAGGGATAAGTATGGGCATATCCTATGGCCACATCTTAACCTAAGGTGCCTTAGAAGCATTCTTCCTGGGTGGGGGTGGAGGGAATGAAGAGGAACAGTTTTAAAGCATAGATATGGTCCCAGATGGCCAAGGCATGAATATTCATGTTGTTCTGACTAGTTGTGTCCTCAGGTACTTCCTTGTTTCTCAGTTTCATCTCTAAAATGGTAACCATACTAATATTTAGCTAATGTGGATATTTAATAGATTTAAAGTTCATATAATTATTTTAGAGTAAACTATGACTTTATTTACATGATTTAATGTCCGAAGTTGATTTTCATACCAATGCATTAATAAGAAAGGAAAAGGATTCTGCCCAAGCAGTAATGAGTTGATTGGGGAAGTACATCACTTGATATAGGAATTGAATCAAGGATATTATGAAAGCCATTGTCTTGAACTCAGTCGTTTCATCTGCCTTGTGCATGTGTGCAGGTTTCTGTGGATGATCGCCTTAAACAGCTCCAGGAAGCCCACAGAGATTTTGGACCATCTTCTCAACACTTTCTGTCTAGTAAGTATGAATAAATTTTAATGATTGACCCTCCCCTGATGGGGAGCAGCCTTACCAAGCCACAGAGGAGGATAGTGCAGCCAGTCCTGATGAGACCTGATAAGCTAGCTAGGGTCAGATAGAAAAGGAGGAGGATCTCCCCTATCAGTGGACTTGAAGAGAGGCATGGGAGGAGATAAGGAAGGAAGGGTGAGTTTTGGAAGGCTTGAAGGAGGGGTCTATAGCTGGGGTACAAAATGAATAAATTGTAATTAATAAAAAATGAAATTAATTAAAAAATTTTAGTGATCTTGTTAGTTGAATGACTTAGCAAATTCCTTCAGTTCTGCTCAAGAAGCTATATTCTTTGCTATAACTATACTTTGAATAAATATATGTTTAAAAGAAAATATTAATGAAATTACTTACTGCTTATGTAATACAGTATGAAAATTGGCAAATCTTCAAAAGAAAACAAAAATAAATTTGTGTTTAGATATGTTTCCTCGTTTAAACATTGGTTATGATAACTAATATGGTTTATCATTGCTTAGTCATGCAAAGATTATAGATTTTCACAAAATTTATGCTATAAGGTTTTAGAATTAGTTTTTCTCCATTTGCAAAAAATATACTTAGTTTTTAAAAAAATCTGCACATGCATTTAAATTACTGACTACATAGATCCCGAAATGAGAATACAAGCCTAAAGGCATTTGTATGTAAGCCTTTCTTGTGGGCAAGTATTGCATATTTAGTGTTGCACACAGGCACCTTTAAAAGCACATCCTCCATCTGGGATTTTTAATTTCACATGCACTTCATGAAGACTTAAGTAAATAATTTTGAGTCATGATTTATTTATCATTCACTGCTGACAATATTTAAGAATGTTGAACTTTGAAACTCTCAGATTGAGTATAAATGTTAACTGCCTTTTTCTATACCTGAGGATTTTTGAAAATTAAGTTCTTGGTCTTTGCAAACCTATTTCCTAAGGTTGTCTCGAGAATTAAATGCCAAAGTCTAGTCAACTAATTCAGAGCACCCAACCCACATCTTGGCACAAAGGTTTCAGCACATATTGATGTCTTGTCTTTTATTTTCTATGGCAAGTATATAGAAGAAATGAGCTGATAATTTACTTAAATTTAAGTTAACTTTAAACTCAAGGCCAATGATATTTATCAACCTTATTTTATCTGGAACCACATAAGAAGATAGTGTCAAACTCCATGCCTCCTAAGTTAATTCCATTGGTATTTTCTCTTAATTTGCATTTGTGTGTTTGTTTGTTTATTTGTCACTGTGACAAAACTGAAAACCCGAATGCAAGGATCAAAGGTCAGACTTTACTTTCATATTCTTGAGAAGTCTAATTTGTCATTTTCTGTCCCCAACTTCTAACATTTACCTATCTTCAGTTCCTAAACTGAGCCTCTAGGTGTTTGTCTCTCAGTGGTATGTTGCACTTTGTGGTGGGTAAGGATAGGTTTTTAAAAACTGTTTAACATACAGATGTCATAAATGCTGAAATAATAAGCTTTTATTATATGCATTAGATAATATTATAGATTTCTAAAGCCAATTGAATGAACTGAGGCCAAATTAAAGAGGCATTTGTAAATAATTGAGATTCTATAGTTCAACTGATCAGTTATCAGTTAATATTAAGGGAGCCCTACCTTTTTACCTGCTAACTTCTCCCATGGAAATCTAGCTCATGTTGCTTAAGTCATGGAGTTTGTAGACTTGGCATGCACCTTGTGATGTTCAAGCATGTGATCTTCCAGTGTTTAGCAGCTGATAGTCCAAGAAGATTGGTTATTCAAATCAAAATAATTATTAAATAAATAAAGAAGTGTGAGCAAACTTGCTGTTAGTACATTTAATAATTCTTATCCCTTGCTGCAGAATGTCTTTGGCTTGATTGTAATCCTTGGACTTTATCTGTAGTTATTAAAGAAGCCTGGTCCATGAGGCACACAGTAAAGCCTGACGTCTTAGCCTGGTGCCAACACTACCATGTGTCTGGCTCTCATGAGACAGTTAGTGTACCCTGTTCTTCACTTCTGTGTCCATTTGTGAACTTCTGTGGGCACAGTTAGAAAAACGAGTGCCTGCTTTTCATCAAGACAGGAACAAATGTTAAGAAGGCAGTCTGCTGAACTAGTATTTGAAATTGTGGTTATATCTGAACCGCACCCTCAGTTTACTAGGTATATTTTGGGAAGATATTTTTAACTTTGTATTTAGCTTCTTCTCTATCAAACTGAAGGTCATTGTGTGGATCTTGCTGTATTTTAAAAATAAAAATATGGATTTGGAAGGCAAAGTTTAGGATTTCACACATTTTTAAGATATCGATGTACCAAGAAATTAAGAAAAAAATTGGTGATAAATGCCTATGTGAATATCTAGTGATAGTTGCAAAATTAATATTTCAGTTTATCTGGTAGCTTGCTTAGCAAAATTCCTCTGGTTCTAAGTTCATGTGGGCTTCTCTACTTAAATAAGTTTTTAAGTAATTGATTGACTATAACAGTAATGTATTATTCAAGTAATCAGAAAGCACAATTGTGAAAAAAAAAATAGGCACTTCCATTGAAAGGCATAGCATCTCAATCAGTGATTTCTACTACGAACATGGAAAACTTTTTTTAAGTATTGCAGATGAAAATAAGAGTCTAATATTCTTTTTAGATGATTTGTTTAGCTTTTAAAATATTTTGCCTATTTCTATGTTAAATTTTCCTTCTAAAAACTTCTTATAATTAAATATGAGTTCCATCTGTTTTTAATGAGTATGTTCTTAATATGCTTATGAATATGATACAAAATGAAGAATATTATTAGTGATCTAGAAGTTCAGTCTTGAGAATTATGTCTTTAACCTCAATACACAAATGTATTGGGAGTATGGTTTTCAAATGGCACCAGATTCTATGTTGTAATGTTTATGAACAAGAACCAGATTTTGTGAAAGGGTTTTCATCAACAGATTCTGACAGAACTGGCTGTGGAAGTTGAGTCTTGATTCTCACCTCACATGAATCTTTAAAGCTGTTCTGTTTGGCTTCGTGCTTTTCCTAATTACAGGAATCCAGCATAGAGCCAGAGTGGGTCCCTCAAGATTTGCTATGAAAATGTGTTCAGTTGTTTTACATTAAGGTGTAGAGCTTGCTGCTTCCAATAACTTCCCTTTGTTTCCTCAGCGTCCGTCCAGCTGCCGTGGCAAAGATCCATTTCGCATAATAAAGTGCCCTATTACATCAAGTAAGTTGATTTCAGTTGTCCTTTAGGTACCAAGAAAAAAAATTACCGAATAATTTAAACCTCTGTAACTTGTTTTATTTTATTGTTGGTCTTTTGTTTGTGTGTTTAGTTGGTTGTTTTCTTTTGCTTTGTTTTGTTTTTTGAGACGGGGAATCACTATGTAACTCTGCCTGGCCTGGAACTCATTATATAAACCAGGCTGGCTTTGGACTCAGGGAAATCCACCCAGCCTTTGCCTCCCAAGTGCTTGGAGTAAAGATGTGCACCACCAAACCCAGATCCCTGTAGTTTTACAAACAGAATTTAATCCAGTTACCTAGAGGAAGCTATGAATACTTAATATCGGGAAGAAATTAGTTTCAAAATCAAAGGATTGTCCTTCATTAGGTCTTTCTGGTCTTTGGGAAGAGTAACGGAGTTACTGTTTTATCACCATTACCCCCCTTTTCCCCTTGCTCCTCCTCTTGGTCTTCCTCACCATCATAAGGTTTTTCACCGTAGTTTCTCTTTTCCGTTTGCTCTTTTGCAGCAGTTTCTGACTCTTGTCTACTCTGTACATCATCTTAGGATGCTGATCTTGGCTTACTCAGTATTTTGTCACTGAATGTGCAAGTGCTACTGTTATCCCTGGATGTATAAGTTAGTGAAGCAGTCCATTTACAGTGCATCCTAGCACGAAGCATAGTCATCGGCCCTATTATGTGTAAGAAGAAATAGGTCATCATTCTGAAAGTACACAGACAGCCATAGCTCACATTGGCTGTGTGGCCTTGGGCAAGTTTAGAGTTCTCTGTGCCAAGGTCTGTTTGTATCATGTCTGAAACAAAATGTGGTCTCTTGAAACCTATACCAATCATAATTGATCCATCTGACACTTCTTTTAGAAAAGCATGTGAATGCAGAATTGTGGAATAGTATTTTTTTCCAATAAAATGTTTATTTATTGACAAACTCTTTTAAACAGACCCCAAAACAATACAGGGTATTTCCATATCTCTCTTGCCACCACTAGAAGTTGGTGACAAAACCCTATTGCTGAAGAAACCACACACTTTGGTCATAAAACATGAAGGAATCAAGTAGATGCTCAAGTTGTAAGCTTCCTTCTTTTTTTTTGACAGATATTACAATTTATTAAAATTATAACTATACTCAAGTAAAAATACATAGAGAAAATAATACTCACAGAAAAGTTAATAAAAGGTCATGATCTACAAAAGTTTAAGAAATGAGTGGAGAAGCAGGATCCCTATGGGAAATGCTGATAGTATGACACCCCCCGCCCCAGGAGAGTGACTGACTGATAGCATGACCCCCATGGGAAGTGGCTGATTCTTTTTTGTTTGTTTGTTTGTTTATATATATATTTTTTTCTTATACATTTTTTTTTGTTATCAATCACAGGTTAGGTACATTGCATCCCATGCATAGTTCCCTCCCTCATTCCCTCCCACCCTCCCCAACCCTCCCTCATCTCCTCCCCGCCCCCTCCAAGTCCACCAACTGGGGAGGACCTCCTCCCCTTCTATCCAACCCCAGCTCATCCTGTCTCCTCAGGGCTGGCTGCAATGTCCTCCCCTGGGATCTAGCCAGTCTGTCACTCCCCAGCTTGTATGGGGGAGGGTCAAAGAGTCAGCCATCAAGTTCAAGACTAAAACAGTCCCTGTTTCCCGCACTAGGGTCTTTAGTCCTACACCGAGCTATCCTG
>CM053763.1:18855081-18899374 GCA_028658305.1 Pachyuromys duprasi
TCATCATCTATAGAAGTATGTTAAGCAATATGTATTATATTGTCTTGAGAGAATATAACTCTTTTGTTCATGGGCAGCATTTGGTATAGTGAGGCACGATGAACTCTAGAATGGGGCATCAACGCAGTGAATGGGTGTTTAGTTTCTATGGGCAGGAATGGAAAGGACTCCGAGACTTGTTTTTACTGAAAGCAGGCGTGGCCATCTAATTCAAATTTAAGCCATTTTAATATATTGTACACTTTTATTTCAGTTAATAGTAACTGTAGCAGTGTGTTCAAGAACTTTAAGTTGCTTGGTTAAATGTTGACTTGAACCAGGTTATGGGCCTTTAGTTTTAAGCCTCAGACAGAGTAAGTCCTTTCCTTAAAGATGTCCAAGTCCCAACCTCTAGGACTTTGACCTCGTTTTCGTTACACACAAGGAGGCCAACAACACTTAGTAAGGGAATATGTTAGGTCATTATTCTGATAGAGCCAGTGAAATCATGAGGGCCTTTGAAAGGGAGGAGAGCAGCTGAGGAGAGGCTAGATGTAGTGAGGGAAGGACAAATGCATCCTTGAAGATGGGAAAAGTAGAATAAGTTCTGGGAATAGCAACTGTCTCAGTGGCAGGGAGGGGAGAAGGGGAGTGGCATCCTTGTAGACCTCCCACAGAGGAACACAGTCCAGCTAGACTCAATGCTAGTCTTTGGAAGCTTTTGTGAGGCAGCATTAGAAAATGAGTATATATACAGTCCCAAGTTTAGAATTGCATAAATATTGATTAGAATTAAATAATGGATTGGTTTTACCTGGAGTCCTCTGTAATCAGGACTCAAACTTGTTAAAATGTATGATCTATTAAAGCAGTGTTTGCTTTCACTAGATAAGGGTACTTGGAAGTCTCTTACTCAGTGAAGCTCACACACTGATTTTTCTGGGGTTGTTTTGTTTTTGCCAGGGCAGACTTCTAAAGCTCATCATTAATGAGTAACTTCTGTTGCTGAAGAATTTGTTTTTCCACATTAGTAGTAGATGACCAAGGACATAGCAGTGATTAGGGTCCTCTAACGCCTCGATTTTATGTTGGGATGTGTTATTGCTCAGAGAGTCTTTTGGTTGGTTGGTTGTATGTTTCAAGACAGGGTTTCTCTGTGTAACAGGGCCCTGGCTGTTCTGAACTTGCTTTGTGGATCAGGCTGGCCTTGTACTCACAGACATCCACCTGCCCCTGCCTCCCTCTGCTGAGATTTAAAGGCATATGCCACCATGCCTGGCCAAACTGTTAATTCTTATGGAGAAAAAAAAATACACGAGAGAAAAATTAGTTTATCTGATATCTTATTGCTTGGTCATAACACTAGGAAAAGAATACAAAGTGCAGTGATGGCAATGCTTTAACAATGATGTTTGGAGGTAAAGCTGCCTATATCTTCTATATCTTTAGTAAATACCAGATTTTCTTTTTAAGTAATTATTATTTGACAGCCTCATACAGGTATAGCACATTCTGGCCATATTCATCCCCTTACTCCCTCTCCCCCTCCTTCTACCCCATCAATCCTCTTCTCCTACCAGGTCCTCATCTTACTTTCATGTCTTTTTGTTTCGTTTTGCTTGTACTTTGTGACTCAGGTCTTCCTGGGTGAGCATGGGTCTACCGCTATTCACTGGGGAAGGAACATTCTCTTAAATACATACGGATTCAGTGTTAAATGTCTTTTAAGGTAGCCACAATTGAAAGCAAGTTCTCCTTGTTTTGTAAAGCTCATTTAACTGGCATTTTTCATTATTTACTCTGTTATGCAACTTTCCAGTTTATTTCCCCATAGAAAAAGGAACATTAAACTTGGGAGGTAGAGTGAGAGCGCCAGTATTTCACATGGAAAATTGTTATGAAAACAAAATTTAATCCTCGGACAAATTCATCAGCAAGTGAATGACAAATGAAAAGGTTTAATTTGTACTTCCCTTTGCATGCCTATACAAATAAGTAGGAAAAAAAAAGTCAAAAACCTATTTAGCATTATTGTCACGCTATTAGAAATTTCCTGGGGCAAATTGAGTGAATTAATTTAGCCAACAGAAAATGCTATTCAAGTAGAAATTTTAATTTTACATCTTGATCCAAGTAATGCTAGAGTGCAGCATGAAGATTTGAAAGTAGTCAACTTATTTATAACTTACATCTTAATAGTATAGGCTCATTAAAATATATATGATACACACCAATATGGTTATTTATGAACATTTTGATGCACACTGCAGTGAGTGACACGTTTTTAAAGAATGGCAGGATATAGATCTGAAATGTAAGAACATGTCCCTGTGGCATGAATGTTTGTTGACGCCCGTGTTAGTCAGGTTCCTGTCACAGTAACAAATGCTTAAGATGCGATAAAAAAGCTCAGAAAGAAAACCGGGTAAATCGAAATGCAGAGTTTTAAGCCCAGTCCCCATAGATACATCTACAAATACTACCTCACCGAAGGCTCAGAGAACATTGCTGAAGAGCGGGTGGAAATATTGTAAGATCCAGGGGGTTAGGGACTTTGCTGTGAGATCATGTCTCCTAGTAACATCAGAAGATACACCCGTAAAGTCTACCCAACATGTCTGCCCAAACATGAGCTGAACAAGGATGACTCTAATGGACATGCCAGACTGGGTGGGGAAAATGTACAAGGCCTCAACCATACGCACAGGAACCGAGGAAACCTGGAGACAGGAGAGGGCAAAGAGACTACCAACGGGGTGCCCCGCGCTGAATATCAGCCCTCAAAACATCCGTACCAGAGACATTAGATAGATTCAGCAGCTTGTATTTAGGAGTGTGTGTGTATGTAAGGTGCATGCGATGACAAATAGTGAAAAAGAGGCCATGGATTTGAAGGAGAGTAGGGAAGGATATATGGGGGGCTTGGAGGGAGAAAAGGGGATGGAGTGATGTAATTACATTATAATCTCATAAATAAAAAGAAAATAGATACATGTCTTAGTTAAGATTTCTGTTGCTATGAAGAAGCACCCTGACCCCAGCAACTTTTACAAATGAAACATTTCATTAGGGCTGACTTATAGGTCAGAGGTCACTCCTTTAGTGCCGTCGCGGGGAGCTTGGTGGCAGGCAGGCAGATATGGCCCTGGAGAGGTAGCTGAGAGTTCTCCATGTGGATTGACAGGCAGCAGGAAGAGCGAGTAAGTCACTGGCCTTGTTTGAGCTTCTGAAAACTCAAAGCCCAGCTCCACAGAGACACACTTCCTTCAGCAAGGCCACACCCACTCTACCAAAGCCACACCTTCTCATAGTGTCACTCCCTATGAGCCATAGGGGCCATTTTCATTCAAATTAACCATAATACATAAAATGAAAAGAAAAAAAAAACCTAAAAATAATGGAAAAAAAAAAACGAAAAACAAGCTATTTTGGATTTATAATCTGGATGTTCCAAGGTGTGGTTGGTTGTCCCTGATTTTTGTTGTTGTTGTTTCTTATTTATTTACTTATTTATCTATCGCCTGCTCCCAAGAAGCATATCATAGGAAAGCCTGTAAAAGAGAAAAAAAAACCCTAAGCCCCTCATCTCCTGGCAAGGAAGCTGAGGACAAAACTTCAAAGGCACACCCCCAAATCCTTAATGCTGTCCACTAGGCCCCGCCTCTCCCAGGTTGCACAGCTTCCCAGTAGTGCAACTTCAGGGCACAAACCTTGAACACAGAGCCAGGGGAAGTGGAGTAGTTAAGAGCCAGGCTGTAGCAGTGTCTTCTGTTTACACATATCTTTAAGCTGTATTTGCTACCAGAAAGGGAGACTTTTCAAATGAAATCCGGTTATTTTTTCTTGGATGGTCAGTCTACTGGCAGCTCACCGTACTCTGAGTTTAGAAAGTTTGATCTTGGCTCTGATCTCTTTTATAATATACAGAACACAAAATAAAAATCTATTATGAACTTTAGTTCTCTCCATTGTAAATTTTTAAATCCACATTATGTGTTCTGTGCTTGTTTCCCAAGCTAAAAATTAACTTTCAGGAGTTTGGGAGGTAAAGGAATGATGACTAAGGCTTTTGGCTAAATTTTCCTAATATACCACATGCATCCCGGAAAAGCCTACTGATTTGTAAAAAGAGCAACTGCTTTCTCTATAATAATAAATAGTTGTCCTAGCTAATAAAAACACTAACTGAAATAAATTGGATTTAAAACAGTTTCACTACATTTTTATATGTTTGTCTTTTGGGTATGAATGTCGGGGGGAGGGACACATGTGCAATGGTATGAGAGTGATACAATCCACTGTAGATGTCTAAGGAAAGAAAGTCCTTTCTGTGTTTAGTCATGGGTTAAGGTGCTTTTCTAGAATGGCAGAAAATAAAGGTGTAAATTAAATTTGGGCGAGTAAGTTTTCTTTACCTCATTCCTATAGTTTATCTAAATATTCTATGAACATTTGTCCTGGATAAACTACTTCAGTGGTATAGAGGAGAGGACAGAAGCAAATTTCCTTTGGAATTGTGGGCCTGGCCTAGGGAGCCCACAACACTGCTTTTCCCTGTGGAAGGCAGAGGAGATGGGCTGTAATGGGAAACCCTGAAATCCAGGCAAACACGAAAGCGAGAGTGCATGAAGGTGCTTCTCTGCCAACTGCAGCTAACTCTCCAGAGGCAGTTTAGTTCTAAGGGTTCCAGAAATTTCTAGCCAGAACCAAACAAATCCACAGCAAATGTATAACACACAGCAAGATAAGTATGTGTCTCTCTGGAAAGCTCTTGACAACAGTTTTTCTCTCTTTCTTTCTTTCCCCCTGCCCAGAGGATGGATTATATCTCTGGGCCCCACATTTGTAATGGAGGCCCTTGGGACAGTGAGTCTCTTTCAAGAGGTAGAGCTTGTGGGTTTTGCTTTAAATGATAAAGAAATAAATGAAATTGAAGCACAAGAAAATGTGAAAGTCTATATTTACTAAGAAATGGGTCTGCGACTCAATATTGGAAAATAAATACTTAAAACTCACTGGGCCAACCCCGCTGATGGGAGGAAAGAAAATTGCTTTATGACAGGATGTAAGCACCTTGGGGTTACTATATTTCTCTTGTGCTTGGAGGCAACTTCAGACAAACAAGCACACTTTGGCTAACTTAAGAGACTAAACAGTGGATGTCAGCCCTGCACAGCTGGTTACCAAGACGCTGTCACCGGAAGCAGCCCTCACAGTCACCTCTGTGGACTGAGATCATGTCCATGGTGCTGACAGTGTCTTTGAAAACACTTTCCCAGCACTCAAATGTACATTTCTGGGGCCAAGCCATAAAACTCTGGCTTGGAAACTTCTAGACTCTTTAGCACCATTGCATTGTAATAGCACCATTATCCTCAGTTTAAAGGAGACAAAGAATGATTCAGTGGTTAATTAAGAGCATGTGCTGCCCTTGCCAAGGACTCAAGTTTGGTTCCCAACACCCACCGTTGATTTGGTTACTTACAGCTTTCTATAACTCCAGAGAAATCCTCTAGCCTCTGGGAGCAGTTGCACTCACGTGCATATCCCCCCTCCTGCACACACATAACTTTAAAAATAAATACCAGAGCCAAGGCTGTGGTATGGTGGGATTGTTAACAGGTGGTGCAAGTCCCCGTGTTTGGAGCTGTGATAAGGTGGCTCTTAGGGTTCCTTATCAGTGTTTCCTGGGTGTGTGCATGTTCATCCATCTAATCAGTCTTTAGCGCCCCGCAGCACACTCATCCTCTGTCCCTCTCCTTATACCCAGTCCCTCCATCCTGAAAAACTAATTCTGCGACTTAACTTAAAGCCAAGTCCCAGCAATCCTTCTCTCATTGTTCTATACCAGCTCTTCTCTCATCTCTGCCCACAGTATTGACATTCTGAATTTGGGGGTGTAATGTATCTGTTTCTTACAGCCCTCTACCGGCTGTGCCTTTGGACTCACTCCTGAATCTCATATTGTTTTAATTTCACTTCACAGTTGAATTCAGATGAGTTCCTTACTGTTTACACTTTGTATTTCCTTCCTTGTGTCTTCACTACCACGAGGACTACAGTTTTAAAGGAAGATCCTGACCCTTCACAGTATGTCTTATTTGAATCATGAACAAATTCTCTGTTTTGGAATGTTGACAGTTCAGCCTCCTCCTTCACCCCTGTCAGTTTCTAATTCCACCCCCCCCCCCAAGATACAGCCTCGAATTTCCTGCTTTTAAAAGTCCAAAAGTGAAAATGCTTGGGAAGAAGTACAGATGTTGCCTAAGGATTGGGAAGTTCCTCCTCACACTTGTGCGCAGTCTCTTGCAGCCACAGACCCCTCAAGCAAGTGCAATCCTGTTCACAGAGTGAGGACTCCAGATAGAATTTTTACCTCTTGGGTACTGGATTTTCTTCCTATAGGCCACACTCAAGGAACCAAAGATTGAGATGATGATGGCAGAGAGCACCTCTTAGGTCTTTCAGACAGCATTACTCAGATGACTTCTGTCACTCTGAACTAACAGCATTTGTTTCGCTTTATAGTTTATAGACATCTGTGTAAAACTGATTGCTTGGGCTCTCTTGCTGGATTCCCAGATTCAGCTTTCGTAAACATATGCAGAGCAATTGTTACAGTAATACCAGGGCTTGTCTTTTACCTTAATCAGCTTTTTAACCTGTTTTTTCTTATCATTTCTTCTCTTCTAATGTACTACATATGAAGTCCTTAGGAAACTTCTTATCCCCAGAGATAGGGACTTTCCACTGGGGACTTGTTGACAATTTTGATAAGATCATTATGGATGGAGGAGAAAAGTTAAAAGCCAAAGGCAAATGAATCAAGTAGATAGTATGACACCAGAAGTGTGATGACTGCATAATAGACAGCAAATTTTCTTTGTAGAAAAGTAGAAAAGGGGGTGAGAGCTAGCAGAAAATGTAAACATAAGGTTAGCAGGGTTTATGTATTATTTATTTATTTATTTATTTGTGTGGGGGAGGCTGTAGAATTTGTTTTGGGGGGACACTAGTTTGACTGTGAAAAGGAGTGCTAATATCAGTGATTTTCAGTTCAGAGAGGAAAAGGAGGCAGGCAGAGGGGGAAATCTTGTGGATTTGGGAGTACGGAGATAGAATCCAGCAGTTTTTAATTTTTCAGTGAATATACAACAAAGGCAAGATAATATTGGGGACGGAAACCCCATTTTGGATAGGAAAGGAGAGGGAGGTAGGAAGGGGGCCATTGTCTTGGAGTTAGAGACACTAATATACTTGTCAGTAGCCAGGCATTTAAAGCTTGGAATCAAATATTTAAAGTAGAAGCAGTGTGTCTGTAGAGTGATTTTCTCCTCCATATTCCGCCACAGCTGCTTCAGTTCAGAAAAGGCAAAGTAATTGAGCAGATCCAGTCCCAAGATTTGCCAGGGGCGAGAGGGAAGGCGGGGTGATAAAAGTTGTTTATAGTGATTATAATGATGGACCGCAGGCTCAAATCTGGATGGATTCATCAAAAATATTTTTAAAACCTTAATTCTGCAAATCTACTTCCAAAGCAAGAGCTCAGTCTTGGATCAGACCATCTGTGTTCTGATCTCCGTTCTGTTCCCGGCCCGAGGCCCTCAGCAAGTTATCTAAGCGCCTTCTGCTGCCCCCTCCCTCATCTAGAAAACTGGAGTCATGCTCACCTAAGCCACAAATCGTATCATAATTTGAATCGAGCTCATCACACATAGAAGAGTCCATTTGCACACTGGACTGGTCTCCTTTCCTTAACTGATTGCTGTTACTCATCCCAGCCCAGCCTTTTTTCTTTCGCTTTGCCCAGCAAGAAGAAATCTTTCTTTCTCTGTGGTTACCCTGGCAGTTGCAGCACCATGCAGCTGCTTCTCTTCCATTTGGAATGGATCGGTCTCCTTCAGTTTGCTCTAGTGTGCCTTTAATTTATAATTAGGAGAAAACAGTAAACCACAAGTGCTGGGGAATTCTGTTCAGGTGTGAAACTGGGTACACAGTAACAGGTGGGTAGATAGCTACCTGCCAGCCTTTGGGTAACCAGAATACCTTCCAATCAGTTCACATTTTTCACAGGGAGGGGTAGTGTGAAGCTTAAAAATTATCTTCCCACAGCACTAGTTGGCCCAGAAATTCATGTCTTTCCTATCTCTCTAGCTAAGAAACCAACAACGATGGAGTATGCACTTGGTTGGTTCCTGGCTTCTTTGCAGTGTTAGGATATACAGCATTTTTGTGTTTCATGTGTTCATACACTTTGTTGCATGATTTGCGTTTTACTTTCCTATGGCATATGAAATTATATAGTAGCTGACAGAGGCCTCGGCTTCTCCTGAACATATAGAATATGTAAGCCCTGCAACTGTCCCAACTGGAACACTTCAAGGTAAATACATCGCTTAGAACAATTACAGCAAAGCACTAGTTTGTAGCCTCAAGAAGGACTGTCCCAAGGACAGTTTTCAAAACAAGCAAAATCTTGACTTGTAGGTAAACAGAAAGAACAAGTATCAAGTAATTTTACTCCTCTCACCTTTAGCATTTGTTCTTGTATGCCTCTCGCATATATATGTATGTATGTATGTATAAACTTTATATATAGTAAAACTGGAATGAAATGATCAATAGACTGTAGCAGTATTTGGCTGTATGTCAGTATTTGGACAAAATGCCTGTCTGATCATTTCATTTAACTAATTGATATGAGAGTCAGGAAGAAGTTCTAACTGACCACAAGGAGACCAAGAGCTGCATCTCTGCAGAGCAGGGCAAGGGGCATGAAGATGCCTTTACTCGGAGAAACAAAGTTGACAAAGTAATTGGAGTCTGTGGGAAATTAACTCTCTACATATCAGGGGACATCATTTGCATGTCTGTGGCTGGCCACCTTGGTGAGCAATCACTGCTCTCACTATTTTGCCTCCTGAGGTTTTTGAACCAAAATATTCACTTGGATATTTAAGTTTTCATCTTATTGTGGGACAGCTTCAAGACCAGTTATATTTTTGAAGTAGGATTTTGGTAACAGTGTTCCAGTATGGCAGGACAGTTTCTCAGGCTGCTGTGTTTACCTTCCCTCCCCACCTGCCTTGAGATTGCTAGGAAGATATGAAGACAAGCCGCTGTTATTTTGAGGGAAGAGGTTACTTTGGTTCTGTTTCGGTTCCCTCTCTGGGTGAGCTAGAAGCGTTTTGGCAAGAGTTGCCTGCCAGGCAGCCTGCAGCTGTTCAAATACTCACAGCCTTTAGGTTTAGTGTGGATTTTGGTCTGACCCTCTTTCTCCACTTAAAAAGAAAGAAAGAAAGAAAGAAAAAAACCCACGTCTAGTCTCTCTCTGTGTTTTTTTTAACTGTTGTTTTGTAAACCACAGCTTTACTTTTGTAACCAGAGGCTGTGTTTACTCTTAGCCTTTGCAGTTCTGCCTAATGAATCAACTGGTATAGAATTCACAAAAGAGACTCCCTACCCCTCCCTCCATGTGTTTGCCAAATGTGTGTGCTTCCTCAGCTCCCAGGACACAGTGCCTTCAGCATGGAGCCATTAGAGGCATGCTTTGCAATTCTCAACTGTTTGCCTGACTGGCCAGTGGCATTTCGCCCCTGTGGCAACATAGGATTGACCAAGGGGAAGTGCACATCTGTGGTTCTAGAGAATGCCTGCATAACACTTAAGCATGAAGTCCCACCCTGCAATGTCAAGAGCTTTAGTGAGCCTTTGTTTGTCTTGGTACCTTTGTATGAGACGGGTATCTTTAGGCAGTGGTATTGCCTGAGGACTGAAATTGCTTGAAAAAAACATCAATTGAGTTTTGGGCATCTCAGATTAGGAGCTCATGGTAGCACAATAGAATTATACTACATCTTCACTAAACTATTCATTAGCTGTCACTGGTAGCTGAGAGATGTTTTTCTGTCAACCTTATGATCATGCTATGAACACTTGTTATTTTTAGTCCAGACAGTTTACACTTGCCCATGATCTTTAGTGCAATATGGGTAGTTAGAGGATAGAATGAATAGTTTTGTTGGTGTTCAGGTCAAGTGGAAATATTTTCTCCTTTGCGTTTTAATTAAGCATAAGAGTAGAAGAGCCAGGCAGCTTTCCAGCGAGTTCTAAAGCATCTTCCCATCATAGAATTTTCTGAGATCCTTAGGATATCTTACCTACTCAATTTCAAACATAAATTTTATTTATTTATTGAAACCTATTATTAATTATGGAGTTTTGTTACTCAAGTATACATAACAATGATTCTGTTCTTTGCCCAGGAATGCAAGCTACATTTTTGATGTATTATATAATCTGTGTGTATAGATTATAAAAGCAATGATTTCTCCTAAATTTGATTTTAGGAATATTTTAATATCATCTCTCATGTGCTATGTTACTTCACACAGCTTACTAAGAACTAAGGGTCATCTCAGAAGTCTTTTGAGAACTATTAGATGTTATTGCTCTGTTAGGGCTTAGATAAGAGACTGTGAACTACTTTTAAATATAAGGCTGCTAACCCATCAAGGTTGTGAGCATTTTAACTCATACTCACAAGCATGTGCATGCACACACACTCAAACCCACACACATACATGTGCACCAAATTTAAGCCCTTTTATTATTTGTTTGACTATCATTTTATTCCTTTATTAGATTTCCAATATATGAATTATAGCAATAAAATAAAGATGTGTTTCCAAGTAAAGAATAGAGATCATATATAAAATTATTCACTTCTTATAAAAATACTATTTGTTATTGAATAAAGGTAGGAAGATTGAGGATGATATGACCAGAGGAAAGCACCTACCAAGGAGAGGCTAGGGACTTGGATGTCCAGGAGGGTAGAGTTAGCAGCGATGAGCCAGGGAGAGAGAGAACCAGGGTTATCAAGCGGGGCAAGGAGACAACATGATATTCAGATTTAGAGTCTTCATTTCTGTGGTCTTTAGAAATTTGATTAGCATCTTAGCCAGAATCCTACTTCTTGATCAGCTTCCTTAGGTGTACAGATTCTCATATGTTTATCCTATATTATATGTCTAGTATCCACTTATGAGTGAGTATATATCCTGTGTATCTTTCTGCTTCTGGGATACCTCACTCAGGATGATCTTTTCCAGTTCCCACCATTTGCCTGCAAATTTCATGATTTCCTTGTTTTTTATTGCTGAGTAATATTCCATTGTGTAGGTGTACCACAATTTCTGTATCCATTCCTCAACTTAGGGGTATCTGGGCTGTTTCCGGCTTCTGGCTATTACTAATAAAGCTGCTACAAACATGGTTGAGCAAATGTCCTTGTTGTATACTTGAGCCTTTTTTGGATATATGCCTAGGAGTGGTATAGCTGGATCTTGAAGAAGCACTCTTCCTATTTGTCTGAGAAAGTGCAAGATTGATTTCCAGAGTGATTGTACAAGTTTACATTCCCACCAAATCTGTACACCTAAGGAAGCTGATCAAGAAGGAGGACTCTGGCTAAGATGTTCAATCCCCATTCAGAAAGGCAAAGAGGATGGACATCGGAGGAGGGAAAAAGCAGGGAACAGGACAGGAGCCTACCACAGCTGAGACTCATGGCCAAACCTTGGGCAGAGTGCAAGGAATCTTATGAAAAAAGTGGAGATAGCAGGACCTGGAGAGGACAGGAGCACCACAAGGACAGCAACAGATCCCAAAAGTCTGGGCATAGGGGTCTTTTCCTGAAACTGATACTCCAGCAGAGGACCACTCATGGAGAGGGCCTGGAACCCCTGCACGGAGGTAGTCCATGGCAGTTCAGTGTCCGAGGGGGTTCCATAGTAATGGGGACAGGGACTGTCTCTGACAGGAACTGATTGACCTGCTCTTTGGTCACCTCACCCGGATGGGGGAGCAGCCTTACCAGAGGAAAATAATGCAGCCAGTCCTGATGAGAGCTGATAGACTAGGATCAGAGGGAAGGGGAGGAGGACCTCCCTTATCAGTGGACTGGGGGAGGGGCGTGGATGGGGAAGAGGGATGGAGGCTGGGATTAGGAGGGGAGGAGGGAGGGAGCTACAGGGGTATAAAAAGTGAATAAACTGTAATTAATTAAAAAATTGACTAGGGCTTTTGAAGGGTAGTACCTCTTCATAATGCAGTAACTCCTCCCAGCCCTTCTGCTGTCAAGGCATTTACTCAGAATGCAAATCGCTTTCTGCCCCACAGGAGACAGATTTTTCTGGAACCCACATTGATTTGGCCACACCCAGCTCAGGGCCTGAGGGTCCATGGCAATCATTCCTTACGTCTGAGTTTTGGTTCGCAGTTGTAATTCTTTAGACAGAGAAAACAGAATTTTATCTATCTTTTCATAATACACTTGCACAAATAAAATTGGTTATTCAAAGTGCTTTTTGTATATATATATATGTGGTATGCATGTTTATTCGCATGTATGTGGGAAGAGAAATGAGAGAGTGTGAGTGTGTGTTTGTGTATGTGCATATGTATCTGTGTACATGTGTAGAGGTCAAAGGTTCCTTATTCTTCTACACCTTATATATGAGCCAGGCTCTCTCACTTGAACCCAGAGCTAGACCAAAGTCTAGCTTGCCAGTTTGTTTCAGACATCTCCTGCCCCTCACTGCTGTGCTGGGGTTATAGGTGAGCTTCCAAACCTACCCAGAACTCATAGGACACTTGGGGTCTGAATTTTTATCTACATACTTGTGTTGCTATCACTTTGCCCACTAAGCCATCTCCCCAGTCCATATTATTCAGACCTTGAAGACTGATCATTGAGCATTGGTTTTCTGAGTGGCCCAAAATAGAAGCAATTTTTGAAGAACTTTAAAATCTATTGGGGCTTTAGGAGACTATAGCTTGTATTGTGCTTTGTTGTATGTATTTATATTTAAATGTTTGTTTTCTCCCCAGCCATCAAACACAGACAACCTGTTGGGATCATCCTAAAATGACTGAACTCTTTCAATCCCTTGGTGAGTGCTGCCCTATTGATTCATTGAGTGATGAATGGGCCTGCAGAGCCAAGGACTGTATAGTCATAAAAAGGCATCTAGTACTTGCCTGCTCTTCATGTGTGGAAGCAAACATCATGCTGTGGCACAACATGACAGTGCCATGAACTGATGTGACAAGACTCCTGGACTTTAAATACAGTTGAACTCCTAAAGGCGGCACATGAAACAAACATTGCCTTTCTTCCTAAGAGAATATGTGATTTGAGAGTGTTCCAGCCAAAAGACTTCATTTCCAGGAGAAGTAAGATTGTTGTAGATCTCACCTCCATTGTATCGGCTCATTTTGTAGTTCAGCTTTGCATGCTGAAGAGAAGGAAAATGCAGCAAGAATACAATAACCGCAAATTTACTGACTTAAACCTTTCCTCATAGAGAAAACTATATGAGAAATTTTTATCCAATTAGCTTACTTAATTTCCTTTGTAAGGCATAAACTAAACATATTTTGATAGCAAATGCAAGCGTCCTGCCATTGTGCTAGCTGTCAGGAGGCAGTGACCTCTAACTGACGGAGGGAGGAATGTAGCACCCTGAGCTCCACCCTTCCCATTTTGTGAACAGCAGAGACACTTTTTTTCTCTCTCTTTAAACACTGGGCTCCTACGAGCACTCTATTTGATAGTTGGGGCTGCAGGAGAAAAAAAAAAAACCCTGCTTTACTTCATTTAGACACTTAGAGAGAGAGGAAAAAAAATGGTCTTTGAGGTTTTTTTTTCCAACTCTGCTAGTCTCTGCTAACCTATCTTTAGGAGACAGAGGAAGAGATGGTAATATTCTCTGGGTCTAAGATAGGCATGTTAGTTGTGGGTTGTTTTAACCAGGCCTATGAAAGAATAGAAGAACCAGGGTACACAGCATAGGACCGCCTCGTGAGTACTGAGATACACTGCACTTGACAGAGAGCTAATCAGCCTAGGGGACAAATGACCCTGAAGGAGGAACCCCGTTAGTTGAGCAGTCTGGTACTCCCCAGTTGTGGCCGTACCTCCTTTCTTTTCCTCCGAAGGGCGGAAGGTCATGAAACTTTTCCCCATGCTCATGACCCTCAAGGGCCACAGCTGACGTTCCTCTGACACCAGATAGGTTGGGTAGAAAAGCCATGCAAAATTATTAGATCAAAGGTTTGTGTTATCAAAGAGAAATGAAGAAACAGGAAAATTTTCTACAGACGTAGACAGGGTAGGACAGGACATGTGCCACATGAAGGGCTTCAAGTGAGGATGGAAAAGGTTGGAGTGACCTCGGTTTTATGGCTTGTTTTGGGAAGGAGGTGTCCAAGTTCTATGATTTGTGCAGGGAAAGGCATTTTGATTTTGTGACTTGCTTTAGAGGAGAAAGGAGCAGAGGAGAGGAGTGGAGGTCGGCTGTCTCTTCTCCGGCCTCTCTAGTCTCCTCCTTCTGTTTAAGCAGCTTAGCCTGGTGTGGCGTGTGAGGGTGGTCGGGAACCCACCATTTACTTGAAAATGCTTTTCTAGTGTTTTCTTCATAAGACTGTTTTGTAGTGTATCCCAATATGGTATGAACAATCATTTGATCATATTCATAAACTGATGTGAAATTTAGAAAGGAGTTTTTTTTTTTTAATTGAGAAGACACATTTTTTTCCAGGATCCAAAATAAGCAAATATGTTCATTCTTGGCATTCAGTGTAAGTTAAATAATAAGCAGGCTTTTAACTTGTTCTCTTTTCCATTTCAGCTGATCTGAATAATGTGCGTTTCTCTGCCTACCGCACAGCGATCAAAATTCGAAGGCTGCAAAAAGCTCTATGCTGTGAGTTGTCATCCCTAACTGAATCACCTTTTTGGGGGGTATGCCTTTGTTGTCATTTGTGTTAAGACAAAGACAAATGAAGAGGCTGGTATATTTGCAGTCAATCTGATTTTCCTCATTCAAGGAGTTAGCTGCATGTCTATAAATCCTTCATGATTGGCTCCAGCAGCGTGCGCTAGCAAAATAGATGAGCAATGCAACTTGTGTTTGGAGTACAAAATTAATCAAAACCAAGAAGAGCAGTTTTGAAAATTATGCTGCTACCCAATTTTAAAAGACCAAATCATTAAATTGAAGTGGTAGATTGTTGCCTGTTAAGTCCTTCTTGTCCACTTCAACCTGTAGTATTCCAAACTGACTCAATAGAATAATGTGACAGAGGAATGCTGAGCAGTCACATTGCTGATCTGTCTGGGAATCGAAATAGTGAAAATTGTAGGAAATTCTCTATTTCCTTTTAGATATGACGGAAGTCATTCATTATGATTAATGAATTTCTCCTGTGGAGGGCATGTTTGTGGGGTATTCTATGGTGGTCTTTTTACCCAAAGGTTATTTTTATGCCCAGAAGATCTAAGTAAGCAGATGTGTACATTCTTGTAAATGCTGTATTGATTTAAGCTCTCTGGATTCTGTCTTTGCTTGGATGATTGACCTGATCCAAGCAACATTTAAGCCTTGCTAGATATTATTATGCAAAGTAACATTTGTGTGTACTTTAAAGACTGGGAGATTTGGAAAATTCAATATATGCTTGTTTCAACTCTTTGTTAAGAGCTCTTATTTGCCTGGGTAGCTCAGAGAAGCTTTGAAAACTACCCTCAAAAGAATGGTAGGTTAGGGCTAAAAAATTGTGCTTCTTAAAAAAATTGTTGGAGAGCTGATGAAATTTCACATATGGCAGAATTTTCTGTACACACCTAATGACTTATATTCCAGAGTCTTATGGTAGAAGGAGAAAACTTACTTCTGAAGGTTGTCCTCTGATAGACTTCTATGTGCACACAGTTGCACACTTACTTGCTTTCTCTCTCTCGCTCACACATACACTCACATGTAATAAAGAAAATAAAATTTCAAAGGCTCAATAGAAGTTATTGATATATTTTATATTTGCTGGGTGAGCAGAGTTGAGCAAAAGGAGGTGTTCAGTAACTGAGTTGTGGAAAGTGTTAAATAAGAAAGACCAAAGTTCCTTTTGGATGAGAGCTCTGGCAGACTGAGAAGAGGACGTAAAAGCCACAACAAGGAAGGTTGAAATGACCTCAAATCTTGCATTATCTCCACAGGCTCAAAGGTAGTCAGCATGTTGCAATACTTATAGCACATTGTGCAGAATGACCTGTCCAACACATGGGAGCCTTCACACTCTGGCTAGAGATCTACAGATTAAGAGGGAATGGAGTAGAACACAGACGATGGACAGAGAGGCATTGTCTGTCTCTTCAGTTTGTCTTTAGTGATAACAGTTTTGAACCCAACATCCAGCCAGCAGGTCTTTCCAGGCCTGGGTTATAAAATGAGAGTAAGTGATGCAGACACTAACTCTCCACTAGACAAAGGCTATTTTGTAACACAGTGAACATGCTACCAATTTTCTGTAACATGCCTGGGTGAAGAAACCTGTTCATGCAGTTAGCATATGCTTTGTTGGTTCTTCTTTCTCCTGAAGGAAAAAAAAAATGACTCTCCTTGGATCACATTCAAACCTGAGAGAAACAGAAAAGGGACTCCTCCAGTCTCTGAGCCAAAAGATATCTTATAGTGTGCAGTGAACAATGTCCCCATTTTATGCAAGCTTTTTATCTGAAGGGGTCTCCTGACAGGCACTGGCTTTTACCTTCCCACTGTCTCTGGCCACCATGCGGCTCCAGCCTACAGCCTGTATGTCATGCTTACCTATTAAAACAGATAAGCTCTTTCCTCCCTCATCTTCCCTGGCTCATCTTCTCTAAGCCCATCATCCTTTATTCCTTCCTGATAGTGTCTGAAATTTACCTCTTTTAGAACAATTTGCATGCTCATCTCACCTGATATTAATTTTTCCAGTATTTTGTGATGGCCTGTAGTTGCTGTTTTTTACTTGCTTTCCTTGCATAATAGTTGTGTGTTAGGAGGTTGACCTGTCTCTACACACAATGGCTTTTAGGTCATGGTCACCTCTCACTTTGGGCACATACACACTTTGTGCATATAGTCAGTCCTCTTGCCAGCATAAGGAGAGAGCACATTTGTCATTATTCTGCCATTCCTCATGTATTTGTTTGGCTCCAAGATCAGTCAGGAGATAGAGCAAGACAAGAGACACATTCCAACACTCAAAGGGCTCAAATTCACATAGAGTATTACGGGTAGACACGGTGTTCTCGCTTTCAGCACATTGTTCTTCCCTTAGAACAAAGTGGCCTCTGCCTGGTCTCTTTGTCTATTTTCTTTGCTTTACTCCCATCAGTTAAAATTGATGGCTGGCCTACCAGATAATAACCTGGTTTCTCCTGTCCGGAAGCTCTGGTAGCAGCTCTTTTTTGCATGACTAGTATTATTCTCCTTTAGGCCTCAGACCATCAGCTGTTTTAACAGCATGGCTCCTCTTTGCTTACCCCTGGTATCTCATCCATTTTAGTCTTTCCTCATGTGAGAGCAGAATAGGATGGGTAGATCATTTTGGCCAAAGATGACTGTGGCTGAGCCGGATGGAAAGGGATGAAGGTCTAGATTCGTAGGATTGCCTGAGGGGTAACTGGTTTGCCTAGGGATTGGTAGTTAGTAAATTGTGAAGGATGAGGAATAGAAGGTATTAGGACAGCAAAAAATGTATAGAGAAGACTCTAAAAGAAAGTGGCTTTTGCTTTAGAACACACCCCAAGGTAGAAGTTCTTAAAAGAGAATGATTATAGCTCTTTAGTAGGAGCCCGAGCCATGGCGATAGGCTGGTGTTCACCATGAAACAAGAGGCAGGAAAGGGAAGTTGGAGTCATCTAAAGAGATGCCAGTGTTGTGAAATGAAGGGGGATCCAGCCTTTCAGATTAAAACTCCAAGCCTTGAGTGCACAAGTGTTTTCTGGCTCCTGAGCAAGAGCACATGGGTGTGTTCCAAGAAGGCTGGAGCATGCAGCCGAGACCTGGAGAGATGCCCAACGCTCAGGTCAGGTGCTCAGCAGTGTTCCTTCTGATTTTATTAATTCCCAGCCCACTGGGCAGGGGATGATGACAGATCTCTCCCCGACTCCCCTGTGCTTCATATGTGAGAATTTAGAAAAGTCTGAAACTTGGTTAGAAAATGAGTTGCCTGTTTGTTCCATTTACTGCATGACTGAGCTGTCATTTTTCTCCCTCTGAAAAGACAAAATCATAATTTCCTGTGATTTAAATGTAGTCTGCTCTTTAAAAGGTACCTAAATGTGACACACTTCAGGAAGATGCATGCTTGGCTTAGGCAGTAAGTCAGAGTGTCAGAGTAAATCACTGAAAATTGAAGACATGATCATCTGTGGGATGTAGCAAATTACTGCATGGGCCCCAGAGTGGATAACAAGGGAGGGCTTTCTGAACCAAGTGACAGGTGGACAGTTCCAGGAGCGACTTTTTGAAATCTCATCTATTGTCACTGTATGTTGTGCGGCTGGCATAATTAGTGTTGGAATTCAGAAATCTTAGCATTCTGGCAGTAATTGAATATATTTCTTTGTATCTGTGGATAACTGTGCTTCTCCATCCACTGTCCTTTATTAAGCAAATTCCTTTGTTAGATACTGTAGAGAATGGATTTTGCTACTTCTGTCCTGAGGTTCAGAATTGAAAACAATGTATAGTGCCAAGAAATGAGGCAAAATGATAATGAAAATTGTAGATAATTGCCAGATCTCTTATTCTTATGTGGATGTTTTTACACCACTTCCAGCTCATGGAATGCTTATGCAAATTATTTTTGTTAGCAGCAATATTGTTGACATCTAAAAGAAAAGGACTCGTGTCTTACTCAGAATGTTATGTCCCCTGCTTGAGTCTTTAAAAAAAAAAGTCTTTTCTACTGAGTTGTTATAGAAGTTGTGTTCATCTATGTAATTTTAACATAGTTCTTTTCCACTGTCGACAAGTTGGAAAAAAAATCATTCTATGATGTTTACGCAGCTGGCAAAGACATATTTCATAAATGTTCTTAAAATTCAAAACTAGAGGTTAGTCAGGAGCTACAAGGACACATACAAAGGAAGCTGTTCATTTTTGACTAATTGTCAAAATGTGTCACACTGGAGGCTGGAGCTAGTTTATTTATTTGGCAAGAAAGAAGTAGTTAATTAAATGTTTTAAGTCTCACTTAGATGTTTTCCGTGCTAAAAAGTGGACTATGAAGGTAGAGTATACATACTACATAATAGTTATTTACATGAGAAAACTTTAATTCTGGTCTGTCATGTCCCAGCCTACATGTTAAGAATTGGGTTATTTCCACATTCAATAAGTAGATAGTTTGATGGTCTGCTTGGTTTCATTTACAGCCAGATAAGGAGTAACTCAAAGTTAATTTTAAATAACAATCAATTTTTCAGTGTGTGAGGGCTTTGTGTGCAGTATCTGCCTCAAGAAGGCCATGTGCCACCATGTGTCACTCATGTAGCAGTCTTGTTTAGTGCTCTCCTAGACTAATTTATATTCCTGTGTTTTTAACATCAGTATCTCCTCCTGGAAGATATTGTTTTGGATCTCTCCTTCTTCCTTGCTTCTGTGGATGTCTTATATCTTATCTATTTTATCTTTCAAGGGCTATTTAAAATCTCACCCTCCAGAGAGTCTTTTCAAGCTGTCCTCACACCAAGTACTGTAATTGAAACATCTGAAATCTGAACACTACAGAATCAGAAGCTTGTGGTTGCTGACACAGTTGCAGAATTGCATGCTTGACCTTAGGTGATGAGTCACAGAAGAAACGCAGCGACATTAAAAATACTTTATAAGATGCTAGAGAGAGGACTCAGCAGAGTGTTTGTTGCTCTTTCAGAGCAACAGGGTTCAGTTCCCAGCACCCACATCAGGTGGCTCACAACTTCCCACAACTCTGGCTCCAGGAGATGTAATGCCATCTTCTGACCCTCAAGGACATTTGCAGACACATGACATACTGGCACACATAGACACAGAAATAAACATCAAGACCAGTCTTTCAAAATACTTTTATCAGATTAAATAATTATGGATTACCATTGGGCTACATACACAAGGTATTTACGGAACATAAATGATTTTTATGCTAGACTTGAGTCCCATGCATGAGCCCTTGCTGAGTTAATGCAAATGTTACAAAACCACAAAGGGACCCCCTCACCCCACGAGGGAAGAGCAGCCTTGCTACAGAAGAGAACATTGCAGCCAGTCCTGAAGAGACCTGATAAGCTAGAGTTAGAAGGAAGGGGAGGAGGACCTCCCCTATCAGTGGACTTGGAAAGAGGCAGGGAAGAGATGAGGGAGGGATAGGAGGGATAGGGAGGGAATGCGGAAGGGGGCCATGGCTGGGATACAAAGTACATAACCTGTGATTAATATAAAATAAAAATGTTAAAAAACAAACTTCAATACACCTAAAAAAAACTAAAAATGCAAAATACTTTCCTTACAGCATTTCAACCAGAATACATACCATGTGTCTGCTTTCACAGAAGTTTATACATTCTTCTCTCAGATATTTTTGTTCTATTAGTAGTGAACCAGGGTGCTTCTTAAGAAAGAGCTCCTTGCACATAATAAATGCTCTTGTCCTGGCCTTGCCTGCCATCTGTGCTTCATATATGAAGAGTAAAGATGGAAGCAAATAAATATGTGAAAACCAGTGATCTGTGGACCAGTATGAATCCATCTTGGCTACAGGTTGTCTAAAAGACAAAACTGCATGGGAATTAGGCCTGATTTGGGCCAGTTTTAGTTGTTCAGGATAATTCTAATTTAATTATCTTTAGGTGGTGGAGAGCTGTTAATATTCTATAATACCTGGTTCGTTTATTTGTTTGTTTGCTTCATTAAAAAAAACCTTTAGTGACCTTTTAATGTCATTATATGCAATTTGAAAACTGCTAAGGAATGATTAGCTTGACAGTGGTATGAAGAATGGCTGCCTGATGGGCCATAATTATGTAATTATATAATTATAGGTTATAATTAGAACAAATAAAGCTTCTGGTATCTGTTGTTGCAACTACAGGTAACAAAACTTACTTTACATTTCAAAACACCAGAATAAAGGAGGTTGGGTCTTTTTCCTACAAAAATAACTGTTTGAGGAGATGATGGGTTATGCCGACTTAACTATCACACAGAGTAGACATGTGTTGAAATCACAGTTTGTGATCAATATGTACAGCTTTGGTGATTCCATGAGTAATGCTTAAAAGTAAGTTTAGAAAATGTGAAAAATGATTAGGATGTGGTGAAGAGGCTATTTTCGTGATTTAACATGAAGTGAGCAGTATTGTTACTTGAAATGTTCTAAGGCTTGAATAAGCTTAGAGACTTAGCCTTTTTTATATTGAAAAGCATAAAAAGTCTAAAATCAGGAATGCCAAAAAGAAGGAAAAAAATTCAAAGATCAAAAAATGGGAAAAGATCCAAAAGCTACAGAGTTTAGATGGAAAAGCAAAAAGGTAAATAGAAGATATTGGAAATGAGAGAATAAAAATGTTGTTTATTTCATTAACAACTGAAGTTAACTTAGAAGCATCATCTCTCAAGTTAAACAATCAAGCTAAATGCTGGAGAATAGAATTTCTGTGTTTCAATGTAAAGCAATGATTGACCCTAATTCTCTCTCCTCATCCAATTAGTGGATCTCTTAGAGCTAAATACAACGAATGAAGTTTTCAAGCAGCACAAACTGAATCAAAATGATCAGCTCCTGAGTGTCCCAGATGTCATCAACTGTCTGACCACAACCTATGATGGGCTTGAACAATTGCATAAGGACCTGGTCAATGTTCCGCTCTGCGTCGATATGTGTCTCAACTGGTTGCTTAATGTCTATGACACGTAAGTTTGTAATTATTCACTAAATGACGATAAGTGAGTGAAACATGTTAATAATAAGCTTAGCAGTATAATCATCATTTTTTTCATTATCATCTTCATCATCATTATCATCTCCTCTACCTCCTCCTCTTCCTCCTCCTTCATCCTCATTATTGGATGATACTAGAGATCTAACTCAGGAACAAGCTTGCACATGGAGGCAAATGCTTTACCACTGGGCTACATCTCAGGTACTAACTTTTTTAAAGGTATTTTCATAATCCTTGTTTCCAGTGGAAAGATTTATTTTTATTGTTTAAATGATTGTTCAAGTCATTCAGCTCCTAACAAAACCATAAGAAAGAACATACAACTGTTCTGTCATGACTTTGTTAGTCAACGAAGGCTTTCAAAGTAGTATTCTCTGTCAAGAAACAGCTAGGGAAACCTAAGCTACACTGATTTCTTTCTTTTTGTTCCTTACTATCTTAGATTATTATTTCAAAAGAAAAATTGCTGACATCCATTGTGAATTAAAATGATTTATTGGCATATAAGAATCTCTGTAATTTTTGTGTGGTCATTTTGAGAATGACTTGGGCAGCAATGAATAAGACTCAATTTGTTTTAAAATATTAACTTCATTGCAATTGTGGTTATGTTTATATAAGGTGCTTTTTTAAACAATTCATGTTGTAGGTCACTAACTTGTGTCATTGAACTATTTCTCATTTAAAAAGCACCTTCAGCTTCCAGCACAGCTCATCTCTCCATTTATGTGACCCTTCTGATTTTGACAGTGTATTGGTGCACTAATAAGTTATAAAAAGACTTGCTGTGAGCTGATATTTCAGAAATGTTGGGAATTATTTATTTTTCTGGGAGGGGGTTGAAGTTTGCAAAAAATGAAAGAAGAAAATGAAGTGTTGTTTTTTTCTTAGATCTTAAAAGTTAGTTCTCATTAGCTATGAGAAAATGTGCATTTGTCAGCCTTTGACTTAAACAGAAAGAAGAGAAATGGTCATTTGTAAGTGCCCATGCTGTGTAAGAAATAAATGATAATGATAGATACAATTTGTCTAGAATTATGTTTACTTCTTTCATTAGAAAATCCCTTTATCTTTCAATATTAACAAATACCATAAAGTATTTTTTAAAAAAATAACAAGATAATAAGGTGCTTGAGAATGAGCCTCAGTTGCCAGAAAGAATGTAGGATTTACTGTAGTACATTGCTGTTTGGTGGTTTTTTTTTTTTTCATGTTGCTTTTTAATACAAACTTTGAGTTCTCCTCGGGTATAATATTAATATTGGCTTAAGTATTTCATTAATTTGGTTCTCAGTGTTTTAAAGCCTTGAAGGAGATCTTTTCTATAATAAATTGACCAAAAATAGCTGGTTCTTTCAAGGTTTTCCGTGAAGTAGCCTATAATGTAGATTCACATGCCAGGAAGAAAGCTAAGTTGGAGTATTTGGGGACTTCATCTGACCCTTTGAAACAGCATGGAGAAAGAGATCTTGATCAAATTTTATGGAGGGTACTCTTCCCCCTCACAGTGTCCAGTTATGACAAGAGTGCTAGATTTCTAGGCTGCGGAAACAAAAACTGGTAGACTGGGTTGCCTAAACATCATTTTCTCACGTTTGTAAAGGCAGAAAGACAGAGCTCAAGGTGCTGGAAGGGGGACTGTGGTGGTGTTGCTGTTATTTTGCCCAGAACCTCTCTCTTTGTTTATTCAATTGCTCTCTTCTTTCCATTATATTCCTGATCTTTTTTCCTACAAGTACAGCAGGCTTACTGGATTAGGGTCTGTCCTACCAACCTCATTTTGGCTGACTCTTTAAAGATGCTGTTGGCACAAAAAGCAGTGTCCAAAGATACAAAGAATTAGGACTTCCATGTTTGAATGTCAGAGGTACACAGTTAAGCTCAGAATGTACATTTATGCTGCTCCCATTCTAGAAGAAGGGAGCAGTGATACAATGTTAAGATGTAACCAGCATGCAAAATGTGATTCATTTTCTGGGAGTTCAATATTGGCATTATTCCATTTCTGATTGTTAGACATGAACATGTGGAAATACACACATATATGTATGTATGTGTATATATTAAAGACAGTATTTTGAAATATATCATTGTTTCATTTTCATGGAGAAAAAAGCCTGCAAGGCTTACCTCCCCTTTTTGCCAGTGAAATATGTCAATAATCCTTTAGGGTCAGTTGGGTTCTCTTCAGTTTTGCTTTCTGTCTTGGACTAAATGAATTAAGCTCAAGAAAAATCAGTGACTCCGATGCCCAGAGTTTATTGCCTGAGTTTCTCTACTGCATGTGGCTTATTCATTTTATCTAGGCAATGGCTGCTAACTCTATGTCAAGCAATGGTACTCTGAATTCCAGGGTAGGGATCCTGAACATTACAGGACCCTTAAGTCTTTGAACTTAAAAAACGATGCTATGTTCAGATATTTTTTTAAGTTTTATGCAACAGAGCAATAGTTCTTTAGTAAAATGTTTTAAAATGTTTTAGGGTTTGGAGAGATGGCTCAGAGGTTAAGAGCACTGACTGCTTTTCCAAAGGTCCTGAGTTCGATTTCCAGCAACTACATGGTGGTTCACAACCATCTATAATGGGATCTGGTGCCTTATTCTGTACATGCAATACAGACCACTATATACATTATAAATAAATCTTTAAAAAATGTTTTAATATAGATTTACTTTAAGCACAGATATTGGGGGAGAGAAAGAGGTTCTCAGGAAAAAGACAGTATGTACCCAAGAGAGGAGCAGACTTCTTAAAAGAGTTTCATTGACTTACCTGTTCTGATGTCATTCATTCATTCATCCAATCATTCATTCGATGTTAGTAACCCAACACTATCATAAGTAGCTGATGAAATCAACTCACATAGAGGGAGGTATATTTTGGATAGTCATTTGAGAGGTTTCTGTCCATGACTGACTTGCCCCTTGCTGTAGGTCAGTTAGCACAGCTGGTGGGAATGCTGGTTGAGTGAAACTGTTCACTTGCTGACCAAGATGGACAGAAAGAGAGGACGTTCCTGTTAGCTCTTTGTAGGGCTTGCCTCTCAGAGGGTGTCTGCTGCTAGCACCTGACTCTTAAACATTCTCCTGCTTCCCAAGTGCACCACCACATCAGAGACCAAGCCTTTAACACATGAGACTTGGGAGCCCCTTCAAATCTAAACTGTAGCACTGTTACATATTTTCAACTGTTTTATTTACTAAGATATGAGGCAACCTGAACAGACCTTTTCAACTTCAAATAATGAGTCATGCAAATAGAAATAAAAAATTCTCATATGAGTGTGGCTTCGAGTTGAGATATGATCTTTCTGTCTGCCCTCTCTTTAACTGATTGAAAACCATCATACTGGGATGCCAGAGTTTATCTGTACGTACCTGTTACAAATTAATCATAGTTACAGGGATAAATTGTATGTTTTATTTTCCTGGTTGCATGGATAGTCTCATTATATTGCTATAGCTAGGCCAATCATACATTATAAATCAAGTAAACTTTCGAGTTCTAACATGTACCCAGGTCCTCCTAATAGTCTCAATATTATGCCCTGGTTGCTATGTGACTTGGCAAACACTTTGGCATCTCAATTTCTCATCTGAAAAATTGAGGTAAAAATATCTGCACAGCTTAGCACACATAAGGTGAGTGTGAAGGACAAATGAGCTAATATATGTAGAGAGGGCTTTATAAACTGTAGCGATCAAATTGACTCCATTTATGAATTCATAGCCTTACTCAGTCTTCATCTTGCCAGGTTAAAAAGTCTTCGTTTCACAATCTTCCTTCCAGATTTAATGGAAATCAAAACCGTTTAAATCATGCTTCAGAGCAATAGTCTGGAACACTTGGTTCAAACATTTTTTCCTCTATAGAGAACATTGACTTCATTTGTTATATTAAGTCATAGTTCTCCAACTCTTCTGAGATGAATATAATTTGAAAGGTACTTAATTCCACAGTTAAACTAATTTCTGAAGTTACTTACAAAAACTGTGAGGGTAACCAAATACTTAGATACTGGGCTATATCACTCACTCATACATTTTATTGGCTCCCAGATGAATATCCAATTAGATACCCAACTTGACATCAAAATTGTCTGTGGTATGGTCCCATTATGCACAGATTAATCAGCCAGTGAGCCTGCATACAAATGCTCCCCCATCCTACGTTTTAGAGGGAGTGTGTTTGTGCCCAGCCCTGTGTCCTCTTCCTCAAGCACTTACCATGGCAGCCCTTGTGTTATTGTAGTCTTCTCTTTTTTAGGGGGACTAGGACAGGCTAGTGATTGAATCCTGAGCCCCCCTCCATGCAAGCCAAGTGCTCTGCCACTGAGTTCCAAGTGCAGGCCTTGATTTTGTACTTCTTTATTAACCATGAGAGGCTGTGGACCACTCAAAGTGCTCTCACTAAAACCTAGCAACCACAGTAACCTTGCGCCTGATTTTTGATTTCCGCACATAAAGGTTGTTGATATTGTGTTTCCTCTCGTCATTCTCTTTTCTTACCTCCCTAGCTAGTATGTGAGTTTATTGAATAAGAATCATGTCCTCTACTTTTCCGTGCTTCCTAAAGTTCGTAGAATGATTCTGGGATCATAGATTACAGTAAGCCTTTATAGCTGCTGCTGGTGGACTGGATAGATGATTGACATTTATCTTTCTTGTATTTTCCCAATCAACTGGAGGTCAGGCTCTACTGGAGCCATTTTGATCCCTTAAAGAATGGCCTTGTCCTTACCCACATCTGCACAGTTGTCCCTTGGTGCATTCATTCAATAGCCTGTGTTATTTTTCTAAAAGTAAATTGTCTGTGGTCAGATGATAAACACTTTCCAACTCTTGAAAGAAGAGGATAGACATTGTCTATTTCCTGTGTCTATTTTGGGGGTTTTAGGAAACCCTAAAAAATATTAAGTAGAAACTGATATTTAGCATGGCTCAATTTATTTGAAACTGGCTGGTATTTCTTGTGACTAGCCTGGGCTATAACTTGTGATAATTGTTCTGTCTCTACATCGTGAGTAATGAGCATATAGGTGTAGCTATCACACTTAGCAATCACTTAAGCATTCTTTTTAAAAATAACATTTCTATGTTTTCTGTCATGGTTTATATGCAGACATTTACCCAATCATTTAATCACTTGAGAATGGCAGAATATTAATTAGTATGACTAAGAAAACACCACTAAATCAAGAGTTAAAGGTGATGTAGCAATGAGGTTCCTCCACACTATACTCACATGTTACAAACATTTATGCAGTTTTAAAAATGCTGTAAGTTGCAACATGTACTAATTACTCCTCTATCACCGTGGTAAAACGCCACAACCAAGGCAGCTTATAGAAGGAAGGGGTTTTGGGGGGATTCCAGTTCCAGGGGACCAAGCGTTGATCACCATTGTGGAAAGTGCCATGCATGGCTGGAGCAGCAAGTAGAGTGAACACACTGAGACCTCAAAGTCTACCCTCAATAGCATAGTCCTCCATCAAGGCCACACTCCTAAAACGCCCAAACAGCTCCATAGCTAAGGACTAAGTTCACATACTGCAGGGACACTTCTCATTCAAATGACTACACTAAGTCTTATGTGCCCATTTAATAACGTGAACATTTGCTTATTTGTTTTAAGTGTTCTTTAAACTAAGAAAATTCAGGGAATAAACAAACCTCATCTGAAAATGGATGGAGATTATGAAATAATCAATACAGCAATAAGACGTTTTACTGGGCTATGTGTTGTTCCACTAGAAAGATCATGTCCTTCTAATTTTATGGTACTTTTCCCATTCCTGGCATCTTCCACCATAACTAGTGCTTTTTTAACAGCTTAATAGTACTTTCATTGACATTGGAATAAAGACAACCCTACTTTTACAGATAAAATAAAGCTTTTTGCCAGTTCATAAGTGATATTGAAATGGTGTCTTACTGGCTTAGTATGAAAGTATTTCCTACTGCTGTTTAATTAATAAATTCCATTTTAATTTCAAGTTCATGCTTTCACTAATACAGATATCATACCTCCTATTTGAAATCATTCACTACTAAAATCACAGTAGTAATTTATAGAACACATTGACAATATTAAAGTAAATGGAGACAGCAAATTTTAACATCTTATAAATGCTGAGTCTTCAACACACTGTTTCTTTGTACTTTTTTACATTTGATTGTTAATTTATCAGTATCCTTTTCCTGCTCTATAAAGTTGCCTGAATACTTTATGTAGCTTGCTTGCATATTTTGTGCAGCTTTTATGTATACTTTGATTTTTACATTTATAATCAACAGATTTTATTTATAGCATTTCGAAAAGTGAAATCTATTTGGCTATATAATCATTGTTTTTATATTTCCTTAATGTGTTCTTGGGCTGTGTGTTGTGTATCAAAAGACTTTAATGTCTTTTTCAAGCCATGTGTGTGTATATTTAAACTGCTTATATATCGTTAAATTATGTCATGAAGCTGTGGTATAGGTTTGACAGTCATTGTTAATTGTTAGTATTACTGTCAAAGGAGAAAAGTTGTATCTTTAACTTGCATTCATTATGCGGTGATTGATTCTCAAGAAAATGGCATTCAAGATACTGTATACAGTTTTAAATGCATATAACCCATCTTGTAATTTCAGGGGTCGGACTGGGAAAATCAGAGTGCAGAGTCTGAAGATTGGACTCATGTCTCTCTCCAAAGGCCTCTTAGAAGAAAAGTACAGATGTATGTAAGATCTCTTCTGCCAGATAGTCTTCTAATGTTAATATCAACTTACTGGGGACTAACTTTATATAATCTTCTATAATGCTAGTTTCCATTTTGGAGATCCTTGCTATGTATGGTCCAGTTTGGGCAAAGATGATGGTGTGAAGAGAATTGAGTCTGTGAAATTTCAGAAGCTGATTGTAGGTGAGGTACCTTGGTGGAGTAAGAACTAAGCACAAATGTGTATGCCATTTAAATCTTAGAATAATCTCCCCAAAATGTAGGTTTTACAATGTTTTTTTTTTGTTAGCTGAGCAAATTAATGCTGAAATAGATCAAGAATCTAGTCAAAGGCCTTGACCCATTAAAATGTTGGGCTTGAACTAAAAGCAACCTTTTTTAGCTACCATGTGTCCTTTTTTATATACACTGTGGGGGGGGGTGTATATATTTATATATACACCCCAACATTTTTATGACTCCACAACCCCTTTTCTGTTTTTTTTTTTTACTCTTTTTTCTTCTGTTTATATTCAATCCTTAAATAAAAAGGGGGGGGGAGAAAATGTTAAGAGGGACTAACATTTTTATTAGTATTAATTCTAAATAGTGATATTTTATAGTTTTGACATTATGAAATGCTTTTAATTTTTATTTTGCTTGTTTATAGCTATCAAATTAACCAGTGGTGCCCCTTTAGTATGAATTTCTGAATGATAACTTGGTATTCTCAAGAAGGGACCAGCATTTACACCTTTCCCATTTAGTGACCAACTCTCATGAGGTGTTCCTTGATCACCCTTGAGCACTTCTAGCCACAAGTATTGTTACCTGTTTTCTGGTACACTGAGCTGCTTTCAGGGGGTGAACAATGATGTCAACAATTGTAGCATCAAGTAAGTTAAGATAGTGTATTACAAGTTGCCTAAAATTGCAGTAGTCAAATAAATATTCACCATGTGTATATGTCTCCAAACTCATCACCATGGTGACTTATCTTCTATTTTAATTTGTCCAAAAAAAAAAAAAGTAATTTGATGCAGCCAAGCACACTTCCAGATGATTCTGTGCAGATAAGTGTGTATATTTTTTCTTTAATAGAATATGTAGTGTCCTTCTCTTTCATTTTTTAGGTGTTTTAATTTACTTTTTAATTAAATTTTTATTTTTATATTAGTTGCAGTTTATTCACTTTGTATCCCAGCTGTAAGCCCTTTCCCTCATTCCCTCCCAATCCCACCCTCCCTCTGTCATTTCCTCCCATTCCCCTCTCAAGTCTGTGTATTTAGAGGAGAAGGTGGAGAATAATTCATAAATAGAAAGAAATCAAAAACCAAAAGCTGGGTACAAGGAAGAAGTGGAAGTGTGGGAGTCTGTGAATAGCTCAGGGGTCCTGCTGAGCATGCTTAGGCTGTTGGACACACCCCAGAATCAAGTGGTCCTGCTGAGCATGCTTAGGCTGTTGGACTCACCCCAGAATCAAGAAAACAAACTTTTCTCCTTTACCACTGGCCTTGTACCCTACCTAAGTCTAGTCTCTTCTAAAAGCATGCAGCATTCAAATTCATGTACCATTAGGGGTTACTGTTAGATTGTTTCATTTCAACTGTCAAGCCTAGAACCTACAGGCTTGATATTCTTACATAATTTGACAAGAATTCTTGAGAAAGAGATAGGAGATGTGGATTTGTTTGGGACAGAAGCTGACTGTGGGATCAGGAGGTGAGGTTCCTTTTGTGAACCTTGCAAGCCATGTAAAGAGAAGGAAAGAAGCCTCACCTAAGCCCTACCTAAAGTTTTGTTGGTGGCCCTTGGCCTAGAACTTCAGGAATCTCATTATCCAGAAAAGATGTTTTACAAACTTGAGATCTTGACATTTCTAAAATAATCAGGAAAAGAAAGAATTACTGAAAAATCAGTGTTCCAAAATTAGTACAAGATTTGTCATTCTAATCATCTGTGATTTGGGGTTTTCTATGCTCCTGAAAGACTTGGGGCTTTAAAAGTTACAGTTACATCATAGTGCTGAATGGACTCTAAATGAATGCAATTCAAGCTCAAGATTTGCATTTTCTTTAAATGCTCAGATTTGTGTAGGGAAGTAGAAGCCCCTGTATTGCAAGTTTCTACTATTTAACCCACAATGGATGCCACTTTAGGACATAATTAAAGAAGAACTCTCTTGGGTTTAATCTTTAGTCTAAGTCTTTATTGAGGCTCTGAAACTGTTCTGAGGTTCAAATTTGCTTCTTATATTGAGATTCTTAGCAATTCTGATTCCATTTTTGATTTCCCCAGTGTTGTGAGAACATCTCTTCATTATTATTTCCTTTGTTAAAATTAATATTCAAGACAAATCACTCCTTAGACTCAATGATGAGAGCCATCCATATGAAAAGATTTTGCAGTGGCCCAGGTCAGTCTTCATCCAACTGGTGCCTATGACTTGTGACTTAGTAAGAGTGGCTTTGGTGTACATCCTAGCATCCCATGTCCCCTCCTGCAAATTCCCAGGGGCTTGCTGCCATCAGCAGATGCACAATCAGCAAGCATCATTTGGAAAGTCCCTTTCCTCTCCTCTAGGCTGCTTTTTTTTTTTTTCCAGATTTGTCTTTTGGTTGTTGTTGTTTTTATCAAACAACACATTGTAGCCCAGTCTCACATCGTCATTCTGCCTTTTGTGTCTGACTAAAGTAGTGAGAATGTAGAATTGTACTTGGTGGTACCTTTTCACTATACTCTGTGAGTAATGGCCTAGCAGCATAGCTTTCTGCCTCAAAGCAGGAAAGCTGGGCACAGTTATGCTCTTAAAAATATGTGCTTCTCTGTAAAAATCATTGTACATATACACAGGTATACAACAAGTGTCATTATAAGAGTTCTGGGCCAATGTTTTGGGGATATGATGGTCTTTTTTAAAAAAAAAATAATGAAACAAATGGAGCTCTAAACAAATCTAAACCAACAAATGATGAAAATAATTACGTTTATCTATAATGAATTTGCTTTCCCCTCATGTGCTTATAATTAAAACTGTATTTTGTGATAATTACTGTGTCAGTATCACTCAGTATAACTTCAGTTTGAAACTTCATTGATAACACTACTGACATCCTTCCCCTTTGACAAGAAGAGACTGACATTTTATTGCTATTTATCAGGTATTGTTTGAAAATAGTATTATAAGACCTCCTAAGTATTCACTCCCCTTATACTCTTATTATCACATGATGAGCATTTATATTGTATGTCTCTCAAACTGTTAGAACTTGAAATGCTTCCCAAATGTGATGATTTCAATTAAAAGGGGGATTGTTTTTATTAGCTGTGTCTCCCTGTGGAAGAAGTAACTTCCTTTACCACATTAGCATCTTGATTGGGAATCTTCTATTAATTCTGATCCTCAAAATGTTACACATAGTGGGTCAAAGATAAATATCCCAGGAAGCAGGGTTATAATGTTGTTGATTTTAAAATGTTAGGAAGCAAAGCAGTGTTTATTTTTCTTATGCTTGGAAAAGCCAAAGAAAGGCAAAGGATACAAACATTTTAAGTCCTAAAATTGAAAAAAAAGTTTCATTACAAAAAACAAAACAAAATGAGTTTATATAGTTAGTAAGTTCCTAAAATGAAAAATTAAGCTGTCTTATTTTTGGTATTTATAATACAAAGTATATATAAACATAGACATACCTAAAAGAAGATGAAATATGTGTTTATAGAATATTGAATTTGTGAGTGAACACAAAAGTTAGTAAATCAATAAAACATAAAGGTATGCTTGATAAGCTATATCCTTTAGCAAATAATAAGGGAAGCTTTGTTTTGCTTCATTCTCTTTCTCAAGGGAATATCTTACAGAGATCATAAGACTAACCAGTGTACATGTATTTGTAGTATTTAAAAACATTATTTTAGTTGACCGGATTGTATGTATTGACCTATGACATAAGGTTATTCTAAGACATGTGGCTCATGTTGTTCTGGTTACAGAGAGCACATTAAGAGCCTCAGAACTGAACAGGCACCTGATCTGGATCATGTCCCTCACTGTTTTGCTTTGTTTTGTTTTTATGTTTTCAGTTCATATTACCAAAGATAACGCTTTGAGTAGCAGATGGTGACATCTTGTTTTCCCTCTTTGTAGGTCTGTTTAAGGAGGTGGCAGGGCCAACAGAGATGTGTGACCAGCGTCAGCTTGGTCTGCTGCTGCACGATGCCATCCAGATCCCTCGACAGCTGGGGGAGGTAGCAGCCTTTGGGGGCAGTAACATTGAGCCCAGTGTTCGCAGCTGCTTCCAGCAGGTAGGCATGAACATCCGGGGTGTGTAGGATATGCTGACAAGGGGACGTGAAGATGTTCCCAAGAAAGGAATCAGTTAGCAGTACCAGCCCTCTTAATGTTTTGTTTCTTCAGTCATATTTGATTCGAGAAATAGTAAAACCTGGATAGATATCTTTTTCCTGAAGTATAAACTGAAGTACAACACCCTGACTCCGTCCTCATTCTGTTGTCACCTGTCCCCCTGTTCTTAGCTTTCCATGAACTCACTTTATTCTTGATGCCTGCATTTACACCCTTAGACATGTGTCTTCTGCTTAGAATATTCTTCCTTTTCTGTAGACACGCTCTTCTCCTGCTCATTCTGTCGTCTTTCCATGTTGTCTTAGCTCTTAGGTGCTCTGAATGTCCTCCTCAAGCCCTCTCTGATGAGGATGTTCTCCCTACTCTAATGACATCTTCTCCCTAATGCTCACTACAAGATGACATTGTACTGAGTTGTGCAATTATTTGTTTAGTATTGCCTCCCCCTTGCACACCTAAGCTTCTTGAAGACAAAAGATGTACCAATCATATATGTATCCATCCGTAGTCTGCTCTTGCTGCTGTAGCAGAATATATGAACTGGCTCTTGCTGCTGTAGCAGAATATATGAACTGGGTGGCTTATGGACAGCAGACATGGATTCCTCAGTTCTAGAGGCTGAGAACCTGACCATCAAGGTTCCAGCAGGTTTGGTGTCCTGAACAAAGGATCTCTGACAGCACATGCTTGTTGGTGGAAGAGGGACTTACCCCATGCACTTCAGAAGAACATAAGCATTCTGATGGTTGCGTATCCCCTCGTAATACATTGGACTTCATATTGACTCTGCTGGACGTTTGCTTATCAAAGGAATAAAAATGCCTTAATGTTCTCTGTAGAGATTTTTTAAAATATATTACAAAAGCAGTCATCTTCTCTTTAACAGTATATATATATATATATATATATATACATAGACAGAGAACCATGTATAAAGTTTGATGCTGATATGAGTTGCTAATTTTCACCTGGGCAAGAGCTACAGTTTCTTTTTAAATGCTTACTGTGCATAAGCACATTTATAAATGCTACTGATGTCATCCATATGCATAAAGTTAGAAGCCTACAAGATATTTTTCCAAAGCATAGCCAATGATTTATCACTGCTGAGAAAAAAAAAATGCTCACACTGTATCTTTGAGGATACTCAATGTCATGGGTTATTACATTTTATAATGGCCTTTTTTCTTATTTTAGAAATAAAAAATACTAAATGATTTTTTTCTAAATATGATTTATAGTCATATATGTCAGTGCACAGAATGACCTCAACCACAGCAGGAAAAAAACATTCGGTGAAATTTTCCTCTGCTGTCCTACACAATCACTCAGTATTAGGATTTGAGGAAGACTTGAGATACCTCGTATGATCTATTTTGATAAACTGGAGAGCCTGCAAAGCATATTTGTACCTGTCCACCTCCAGTGTGAGAGCATGACAGAACAGGGTCAGGACACAGCAATGATTCCCTTTACTTAGTGCTTGTAAAGGCCTTCCACTTGGTTTGGTCACCAGTGAGTCCTCACCTTTATCTGTTTACCATCTTAGAAAAGTATATGTTATAGAATTAAAGGATACGTATGGAAAGCTTACCTGGAATTGTGTGGCTGTTTATGTTGTGTTCTTCTTTTTCTTTTATTTGGGCATTGAGGGGCTAGGTAGATGGCTCAGCTGTGAAGGGCTGGCTGAGTAAACGTGAGGACCTGATATTGTATCTCTATAACCCTCTCAGTCTGCTGCAGTAGTAATTGGCACATGCTTGTAATCGCAGCATGGAGGAGGCAGGAACAGGACGACCCTTGGGGTTCATTGGCCAGCTAATCTAGCCTCTCTGTGTGTTCCAGGCTAATGAGAGACCCTGTCTTAAAAGTAAGATGGCAGGTACTGGGGGAATGAAAGCTGAGGTTGACCACTGGCCTCTGCATACATGCAAACTTACATGAAGGTGAACCTGTGTGTATGCTCATTAAAAAACACACACATAAATAAAAGTTGAGCATTGAGGAATTGTTTCTCTTTCCCCCTTGCCTCTTGTGTATGACAACGGCTGCCTTCTTCCCCACCTGCATTTTTTCTAATTTTAGTTTCTAGAAGTTTCTTATCTTGAAGAACCTATTTGTGACTTCACTAAACTGGAGTCATGTGGCATTTCTGTTATGCAAATTTGCAACAGCAACACCTGCTCCAGCTTCACTGAAGAGCTGTTCTTCACTTTCTGTCTCTTCCCCAGAACAACAACAAGCCAGAGATCAGTGTGAAGGAGTTCATTGACTGGATGCGTTTGGAACCACAGTCCATGGTGTGGTTGCCGGTTCTGCATCGTGTGGCAGCGGCTGAGACTGCAAAACATCAAGCCAAGTGCAACATCTGCAAAGAATGCCCGATTGTTGGGTTCAGGTGAGATGCACTAACAGAAACTAGAAGTCAGTGGTTTCTGTTCTCCTTGTATGTTCTCATAGTAGGCTGGTCATCCTTTCCCATTTATTCTGGCTTGGTGGCTGGCTTCTTGAGTACATTTATACTCATCATCATCCAACTTTCTAAAGTGGAATTCCTTCTCATTGCCTATGTACAAACTTACTATGTTCTTATAATTATTTATAACACTTTAATCTAGAATCAGGAAGTTTTGTAAATATCTTTTTACTGAGGCCATAGGAATGTTCACGCAAAATAATTGAATTATAGATTGAATAATTGAATTATAGTTCTCAACAAATTTGTTGCCTGTTCCAAGTTGTTTGGGATCAAACTCAGGAAGATGGAAGCAACATGTAAAATATGAACTGAGAAGTCATCAGATAACTCCATTTTATTTCTGCTAAGTTTGGTGTGATCAATCTTACTTTTCCTTTGCCCATTAGTAAACTGCTAAAGTATGTTCTTTCTCTCTCCTTCCCCCACCTTTTCTTCTGTGTGTATGTATGTACATACTTCTGGATATGAGTGCATGTTCATGGAGACCACAGGTTTGGCACCAAGTACCTTCATCTTCCTCGACCACTCTCCATCTTATTTTCATACAGAACTCTCACTGAACCTGGAGCTTGAATTCAAATAGGTTGAACAGCAACCCCAGGCATCTTTCTGTCTCTGCTTCCCTAGTATTATGATTACTGATGTGTGTCACTAGGGCCAGCATTATTATGTCAGTTTTGAAGGCTCTGAACTCAGCTCCTCATGCTTGTCTGAGCCAGGCCTGCCAGGTTCCATCCATCTTGTAGTGTTCTCATTGTGTCAGGGTCATTGACTTATAACCTTAGAAGAGTCTGTGTAGGAACTATGTACAATGGTTGTTGCAAGGTGAAGTGTTTATTCACCAGTTTTTTATTTCCTCTTGGGTAAGTGTGCATTAGACCTCCTAAAACATGTCCAGAGCAGTATATGCTTTAAGCAGGAGAAAACAGTGTCATTTTATTATTCCCCATCACATTATTAGTTATGGTCAGCCTGATATGGTAATCCACTAAGCCTACAAGTAACATTGAGCTTTTCTGTAAATTGGGGACATGAGAAGTGTGGGTATGTGAGTAAATTTAAGATTTATTTTTATTTGTATGTGTGTGTGTGTGTGTGTGTGTGCACGCGTGCGCATTGTTAGAAGCCAGAGGACAGTGACAGATCCTTCAAGTTGGAGTTAGCAGTTATAATCTATCCAGCATGGGTGCTGGGGACCAAACTTGGGTTCTCTGGAAGAGTAACAAGCACTCATACACACTAAGGCATGTCTGCAGCTTGTCTGTGCCAAACTTTTGTGAAAATGCCAGAGTTTTCTAATAATTACTTCCAAATTGAATTTAAATTTTTCTCAGTTTATTTATTTTATGTGTATTATATTGTAAGTTTGTGTACTATGTACATGCAGTGCCCGTGGAGGTCAGAAAGTATGTCAGATCCCCTGAAGCTGGAGTTACAGATGGTTGTGGGCCACTGTATGGATGCTGGGATTGAACCTGCATCCTCTGGAAGAACAGTCAATGCTCCTGACTCCAAATGAATTTTAATGAAATCTTAGATCTACAGGGTGTTTAAAAGCTGAGAACTGCTTCAGTTAAAATTACACACAACTGGTCAACAGCATCATGCATGAACGAGAGGCTTCATCTCTTTTCACGCAAACAAAATGCAAAGATAGACAACCCATGAATGGTGCTGTATGGGCACCTTGGTTCTCAGCTCTGCCTTTATAATCTCTGCTATCTTCAACTTATGATGACATCACACTAGCAAATTGACTCTTCCAGATGGATGTCCCTTCCGTCTTTAGTAAGGAGGTGAAAGGAATTCTCTTCTTCCCATTTGAGTCAGCCCCTTAGAATCCCAGTGGGAACACGGCCCAGGACGACCTGGGCCGTCCTTCTTTACCACCACCAGCAAGCATGACTGAGAAATATTATTTTTAGCTGAGCACATTGCTAAAATGTGCTGACAGTACAAGATTTCTTACTGGTGAAGAATTTGAAAGAGCTATCAGCACTAAACAAGATTCCACTAAGGAGAGACGATGTCAATCATATTTGTCAAGACACATTCACATCTGTTTATCATTTTATTGCATGCCTGCATATAATACTCAGTAATAAACAACTTTTAAATAAAATATTATAAAACTTAACTTAGGAACAAGGTATATATATTCCTCCAAAATCCAGAATCCTTTTTAATAAATAAATAAATTATTTAGGCATTTAATAAATAAATAAAATATTAGACATTTAATATAGGATAAACATACTAAAATCCATAAACCTAAAGAAACTAAGCAAGAAGGAGGACCATGGGTAAGATGATCAATCCTCATTTAGAAAGGCAAACAGAATAGACATCTGATGAGAGAGAAAACAGAGGACAGGCCAGGAGCCTACCACACATGGCTTCTGAAAGACTCTACCCAGCAGGGTAGCAGCTGCTAAGACTCAGCCAAACTTTTGGCAGAGTGCAGGGAATCTTATGAAAGAAGGTGTAGATAAAAAGACCTGGAGAGGACAGGAGTTCCACAAGGAGTAAAACAGAACCAAAAAATCTGGGAACAGGGGTCTTTTCTGAGACTGCTACTCCAAGGATCATGCATGGAGATAACCTAGAACCCCTACACAGATGTAACCCATGGCAGCTCAGTCTCCAAGTGAGTTCCCTATTAAGGGAACAGGAGCTGTCTCTGACATGAACTCAGCATCTGGCTCTTTGATAAACTGGCCCCCCCTGAGCGGGGTGCAGCCTTACGAGGCTACAGAGGAAGACAATGTAGCCAGTTCTGATGAGACCTGATAGGCTAGGATCAGATGGAAAGGGAGGAGGACCTCCCCTATCTGTGGACTGGGGAAGGGGGATGGGAGAAGAGGAAAGGATAGTGGGATTGGGAGGGAATGAGGAAGGGGGCTACAGCTGGGGTACAAAGTGAATAAATTGTAATAAATAAAGCAATAATTATATCAAAAAAATAATGCTTAGACCCATAGATCTACAATCTAAAATCTGTCTTTGATTCCATTTAAAAAAAACAAAAACAAGAAAATCATGAAATTTGCAAGCCAATGGATCATCCTGAGTGAGGTAACCCAGAAGCAGAAAGACACGCATAGTGTATACTCAATTAGAAGTGGATAATTAGCCATATGATATAGGATAAACATACTAAAAGCTACAGACCCAAAGAAGCTAAACAACAAAGAGGACCCTAGGGAAGATGCTGAAATCTCCATCAGAAGGGCAAACACAATAGGCACCTGAAGCGGTAAAAGGGAGGGAGCAGGATGGGAGCCTACCACAGATGTCCTCTGAAAGACTCCACCCAGCAGGGAACCGGAGCAGATCACAGCCAAAGCAGAGTGCGGGGAGTCTTATGGAGAAATGGGGGTGGGGTAGAAGGACTCGGAGGAGACAGGAGCTCCACAAGGAGATCAACAAAGCCGAAAAATCTGGGGCCAAGGGAGCCTGCAGAGACTGATGGATCAACCAAGGACTGTGCATGCAAAGGACCTAGAACCCATGCTCAGATATATCCCAAGGCAGCTCAGTCTCCAAGTGGATTCCCTAGTAAAAGGAGCAGGGACAGTCTCTGACGAACTAGGTTGCCTACTCTTTAATCACTTTCCTTTGGAGGTAGTACCAGCCCACAGAGAAGAGGATCCAGGCAAGCCTGATGGGGCATTATAGGCTAGGGTCAGATAGTAGGGAAGGGGGACTCCCCCTTTTCAGTGCCTTAGGAGAGGGAGATGGGTGGGGAAGAGGGCGGGGTCTACGGTTGGAATACAAAGTGAATAAATTGTATGTATAAATAAATAAAAATATATAGGTCGATAGATAAACAAACAAACAAACAAGTAAATAATTGGCACTGAGATACAAAGTCCTGCATTTGCAGTAGATACACAACCTTGTTTTGCTTGCTGCTTTGGACCTGTGAGGCTTGTTACCAAGTGACCAGTTTGGATTAAATAGCAGGAGTGATGCCTGTTCTTTTCTCCACTGCAGGTATAGGAGCCTAAAGCATTTTAACTATGATGTCTGCCAAAGTTGCTTTTTTTCCGGAAGAACAGCAAAGGGTCACAAGTTACATTACCCAATGGTGGAATACTGCATCCCAGTAAGTACAGAGCTTTTGGATCAACTGACTTGTTCTGACATTCATTGGTTTGTTTGTTTGGTTTGGTTTTTCAATACAAAGTTTCTCTGTGTAGCCTTGGCTGTCCTGAAACTCTGTAGACCAGGCTGGCTTACAGAGATCCTCCTTCCTCTGCTTCTCCTAAAGTGCTGGTGTTAAAAGCACGCACTTCTACTGGCCAGCTAGTGCTGACATTTTTATCCAGTGCATTTTTACCTAACTTTTTTATAAAACCTTTTTCAAGGATTTATGGACATGATTTTCATTGTTTGCTTTTTAAGCACATGTGTTTGTGTTTGTCATTTGAATTAAGAAAAAGTCTACTTCAAATATACTTTGTTAAATTTTCAAGTATATATTTTGATTTTAAACTTAACTTTCTTGGAAACAAATTAAGAATTCATACTGATTTATCTATGTTGAAAATGAAACTATTTGCTGAAAATAGCCACATTTCTCTTAGACTGTTAAAACATGTTTTCTGAAAAAAAGTTGTACAATAGCCACATTTCTCTTAGACTGTTAAAATATGTTTTCTGAAAAAAAGTTGTACATTATCAGAAATGAAAAATAAAGAAATCAAAAATATCATCTAGTCCTTTAGTTTCTGAACAAACTACCTTCTAATATTTTTGCATGTTCTAATTTTATAAAATGTGCATATGCATATATTTGTATATGTTTATTTTTGACTTAATTTTTTTAAAGACACTGTGTAGCCCTGGCTGGCTAGTGCTCATTCTGTATATAGGTATTGAACTTAGAGAAATCCACCTATTTTTGCTTTCTGAGTGCCAGACTTGCATGACCATGCTTGCTCTTTATATATATATATATATATATATATATATATATATATATATATATATATCATCTGGAGTTTTTCATTCGACTTTGTAGGTAATGGCTGTACCCCATTTTCCTTAGACTATAGCTTCCTGTTACAAAGTATTACTTGAATGAATTACCAGAGTTGGCTTAACCACCTTTAAATTTAGGACTTCAGTTTCCTATAAGTAACATTCAAAGACATTACTGAGAAAGCAGCACTTTATAATTATTATATAAATTATATTTCCATTGCATAAATGACTAGAAGCTGGTGACATAGGTCAATGAATATGAGTATCTTCATGGCCAAAATACTTGATGCTGAGTCATTTTCCTGAAGAAGGCTTGACACCATATGATACTGTCAAGTTTGCTAATGTCTTCCTTTTGCCATACCCTCCTCCCCCAGCACTGGAGTTTTGTGGCTCCTTTGATATCAAGCGGCTTTGTCTTGAGATTATCCTCACTTTCTGTTAGTAGTTATGCCTTCAGTTCCTTCCAAATCATGCCAAAATTTAATCATAGGGCTGTGTATTTTCTTTGGTTTAGAGAATTAAGTAACTTTGTGGATCATAAATTTATATAAAGACAGCAGTACTTACAAAATATTCACATACAGTTCTATTCTTACTGTCTTATTTTAAGTAAATAGAGACTCTTACATGTGGAGAAGAAATTTCTAGAAAATGTTGCTGATTTATAATGGATGAAATAATCTTGATGCCTAACATTAACTAGGAAAATATTACCCCCAAGGAAGCTAGGGAAGTACCATTTATTATACTTATTAATTTATTTACTAAACCAACTTACCTGAATTTTTACTATATGCCAGGCATTATTATCAAAGCTCAGTGCTCGTTCAAGTGGTAATGACAGAGTCTAACTAGTAGATGATCCATATGCACCTGTGAGTAGTATGTCTATACACCATCGTGCGCACAGTAACTGAGTTTGTTAGCAGGGGGTGCTGGCTAAGGGAGAGTGAGGTACACTGAGTGGAGCTAAGCAGAGTGTGACTGAAGAGTGACAAAGGGCAGCCAATGTGATGTCTTAGGTCAGCTGTGTCTACACTGAGAGAAGTTAAGATAAATCTGCTTAAAGATTGGGAGACATGGACCTTTTTGCCTAATAATCTTTCAGAGAAATGCTTTTCAAGGTCCTCAAGAGAGAGAGTCCTGAGTTATAAGAGCGCCACAGAGAGTTCAGAATCCTCAGTCATTTTTGATCAGTCTTCTTGAGGTGGTCAAGGCTCATCTTCAGCTTTGCATTAGGATAAACAGTAAAGTTTTTGAGCAGCATAGTTTTCTTCCAGGTAGATAAGCTGCTAAGTGAATGTGGGGGGGGGGGGGGAGGTGCAAGGAGTAGGCAAGCTTGAGCCATCAGAAATGCAGGTAATGTCTGTTCCATACAATACATAAGAGAGTCCTTCTACCTTATAGAACAAAATGGGAGCCTGGTCTTCAGACAAGGCACCATAAAAAACACTGGGTCCTAAAGTGAAGTCCCCAGAAAAAAATGAAGAGGTGGGATCCCCTGTCAAAAAGTTACCGGGGATTTTCAAATGTCAGTGAAGGAGCATTAAACTGATCTGGGGATGGTCTGAGCATGGGCGCTCTGCAACTGCCTAGGCCTTCTGTCCAGTGAAAGGGACCATGATAGAACAAAGGCTTGATGAAAGCAGTGTCAGGTTGTGTGACACCCTTCAGATCTTTATAAGAGATTCGGATTGGGAAGAAATATAATGTTAATATTTACATGATAATAGCTAGAAATTTAGGGGGCTGATTATGAGGATCTAGTATTAAATGGGAAAATCAAGAGAAGTGGATGAGGCTAGAGAATGATGTAGAATTACTATTTTTATTCTCATTAAATACAATCATTTCTAATAGTTTTCTAGCATCCTCAAGCAATTTGAAATCAAGACATGTTTAATACTCATGGGCCAATGGAAGCCTGCCTGTGGTGACTAATGTGAAGTCCCCTCTCCTACTACCAATGTTGAATACCCTTCTCTCCACCACCCCCAATACACAAACCCTCTCTGTCAGCATTTCTCAACCTGTGGATCATGACCCCTTCACGTCAGACAATCCTTTAACAGAGACCATAAGAAAACAGATATTTATATTACAAATCATAACAGTAGCAAGATTATAGTCATGAAATAGCAAATAGCAATGAAAATAATTTTCTACTTAGGGGTCACCACAACATGAGGAACTGTATTAAAGGGTCACAGTATTCGGAAGGTGGGGGTCCACTCCTTTAAGTCATCCCAAACTCTTTTTATTATGTAGTCTTTTCCAAGTAACTGAAATTCCAGTTTACCCTTTAATTTTTTCTGGGTTAAATCTTCCTTTTTCAAACATTTGCCTTTTCCTGAACTTATGGGGCAGACCTATCTATGTTAGTTTCTACATTTAACCTACAACTTTAGTTCCTTTTCATTTGTTTTGTGCTGCAGATCAAACCCAGAGCCACAGGTATGCTAGGCAAACAGCCTACCTCAGAGCATGCCAGACTAGCAATCTATTACAGAGCTTAAACTATAACTTTTTCTAAAGTACCTAGATAGAGCTGTAAAGTGAATCTTAGAGGCATACTCTTTCTTTAAATGGTACGACATGACTTTACTGCTTACCTTTTTTTCCCCCTACATTCTTTAGATCTTTTACTTTCACTGTCTGCTGTCTTCTTTTTAAACAAATTATATTTATGGTCCATCCATTTTTCCCTTAACATCCACCTCAAAAAATGGGCTTAAACACGCACTTGTTTTTTTCTCAGTAAAGTGATAATAAGTGATACTTGTGCGTTAAATGGATGTGACCTTTCCATAAATATCTTGGTATTTGCAGTTCTCACAACCCATCTTCTTTTCTGGTTAAGAAAATGGTCCATTCACATTACTGGCTCATCTCTTTCTCCTTCAACTCCTTCAACTCCTTCAAGGTCACATTTTACCCTTCTCAATGCTTGTATTGCTAAAACGTTTAATTTTTAAGCCTCATTTTACGTCACTTTTACTCCCCAAAGATTCCACCAACCTATCAGCTTATTATTTGTGACAATGTTTTTGTTTAAATGTAGGAAGACTAATGGTGTATGAATTAGCTATAATGATTCATGAAGGTATTTTATTATACCGATAATAAAATATTTACATGAGGAAATGGAGCAGAATTTTTCTTTTTCTAGGAAATCATCTTTAACTCTTATTACCTCTGACTAGTCTACAATCCAAATTTGTACCTTAATAATTCCTTCAGTAAGCTCAATAAAAGTTTATGCTCAAGAGACAGCATGACTATATTTAATGTCTCTTTCCTTTCTCTGTCCCATTCACTTGCATCTTACCTTTTTTCACAAAAATACTTAAACTGATAATTGTAGAGGAATCCTTGTAGCATCCTCTTGGAGTTGGACCTCTGATAATACAGTACATTATAGTAGAAGCATGCAGTAAACAGACCATTTATATCCTGAGCAAGAAAACAGAGAAAAATGCAGAGAGAGTTTCTCACAATCCCCTTTAAGAGCATTCTGCCAATAACTTGGTCTTCTACCAGGCCTCACTTTCAAAAGCGTCCTAATAAGAACACCCCTGGATATTGCCTATAATACATGAACCTTCAGGAAACAGTCAGCAACCAAGCTTAGCCTCTTATATGCTGCTGTAAGAGACCACAGATAGGTGATGTGACATAAGCCGCCTCTTACGTGGCTAATGTTTCTTTTTTTTTTTAATTTATTTATTTTTATTTCAATCACAGGTTAGGTACTTTGAATCCCAGGCGTAGCCCCCTCCCCCATTCCCTCCTACCCTCTCACTCCCTCCCTCATCTCCTTCTTCCCCGCCCCCTCCAAGTCCACCAACAGGGGAGGACCTCCTTCCCTTCCATCCAACCCCAGCTTATCCTGTCTCCTCAGGGCTGGCTGCAAAGTCCTCCCCTGGGATCTAGCCAGTCTGTCACTCCCCGGCTT